>CM073760.1:67255489-67855489 GCA_037127475.1 Arma custos | reverse complement strand
AGCTAATCCGAAACATACTACGTTCCAAACATAAGGCCCTACGCGCTGCCCATCGCTACTATAGCTGAAGAGATACTCACCTTAAATGCCATTGTTGCCGAAGATGGACTGTCTGTGCTTGAGCTAGGGCACCGGGAGGTATATATACTTGGGCTGGGGTTGCACAAGGACTCCCCACATGGCCCCCTCCTCGTCCAGTCCGGCCGATTTGGCAACTTGGGAAGGTCGTCCGGAAAAACTTAGCGTTGTTTTTGGGGATCATCTTCGCCGGGTATAGTTCCGCGTCCAAATTCGCTAAGGTATAATAAAGTATGATATAATAATAAAAACAAAGAAATAATCAAAATATAAGAAAATATCTAATAATTGAGGCGTTTGGGTTCAAAATCATGATCATCCATTTTTTTTTTAATGTAAATTCATAATTCCAGTAATGATGTATGAAACGTGTTTCTTTCAAAACCGTCAAGATTCTTCAAAAGTCAATACCATAAGATTATATTTTTTATCAACAGTGGTTACATTAAATTAAATGAAAAATCAAAACTATATATATTGTAATTTAATTATATTAGTTAAAGTGATTTGTTTATAAAAATTACTATTCTATTGATTGATTTATTTTTTTATCATCCATAAACTAGCCAGATATCGATATGTTCTGACCAAAGTCAAGTATATATAACATATTTTATATTATATTAAATGAGATAAAAAAAAAAGAAAATCATTAAAAATAATTAGTAATTATTATTAGAGTTATTTTTTAGCAAAATAACGAAAAATTAGTTTTAAAATTTCTTAAGTTGATTATTTTTAAAATTAAATCTTTTTTGACCAGCACTAGTCAATTTTTGTAAATGTAAACAGTTTTGAAACCAAACGCCTCAATTATACAAGTGAATTTCTGTCCCAAATATAATCTACAATTTTATATTAAAGATTTTTCACATGCTATGTTATTCTCACATTGAAGGTCTCTGGTTCAAATCCGGCCATTAATCCGTGGTCATTAATTTATTTAATATGCTACAGTCGGGGATGGATTCTTTAGAAGCTTACCAAGCCTTTGTAAAGAGGGTATCCAAAAAAAAAGAGGAAAACCAGGAATTTTAGCGTGATCTAGGACAAATAATCTCCCTGCACAACCGTTGTCCTTGGAACAATATACTATTTACTGTAATATTACAGTTTACATAGAATATCATAATAATGTTATCCTAAGCTGTAACATTATCTTTACATAATACTTTACCAGGTCAGCAAGTTTAAAATGTCGTTTATTTCTTAAAATATAATTTAATTTACAAAAAAAAGTATAATATATTTTATTCAAAGTACTGGCCCTCGCTTTCTACACATTTTGTCCATCTCTCGGGCAATTTATGGATACCATTCCAAAAGAATGCTTCATCTTTATTTGAAATCCATTCATCGAGCCATTTTCTTACATCCTCCAAATTGTTAAAGTGTTGCTCAGCCAATGAGTGTCCCATCGATGAGAATAGGTGATAATCAGAAGGCGCCAGGTCAGGTGAATACGGCGGGTGGGGTAGGAGTTCCCAACCAAGCGAAGAAATCGTTTCCTTAGTCAATCTGGCTGAATGTGCAGGAGCGTTATCATGCTGAAGAATGACTTTGGCGTGCCTGTGAGCCCATTCTGGGCGTTTTTCGATCAATGCGTGACTCAAATTGATCATTTGTTGTCGGTAGCGGTCGGTATTGACTGTTTCGCCGGGTTTGAGAAGCTCGTAGTAGACTACTCCCTTCTGATCCCACCACACACACAGCATTGTCTTCTTCCCAAAACGATCCGGTCTTGCACTCGATGTGGATGGTTGTCCTGGCGTTACCCATGATTTTATTCGTTTGGGATTCTGAAAATAAATCCATTTTTCATCGCCAGTTACAACTCGATGCAAAAAACCCTTTCTTTCGTGGCGTAAAAGCAGCATTTCGCACACAATTTTTCGTTTTTCCATCTGTCGTTCGTCCAATTCATGTGGAACCCATTTTCCAACCTTTTGAATTTTTCTCATAGCTCTCAGGCGATCGGAAATGGCTTGTCTAGTGACATTCAACTGTTCTGCCATCATTTGTTGGGTTTGGGTATTGTCTTCGTCTAATAAAGATTGCAATTCGACGTCCTCAAACTTTTTGGTCGATTTTCTCGTTTTTTATCAGTAACATCAAAATCACCACGTTTGAAACTTTGAAACCAACGTTCACATGTCTTGACGGTTGGAGCAAGATCGCCATAAGTCTCAACAAGAATTCGATGACATTCAGATGCCTTTTTCTTTTGATTGAATAAGAAAATCATGACATGCCGCAAATGCTCTTTATTTGGCTTAAAATTAGACATTTTTAACACCAAAGAAAGGTATGATACGTCCACGTAAACGACTTAAAAACAACTGACTTTTGTAAACAAATGACTAACAAACAAAATAGCGTTTAGAGATAAGCAAATCCTTCAATAGGCTAAGAGCGCATTCTATAGGAATTAAAACGACATTTTAAACTTGCAGACCTGGTATTGTAAATTGAAATTTATAGAGATATGTAATTGGAAATAATATCAAAGTTTTTCTTACATATCGTGTATGAAATGAAACGGGAACTACTAACTAATTTGTGTATTTTACCAACACTTACAAAACAGAACGATAGACATCATTTATCTTTTTTACATATGATGCCTTCAGGATCAGAGTCAGATAATTCCAAATTTAAAAAATTGACTTATTCACATTTTTCGATAGTTTAGTCAACCAATTTTGTCTAACACATGATTTTTCCCCCTCATTCCACCAGGTTTCACTCGGGTTCTGAACCTGAAGTTTCGGGATTGTATCAAAAAGATAATACACAATGTAGCACAATAAATTACCTATAACATACCCATATTCACAGCTCTAGATCCAATATATTTTGAGACATCTAACTGAAAGCATTAATCTTTACTTGACTTTTTAAAATTTTGTGTCTGTGAAATCTTTTTTGAAAGAAGCTGAGAAATCTTATAAGAAAATATATTTTTCTTTTTGTTTTATAAATACAAAACCCTTTTAGTCCAAGCAGCCATTAATTTATTTTTTCTTTACATGTTAACGTTTCGACCCATGTGGTCATTCTCAATACATGTTTCCAATCACCATTCATTCAGTACTTCTCAATCCGCAAAAGACGTCTTTTTTCTGGAGACCAACGTTTAAAGAAAAAAAAGAAAGAAGGCTGGGTGAGGTCCACCCATAGTCAGCCACTGAAACTATATGAAAACCTATTGCTTCGAGTGAATTTTATAAATATTTCGAATTCAATATTAAATACCTGTGTTAAAACACCTTCAACATAAATAAATTTTTCATTTTTCGCACACAGTGTTCTAAATCGATAATAATAAAAACAAAAATGTTTTAAGGTCTAAATTATACAGAATTTCCAACCAGGTTAAATCTTGATTTTCTTCTATTATTAGTCCTGTATAAAATATTATGATAGTCTCACTTATTTGTATATATAATCTTTTTTAAAAAAGGAATTATTGCATTCCTGAATTTTTCTAACATATGGTTTCAACAGAAAGCCTGCGCTCGTACAGTCTCTTTTTTACCAAAATAAAATTACAAATGTACCATATCTTATATGTTATACTTTTTTTTTAATATATTCTCAAAAACAGCGTAAGAAATAGATCAAACTCCTCACATCCATGTAAATTAAACGATCTTTATTATCAGTTGTTATATAAATGAGTTGAGATTTTGTTATATTAAATAGGTGGAGTAAAAGAACTTATTTCTTTGTTTTCTTAAATTAATTAAAAATCCTGTCTCTGATAGCTTCATGTAAGCTTCTGGCTGACCAACAACTGAAAAAGTCATTCTGCATCTATTTATAGAAGTGGAAGAGTTAGAATTTTCCTCGTTTTCTTAGTTTTGTTTATAACAATTCATAAAAGAATACTTAAAAACTTTATATCATTCTATATAAATATTTTATAAATTTTATTCTATTCACATCTCTATGCTAAAATAAACATACAAATGATTTTCCAACACTAAGTAGGAGATACGGTTAAGAATAAGTGAAAGTCTTGGTTTTATTTATTTAATTATAATAACAACAATAATAAGGCTTTGCGAAAGGCTCGATGCCGATACCACCGATTTCTGCTTATCCATTTCCGTCCACAGACCATTACCCAAGCCCAAATCTTCAGCGTTAGCGTCCACATCCGTAAAGAAGTGTTGGAATGATGATGGTTTTATAAAATCTGATTTTTAGATTTCGTGACTAAACTCGTGGTCTAAGTAATGTCGAGAGAGAATATCACTCATTCCCTGCCTTTAATCGGGCCTTTATTTCCTCTTTAATTTCGTTTTTTCTGGTTACCATAGACCATATGTACTTAAACTTCTCGATAAGTTCAAACTTATTCCCTCCTAAAACGATATTCCCGAAATCTCCTGTTTTTCTGCAACTAACCATATACAACTTAGTCTTATCTGAATTTTTATACGTTTCTGTATTTAGTTTTCCTTGTCTTCACTTAACAGTATCAAATCGTCTTATTACTAAATTATATAATATATATTTCATTTTACCGGTTTCTTCGGTGAAACAATATTAAATATATTTAATATATTAATTAAAGAACTCATTTATTGCGGAAGTTAAATTTCTGTTAAATAAAGCACAAATTATATGAAAAACACCCTATACAATATCAAAGCTTTATAACTCAATAAAACACTTTTAAGATACGTAAAGGAAAACTCTATTCATTCCAAATTGCCACATTTAATGCTGCTATAAAGATTACTGCTTACTCAAATAACGAATGGAGAGAGTTGAATATAATATCGGTCCAATAATACCAATATTGCATCGTAACCTTAGGCATCGTAAAAACTTATTCTGTTTTAAAAAAATAAATATTAAAAACATATTTTTCTGATAAATAAAAGAATCTTACCTTATTTAGGCCTTGGATCATTCCTTCGATAACGTCAAAGATTCGTTCCTATTCACTTCAGAACTAAGATCTCCGAGAAGTTCCATCTTTTCATTGCTGGAGATAAGAAATAACCATCTGGGCTAAATGTTCTGAGTCATTATCATCTTCGCGCCAAACTCCGCACCGAGATAAGAAGAGAAGAGGAAGCGAAAAGCAAAAAAAAAAACATTGTTACATCAAGAATTCGAGAAACGGAAAACTAAGTGTATAGAAATTTTTTTTCAGCAGCTATTGCAGTAATGAGCATAACTCATTTCTTACAAAATATTATGACATAGGTACTGTTAAAGATTTTCTTTTTTTAAAATCCAATTCCTAAGAATTTACAATTTGTTTGTTGAATTTTTTATATGAGTAGGTACTACCACCGGGTAGTTTCTCTACTTGTCTTTATCGAAGTCATTATGAATCATTCCTGCCATTTACTTGTTGTATTGGTATAATACAATTGTTAATTTCAATGAATAAATTAATAATGAAGGATAAAATTGGTCTGGGGTGGAGACATTAATAACACTAAATAAGGTTCACTTATAAACAGAAAAATAACTATCCGAACATTGCAGTACTAAGAATTATAGATTGGGGTGGTTGTA
Organism: Arma custos; assembly: GCA_037127475.1. Lineage (NCBI taxonomy): Eukaryota > Metazoa > Arthropoda > Insecta > Hemiptera > Pentatomidae > Arma > Arma custos. The sequence goes on along the minus strand of CM073760.1, from coordinate 67,849,870 downwards.
TCTTACTTATTACTTTCTCAATTATCATACTTTTTATATTTCATTACTTTATCACCTTTCTGTTCACACATTTTGTCACTTTGTTATCCTTATAATTTATATCTTTTATAAACTATCCTGTGCTATATTTCTCCACTATACTCTATAAATTATTCTATAGTTCTTGGTACTGCAAACTTCTTATAGTTATTTTTCTTATTTCCTTCTTAGCCCTGAAGATGGCCTACATTGTAGGCAGAAACGTCGGCACTTATAATAAATAAGTTAACCTTACTTAGTGTTATTAATGACTGCACCCCCAGACAAATTGTATCCAGACTAATTCCGGATGAAAAATAATGTCTTCATACTACGTGTAAAATTTTAAAATCAACATTTACGGTCATATTTAAATAATAACATTTAAATATAACATCCTTAGTTGGACCATCCTCGAAATCATCAATATATTGTAATATATAAACGTACTATAAACCATAGTCTTAAAAATGACATTTACCCTCAACCACTCTAGTTCGTTTGTTGTAATCGTTTTAGTATAGAATTATTATATGTTTTTCCATAAATATAGAAAACAACTTTATTCCTTCATTCACAACTGAAAAAAGTGTAGATAAACAATGAATTGGGTAACATTATTACTCCGTATGTCCAAATAGGCCTGATAACTGTCATGTAAATGAGTCTTTTGTAATTAATTGGGAGCTTAGAGCGTTTGTCCAGTAAATGTTGAAGTAGGCGAAAACGACCAGAAGTTTCTTGTCTTTTCAGTCTTGTATGAGAATTCCAAGTGAGACGTTTGTCCAGATGGAGTCCTAGGTAACGTACCTGTTCGACAGGGTTCAGAGGAATATTATTAAAGGATACAGTAGGGCAGAAATTTGTAGGTTTACGACGAAGGGTGAAGGTAATTTGATGGGATTTGTTAGGATTAATTTTAATTCTCCAATTTTGACACCATTCTTGAAGGTTTGAGATATGGTATTGAAGAGTTTGGGATGCAACAAATGGATCATCATTTACTGATAACATACATGTGTCATCAGCGTACGTAGTGAGGACAGTGCTTGGATGGGTTGGGATGTCAGCTGTATATATCGTGTATAGGATGGGACCCATGATACTACCTTGAGGAACTCCGGCAGACTGGGTAAAGAGGGAAGAGTAGGAAAAATTATGGTTTACTTTAAAGGCTCTATTACTGAGGTAGGAACTGATAATAAGGAAGTAAGTAGAAGGTAAGAATTTACGGAGTTTGTACAACAGTCCCGGATGCCAGACTCGATCAAAAGCCTGCTCTACATCGAGAAAAGCTCCCGCGCAGTACATTCCGCGCTCTAATGCGAATGAGACAACGTCCACCACACGATGGCATTGCTGGATAGTGGAGTGTGATGTTCGGAAACCAAATTGGTGATCTGGGATTATTTGATTGGATTTTATGATAGGATGAAGACGTTTCAGAATGAGTTTTTCAAGTATTTTGCCCATTATGGGCAGGAGAGATATAGGACGGTAAGAGGATGAGAGTTCTGGTGGTTTTTTAGGTTTTGGTATCATCTTAACTATGGATAATTTCCAGGAATCAGGAAAGTACGTGGTGCGGAGTACGGCGTTGTATATATATATATATGTAAGGAGTAGGATCGCTTTCCGAGGAAGGCGTTTTAGAATATGGGATGTGATTAGGTCGTGGCCAGGGGCTTTGTTGACGGGTAATCTGTGAATAATGTTTGATATTTCGGAAGGATGGAATGCTTTAGGAGGAGGGGACAACTGAAGAGGAATACTTAATTCTGCCTCAATGCATTCAGAGTGGATTGGATTAACGATATCTGGATGAGGGTTAAATGTGTTCAATAGGTGCTGGCCGAAAATTTGTGATTTTTCTTCATCAGATCTTGACCAGGTTTGGGATTCGGTTAAAAGTGGATGGTTGAAATGTTTATATTTTAGGAGTTTTTTAGTTGTATTCCATAAGGATTTGTCAGTAGTACGCAGATTTTCTGTACGGTAATACAAATTTTGAATGTTCTGATCTCTGATTTTAATTTGTTGGTTAGTTTGGTATAATGACTCCTGTCCGATGGATATCTGGTGCGGTGCCACTTCGCTCTTACCCGTCGTTTTTCTTTTAATAACTCGCGAATATGAAGTGGCCAGTTATTCTGTTGATAATGATTTTTCCTTGGTAAGGTGCTATCTCTTATATTGGTTTGTATTGCGTTTGTTAGTTTATCTATTGCAGAATTGATGTCAACTTTTGTTTTAAGCGGAATTTTGATGTCTAAATTATGTTTCAGATTCGATCGAAATTTATCCCAGTCTACACGCCCAGTAATCAGTCTGAGATGAGAGGGCTTAGGAATAGGAATTGAATGTACTTGAAGTAGTACTGGACTGTGATCAGAGGAAAGGTCATCCAGGGATTTTATATTTGTTTGATTGCAGGAAATCTGTGAGGAAACAAATATGTCAAGAATATCTGGACGTTTTTTGAGCGATGTAGGCCAATAAGTAGGGTTTATGGGTGCGAGGATAGAGAAACTATTAGAGGTTGAAATTCGGGATAAGATGCTACCACCGGAATTGGATGTTCGACAACCCCATCGTTGATGTTTGGCGTTGTAGTCTCCTCCGCCATAAAACGAGGGATCGGAATAAGGATTCGAGGAGGTTATAAGAAAGGGAGTTACCAGGAGGACAGTATACAGCTGAGAATGTCATATTGAAAGGACTAGTTGAAATGGTTACTGAAGTTGATTGAATGGCGTCAGTTGAAGTAGAAGGAATAAGAGAATGAGGAATGGATTTGTGGATAAGGATACAAGAACCGGCATGTGCTGTATTGTCAGGATGATCTGATCTATAAGTAATGTAGTCACGTATGTAAAAATATGATCGCTTTGTGAAGTGTGTTTCAGTCAATAGGGCAATGTCTATATGATTGTCACGAAGAAATAAGTCAAGTTCGTCTCGATGGTTATGTAGGCCATTTGCATTCCACAGTAAGATTGGTAGGGGCTTAGTGTTCATCGTGGAATGAGTGGTTTGATGGTATTATTAAGTTCAAATAAGAAGGTCGAAAGGATTGTGTTGATCTCTACTGGATTTTGACTGGGAATAGGATATTGGACAGAAGGTTGAGGTGGAGGATTAGTGTTTATTGGAAAGTTGGTTGGGAGTTGGACCCTTCTTGGGACACTGTGAGCTGCTTCAACTTTCAATGGTGGTTGGGTTTGGAGGTTTATAATGGAAGAAGTTTGGGATGGGATTGTGGGTTCACTCTGAGGTGGAAGCTTCACCCGTAGAGGAAGATGGTGAGAAGGGATGTCTTGGCGTGGAGGTAGTGGAGATGGATAATTTGGGAACCATTGGCTGGGATTGGGAGGTTTGAGGCGCCAGTTGCCGGATCTGTTGATGTCGGGGCTGCTGATTTCGGCTGATGAATGAATATTTTTTTTGTCCCTGTTGAGGAGGATTAATATATGTTGAGGTCAACGGCTGCTGTTGATTACTATGAAATGAAATGTCTTGTAATTTTTCTATTTCTTCTTTGGCATTTACTTCTTAACTATTTGATGGTGCATGGTGATATCTTAGCCTCTGTAGGTTTTTATGCACCATGCATCCTTTATAATTTGCTGGGTGGTCCTCACCGCATAGCACGCACTTTTCAGGTGTTTCCCTCGTTTTCTTGCATATTTCTGTTGCATGTGCTCCAGCACATTTGACACATCTGGCCGGATAGTGACAGTACGCTTTTGTATGTCCGAGTGCTTGGCATTTTGTGCATTGGACAATTGAAGGTCTTTGCCTTGGCTCTTCAAAGCGAACGACTGAATAGACAAGCCTATTGATATCGAATATTTCAATATTATTTCTGGCTGGTTCCAGATCTACGAAAAATAACGGTAGGGGGAACTTTTCAACGGGATGTAGGACGACCGATATATTTCTGACGTTGTGGCCGATCTCTTCCAAGTCCCGTTTGATGGCATCAGTAGGTGTGGTACTGTGAAGACCTCTCAGAACAACTCTGTAGGTCTTATCTTCTTTTAACTGGTAGCAGTGGAAGTGATATTTTTTTTTGGTGAGATGATAAACCAATTTTTTGTAATTCTCTTTGGTGTTCGTATTAATTTTTATGTCTTTCACACGAGAATAACATTTAAAATTGGTTGTTCCGATCAGTTTGGCTTTTTCTTGACAGAAGGTCAAGAAGTTTTGAACATTTGAGACAAAAATGGGAGGTGGAACCGGTTCGGAAATCTGAGATGTTTCTTGATGTTGAGGTGGCTCTGTGGGTACATTTCCGAGGGCTGCAAAGTGATTGCTGGTTGTTATGTTAATTATTGATTTTTTTATGGGTGCAGATGTTTTACTACGGGTATTTGGTGGTGAGGTTGGATTTAACGCTGATTTCTTTTTCTTTTTTCTTTTTTTTGGAGAGGTACCAGCAGACCCGGAGCAGCATTTCGCTGCCGTTTTTCAAGTTGACGATACTTCAGATATTGTGAATCAGTTTCACTAATTTCGGGCATTGTTACATTGTCCTCCGATTCAGTACCTAACGACCGCTCTGAATCCATTTAAAAAAAAATAAATGAAAATAACTGAAATTAATAGAAAAATTATTTATAACAGTAGAAATAACAAAAAAGAAACATTTCTAAATCAATACTTAAAAATAAACTATTTACACTAATATATATGTACAATTATATTTAAAACAACAAAAATCAATTAAGGTCCCAACAAAAATAAAAAAAATTAAAATAATAATAATTATAATTGTCTGGTATATGTAGGCTACATAAACATATAAGTTGCACAGAGCCCTAGACCTTGAGAAGGGGATCAAGATAACGCCCCACTCTGCTAACAGGTAAACTATTGTACTTAGTACGTTTAACAATGTTAATAGTTAATTGCTCACTCATCTCACTCACTGTAATAGTCAGAGTGTACTGTTATTTATAATAGTACTGTCTACGAAATTTAACTGCAGAGCACTAACTAAAACTTGTTGAATAATGTCAGTAAGCACAGAGCGTTGTCAAACGTGAACCGTATCGGCGGCCATCTAAATTATCTTTAAATTATAAACGGTACTTTTTATGTTAATACATCGGTAGCACTCCAACAAAGTTCTATGGTAGAATGTCTCGAGGCCATCTTCTTAAATAAAATTATTCTCCCATCTTATTAAAAGGGATTAGTATAAATTCGTAAAAAACAAAAAATAGTATTAATATAAAATCATTATAATTATATTAAATTATTGCTTTATAACTTTTTTCTGAAATGAATTTTCATATCTTTATTTTGAAGAGAAAATATTTGTCCTGGCTGAGATGGTTAAGCACCACCAAGGATAGGTAGGATACCTGGGTTCGAGTCCCGGTCCTGGTCATATCTTTTCTTTTCAAATAAAATATTTAAAAAATTATATCATATAACAATAAAATAAATTATAATAATATTTAATGACTTAAGTCAACAAGATCCAAAAATAAAAGTAATGTTCAATTAACATTCTTCCCGTGTTTACATCGCAAATTGCGAGAACACGGAGATATAGGATCAGTGAAAAGAAGGGATATGACTGACCAAGAAGCGAGCCAGGATGGCTGAGAGGGTTAAGCAACACCACGGAGAGGTGGGAGACCGGGGTTCGAGTCCCTGTCCTGGTCATATCTTTTATTTTCAAACAAAATATTTAAAAAATTATATCATATAACAATAAAATAAATTATAATGATTTCACTGATAGTTATATGAAAATAATAAACACTCAAAACAAAATTAAATGCAGTAGAAAATGAGCTTAGCTTATGTATAAAATTAAAAACCAAGAAAGGAAGAAGTGTCGCTTTTGTACCATTATCGAGCTAATATAAACAATGTTACCCAATTCATTGTTTATCTACACTTTTTTCAGTTGTGAATGAAGGAATAAAGTTGTTTTCTATATTTATGGAAAAACATATAATGATTCCATACTAAAACGATTACAACAAACGAACTAGAGTGGTTGAGGGTAAATGTCATTTTTAAGACTATGGTTTATAGTACGTTTATATATTACAATATATTGATGATTTCGTGGATGGTCCAACTAAGGATGTTATATTTAAATGTTATTATTTAAATATGACCGTAAATGTTGAAAGACTCATTTACATGACAGTTATCAGGCCTATTTGGACATACGGAGTTGAGCTTTGGGGCTCTACTAAACCATCCAATTCATCTCGTATCCAATCCTTGCAAGCCAAAATCCTCAATGCTCCTTATTATGTCACAAACAAACTCATCCATCATGATCTCAATATCCCATATGTTACTGATTTGGCCCAAACTAGATACCTATCCTTCCATGACAAGCTCCATACACACTTGAATCCGCTAGTCTCTCAACTTGCTTTTCATACTATTCCTGATAACCCTCCGAGGCGTCTGAAAAGAAGATGGCCTCGAGACCATCTACTATAGAACTTTTTGGAGTGCAACCGATGGGTAGTTTCTCCACAAGTGCTTTTCAAGTCGTATTGTACATATAGCAGATTTACTTATTGTAATATTATTATAGTTGTAAATATCAATAAATTAAATTTTAAATAAAAATGATAATTTTTTTATATAGAGATAAATGAATTATTTTTTCAGCAGTGCTGTCTGTAATAAGCAACAAAGGAAGTAAGGGAAATTCATTAATATGGTTTATAAACATTTAGAGAAAATAATTGTAAAAACCACTAAAAGCCTCAAAAGCCGCTATAAGCAATGATGGGTCTGGGGATTAGTGCGTGTTAGAGACTGTGCTGTTTGACAATGGTTGTGCCAAGAGGTGATTTTTCCTTGATCACGCTCCATCTCCAGGTGTTCCCCCAGCTAAAGGTGCCGACTTTGTAGAGTGTGGGTGAGCTCCAATAGGGTTTCCAGATCCTCCAGGATCCATACCCGGCGATGAACAGTATCAATAAATTATCTGTCACAACCGGATTTGAATCTGGGACCTTTGGCAGGGCAACTCAACGTTATGTCACTGAGCTACTCGCTCTCCACACACTACAAACGATTTCACTGATATTTTATTTGAAAAGAAAGATAGGATCAGTGAAAAGAAGGGATATGACTGACCGAGAAGCGAACCAGGATGGCTGAGATGGTTAAGCACCACAAAGGATAGGTGGGATATCCGGGTCCTCCGCATTTCTAGCGCGGTACTCTACCAACTAAGCTACCAGGGCTCGTAACCAGGCCAGAAAAATCCATTCTTTTCACCGATCCAACATCCCCAGCACTCGCTATTTTTGCGATATACATATGGGGAAGAATTTTTATTAAACATTACTTTAATTGGGATCTGGGTGACGTACGTCTTCAATATCAAAATATTTAAATAATCACAGTAAAATAAAAAAAAAAAAGCATTTTCATATAAACTCCTCACAAATTGAAGTGCGCCACTCATCGAAGTTAGGTAACTCTCTTTTTTAACCATACTTCTGGTTATTTTTTTGTATATTTGTGCTTATTTATTTTATATTAGTACCTCACTTTGTTAATGGTTTTCGTTCAACAAAAATTAAACACCTAACAAAATTTAAGATAAATTTATATTTTAAATTAAATAAAATTGTAATTCTCTTGTGGATGTTCCTGGGGTACATATTTTTGAATCATTCATTCAAGTGAGTAAAAAACCTTTTTCCAGTCAAATATTTTGGAGAACATGGAGAACATTACAAACTCCAAGTATAAAAAAAAATTAATTTAACTGACAACTATTAAAAGGTTAATAATGTACAAATTTATGAGTAAAAATATTTAAATTAAATAAAAATAGACTTATAAGAAAAGAAAATTTAAAATAAGATAATAAGTCGAACCGTATTTTTAAATAAAGAAAAAAATTGTTGACTGGAAAAAGTTTTTTTACTCACTTGAATGAATGATTCAAAAATTAAATAAATTTTTTTTACAAAATAAACTTTTTAATTTTTACAAATATTGGATTTCATTTCAATTTAAACTTCTTCAGCAGGGTGTTGGAAATAAAGGGAAATAATGTTTACAAAACACAAGTGTAAAATAAGCAGCTCAGCTCTAAGTAGTGATACTAAGACTTTGTTTTTGTTTTTATCTCTTTAACACCGTGAAAATGCTAATAAAATAGATTTTTTTTAAATGGAGGAAAACCTCAAATCAATCAAGTTATCTAAATTATAAAATATCTTCATTTTCTTAAGTGATCCACTTCAATTTGTGAGCAGTTTATTTATAGCTGCAAAATCCGTATCTGTAGATTCAGTGTTTCATCGAGGATAAAAACATGATTATTTTAATTATTTGGTTTTTACTTTTCTAATTCATTATTGCCAACAGATGTGGTTTTTTCTGAATGCAAAGAAAGAATGTAAGTGTGATACACTGATATATTACTCGGCTACTATGAAAACTATGATATTATTATTCATTAAAATTAAAAAAAAAAACTTATATCACTACCCCTGAAGGGTCTTGGCTTCAGTACAAGGTAGAAACTGTAATGTTTCTAGAACAACGTTTGTGCCGGGAGGTGATTAATCCGTGATATCAACCATCAGGTACGTCTTTATGTACTTTATAGAGACTAGATCTGAAGATCCCACAAACGATTTATGAACGAACAAATGATATATCCGCCACTGCTAATTTTGAATTCGGGACCTTCAGCACAACAACTCTACACTCTACACACTGATCGATTAAAATAAAAATACGATTAATACTCGTATTGAATGGCGTAATGAGTTTACTTCAATAATATGGTTATTAAATCTCAACCTATCTAAAAATATGATGCGAGTAAAGCAACCAGCCAGAGGGCGGACCACTATTTGGAATGGAATGGACTCCACATAGCATAACTAACTTCCATAACCGTTACTACAAGTTCCAGGTTGACCGAAATAGGACATACTGAAAAACTATTCAGCTGCAGTATTCGCTTAGCCTAGCCAAGATATAAACCTTTGCCACCTGATTTTTAAACTATGCATATCTGATTTTCCGACACGGCACCCGATCCGTTTATAATCGCAATCACTTAGCATAGATTTACTGCCGAGGCGATGGACGTTACAGTTTGTTCCCGACCAGGCATTTTCTCTACCTACTTTACTTTGCTTCCCCGAATGGACCCAGAGATAATTCGTTTGGTAGCTCTGAATTGCATGATCGGCCATTTTCGCAGATAGAAGAAAAATCTGAGTAGTCCAATAAATCATGTCACACTAAGTGAAAAATAATTATTCCCTTCTAAAAAGGCATTGTAAACGACTTCGACATTATGAAACTGAATCATACCTTGAGAAAAATTTGAAATGTAATTGACCATTAGACACATACATTCTACGAACGTGTTATAATTATATGTTTTGATTGCACATTACACACATACATATTATAATTAGAACTTGTTATACTTAATATAACTTTTGACGAGTTTTTTCCATAAAATAGGTCAAAATAAAATCACGATATTGTTATTTATCGCCTCTTCTTTATATAAAAAAACAACTTTATTTTGGGAATAACCACATTCCTGTAACTATTGACACTTATTTTGAACCTAGGTACGTAAAACTTAAATGAAAAAACAATTTAAAGTGCATTTAAATACTTCCAACTTGAGTGTTAATAAATATTTGTTACAAATAATAATTTTTTTTTAGATTAATTTAATGATGTTTACAACTGTAATACTATTACAACAAGTAAATCTGCTAATATGAAAAAAATGACATGAAAAAAAACATTTGTGGAGAAACTACCCATCAGTAGCACTCCAATAAAGTTCTATAGTAGAACGTCTCGAGGCCATCTTCTTTTCTGACGCCTCGGAAGGTTATCAGGAATAGTATGGGAAGCAAGTTGAAAGACTAGTGGATTTAAGTGTGTATGGAGCTTGTCATGGAAGGATAGGTATCTAGTTTGGGCCAAATCAGCAACATATAGAATATTAAGATCATGATGGATGAGTTTGTTTGTGATATAATAAGGACCATAAAGGATTTTACGAAGGAATTTGAATTGTAAGGATTGGATACGAGATGAATTGGATGGTTTAGTAGAGGGAATATTATTGTAAAAGAAGATGAAGTTCTTGCTGCACTCCGAAATGCAAAATGTGAAAAAGCTGCAGGACCTGGAGGTATTTCAGCAAAGCTGTTAAAAACAGGGGGGCCTGGCTTGTTAAAGGCCCTTGCAAAGCTTATAAATTTGATACTACAAGAGCAAGAGCTAGAAAGGAGACAAGAATGCCTACCAAAGTTCGGTATCAAGAATAGTGGGCAGAATTCTGAACCGAAAATTAAAAGAGTTTGTCACCCATCAGTTTGGTTTCACTGCCTCCAAGTCTTGTACCAACAGCATATTTGTCTTAAGGCAGATCATAGAAAAGCGAATGGAGAAAGGAAGAGCTGTACATATAGCTTTCATAGACCTAGAACAGGCTTATGATAGTGTGCCAAGGCATCAGATGTTGGAATTCGTTAAGAGTGCGGGCATTGGCGATGCCTTAATAAATGCCGTGAGAGGTCTGTACAGGGAAGACGAGTACAGATTGAAGTTCACTCTCGCTTATCTGAGCCTTTTTCTGCCTCAAAGGGTCTTAAGCAGGGATGCAGTATGTCCCCGACCCTATTTAAAATTTATATATAACAGGCAGTAAAGGAGTGGAAAGGGCATAGACATAGACGGACATATGCTTTAAGAAAATATAGAAAATTTTTCTTTGCCGATTACCAGGCTGTGGTCACATACATACATAAATACAGCCTTTGAATAAATTTTGATAAGACCGAATACTTGGCTGTGAACTGCAGAGAAGCCACTGACCTTACTAATACTAGCGGGAAAATATGTAAGCGGGTGGACTCCTTCAAGTACTTAGGGTCAACAATAGGAACGGTAGTCGGAATCCCGAGTTAGGAGGAGAGGTGGCTTTTTGCCAGAAGAAGGGTGACAAGAATGTCCAGTTCTTTGGAACACAGTAATCTCAACGGACAGCAAAAGGCGTATTTTCAGAAGCATTGTTGAGCCCTTCATCAGCCAGGCCTCGTAGACCTGGACACAACCCGGGACTCTACTCCAGATTACAAGCTGCAGAGATGGACTTTTGGAGGAGATAGTCAGAAATGAAGATGTTAGAGACAGGCTGGGCATGACCGAAGGAGTTCCGGAGAGGATAGGAAGGGACAAGTTGCGATGGTACGGACCTGCCAGCGGATGTCTGAACGTAGATGGCCGAAGAGACTTTTGCTGTGGGAACAGCCAGGCAGACGACGAAGAGGAAGACCCCGAACCCAGTGGAAGGACTGCGTGGAGGAGGAGATGGCCGGCAGGGGACTTGAGGAGGATGACTGTGGAATAAAGAAAAGTTGTTGGACGCTCTTACTTAACCAGGCAACCCATTGAGAGAAAAAAACTGCAAACTTAAATAGTTATAGGTAATATATACAAATATAATATAAAGAGTACTCTCTTTGTAGAGGCTGGGTGATCCCCGGAAGGGTCTCCAGAGGGTCAGCTGTTAACACATTAAACAATAAAATATATAAATTTATCAAAAATCTTTTTTGAGATTAGATTATATCTACAGCCCGAAGTCGAATTATGTCCCAAGTGAGTTAATTACATTGAGGGTAGCTTCTGGCTGAAACAATTCCATTTTCGATTTCAAGTTCAAGCCACCGCTTACTCGGCATATTCAAAATAAAAAAAATATAAAAAATAACACTATTCTTCAGCGTTTACTACAAGAAACACATTTTGAACAAAGTTAGAAATAACCACTCATTCCCTGAGGCTGTAGATATATGTTTTACTTTGGTAACTAAATGCTTGCAGCCATTAGAAAAAAACACTACCCAGTGGTAACTTCAAGAACTAGTGTAGATATCTCATCGGCCCCATTTTCTCTTCGTAAACCTTTACGTTTAAGAGATTAAAAGAGTTGATAACTCATCCACTTCATTTTCTTTTACCTTATTTTTTCCTCGGGCAAACATGTTTTGGCCATTATTCCTGTACCCAGGCAAACATGTTTTGTTCATTATCTCCATCTCTGAGTTACTATGAGCGTCCAATTTGCTATAAAGTTATTCGCAGTGAGTCCATTTGTGTACGGTTAATACTGACATATGTAAGTATATAACATTATATTATAATTCATCGAGAAACTTTGATAATAAATCTATAAATTAAACAAATGATTAAATACAACTATACGTTAATAAATTACAGCCTAACGTTAATATCTTATACCGATCCACTAAGACGACAGTTATACGATGACGCTATGAGCATAATGACTTAACTGACGGTGAAGTAATTATATAGATCTTATTGAGGACCGGTTCCTACGAAGGCTCTCCAATTCTCTTCTCCCGAACCTTTCTTTTAGCAGTATTCTAAAAGAAACTATAACAAATCTAACTACAATGCATAAATACTAGTATTAATGATCGCTATCAGTGATCAAATATAGGGTATCTGTTCCACAGGTTATCGTGTCAAGTTGAATAACAACAAGTTTTAACTGTTTATTCTTTTCATTTTTAATATTTTCCAATAATTCAAGTTATCGCGAGCTTTAGTATCTATGGAAAAAAAAATGAATGCAATATGAGTAATGAGTAAATTTTGATAATCATTTCATCAAGAAATAAAAGTTTCAACTAACATTTCGAAGTATTATATGCGTTTGTTGAAACTTTCATTTATAGATGAAATGATTACCGAAGTATTTCCCCATTTTTTTTTCCAATGTTTCCCATAAGTACAATTTATTTTCTATACAAAAGCTCATGATAATATTTGATCACTGATAACGATGATAATTTTAGGAAAATATTAAAAGGGAAATGAATGAAAAGTTACAACTTTTGGCTCAACTCTAAGCGATAGTCTGAGGAAAAATTACCAAGAACCGAATTAAACATACTGTTTAGGTTATATGATTCTTCGATAAATCCTGTATGTACTTCGAAATGTTTGTTGAAAAGTTTATTTCTTGATGATACCGAAATATACATATTTCCATAATTACACTCAATTTATTCATACTAAAACAATTATTTTTATTAAATGAAAAGTTGACTTATGTAATTGAGTTTTGTTTAAATGTTTAGATGTAGCAAGATTAAGTTCATCTTTTTTATCTGTTTAACTGCTGTAAAAGATTATCAATACCGAAATTTAAAAATAAAACTGTACTGTTTCTTGGACAAAGAATGTGCAGGGAGGTGATTTGTCCTATATTACGCTCAACCGCCAAGTTTCCCCCTTATTTTGGGTACCCACTTTATAGAGGCTGGGTGAGTTCCATGAGGGTCCTAGTTCTCAAAGGATCCATTTTGGACCAATAACAGATTAGATAAAAGTCTGGCAGCGAGCGAGCCCCGAGCCTTCTTCATGGCTTTCTCTCTACCACTGAGCAAATTATCATTTTTGTAGGCTCTTCAATGACTAAATTCGTTTGCTTAATCTCAATGCTGGTTAACAAAATGACTATGGATGTGGCAAGATCTCTGAAATAATCAATTGGGCATTACTATGGATATATTAAAAAATACAAAATGGAGCATGTCCCTACAAGAAATGATGGAAGCAGAGACCTCTGACATTTGATTAGAACTGGAGGAAAGCGCTGTCATTCCAGCGCGGGTCGTCCGGACAACCCAAGGCCGCCGGCACAACCTCTTACCTAATACGGCGGCCGATAACTCGTCCGAGTGAATACATTAACTCGGCAGAAAGAAGTGTCATATTTGTATGTAATTTAGTGTTATCCTGTCTAAGTTGTTTGTGTATGTGTGCCTTTTTGTTTGTCAGGGATCGACCATAAGTCACTAGACCCATCTGGAACATAAATTCAGCTTCGAAGAACCGTTTGAAGGCGAGCGACATCGTTATAGAAGAAACACCGAGCATCCAACGGTACTGCGAATACATTTTATTATTTATCAGTTTCCGTTAACAATCTAAAATATTACTCAAACATAAAATAATCTGTGTGAACCGTATTTTGCCTATGCCGTTTTATCGAATAGTGTATTTTAACCAATCAATCAAAAAAGGCATTTGTTGATTATTTTTAATATTATTTTTCTATAACGTACAACGTCAAAATCTATAGTCTGCTTTAAAAGACCACGTTGGTTTTACGAATCTTATGCAACAGCAAACATACGGAAATGTATTTAATATTTTTCTATACAAGAAATTTCATTTTTAAATTTAAAACTCATTAAAAAAAATGTTCACAATAACTTAAACTTCGTTACTTTGCTTTTGAGCATCATCATATTCGACCTTTTGATTGGGTTATTCTCTCTCTTTTATTCTTTCTCACAGATTGAATTTAGATTGAAGAATTTGCGTTAACATTCATTAATTCTAAAGCCATCGTTATAGATCTAAAACGAAAACCGTTGTTTCATACTCGATCCATTGCGTTTGAGTGGATGATGTGCTGGTTCAGGTTCAGCAATACTTGAGGGGATGTAAAAACTGATGAAAATTATGGAAATTTATTAATGTTAGCGAAGATCAAGGTCAACGAGATGGTTCGAAATTCAAATTAAAGATTACACCCCACGTGGCAGGTGTTCATTTTTCTTACCTCGACAGAATGGGAAGAAGATAATGTACTTAAGCAGTATTCCTACAATTACATCATATAACTTCTAAATTATTGTTTGATATTTAAAAAATACCATTTAAACATGCACTTAATAACAAGAAAATTATTAAAATAAATTGTAAGAAACGAATACCTTTTTTAAAAAATAAACTCTTCTCCTTTGATTGAGTTAGTCTGACTGGAAATTAAACTGAAGATTTTAAATTAGAAATGGATACTGAAGTTGAAAACGACACGTAAATATGGCTTGAATGTCGAGTTAATATTAAAGTTAAATAATGATCTTGAATGACAATTTCATTACGTCTAAACATATTTACAATGTTTTGCAATTTTATAAATATCAAAAATGGCCTATTGTATTCAGGTAAGATGTTATGTTTTAGTGTTCTTCATTATGAAAAAAAAAAATAAAGGCGTTATCCCTATGAAGCCTTTTTCATTACCCGACTTTCAACTACAGTTGCTATTTGAAATTTAACGAATCATTATTTTTTTGCAGTAATAAGTAAATGCTAAAAAGTAAATATTAATAAGTAACATGTTCAGATATTTTTTAAATGAAAAAATGTTATCTTCCGAATTTCCTAACGGTAACTGAGAAATTATACCATCAAAGTAATATAACTTAAAACATATCAGCTACAAAAATAGAAATCAGTCCCTCTAAGCAATAATATAAGATTATAGCTCTCATTTATCCGCAAGTAACTACTTCGACTACTCAACTGTCCACAATATAAAAATTAAATATGCAATATTAGGTGTCACATAATACACAGTATTAAAGAACGTCCATTAATATATATATTAGATTCATTACTAAACAATAACCATCTTTAAAACTGATCTCGTTTTTCTCTTTTGTTTTTTTTAATTTTGATCAATACGTAAAAGATAAAAGGATATTGCAGCTGAAAGAACTTTTCAAGAAGCATTAATTAAATATAGGAAAAACTAGGTTTATATAAACAACAAAAAATAAAAAAATAAAAATGAGACAAACAGATAGCTTGAAAATAGCAATTAAGGTGACAAAAAAAGTTTTATATTTTATTTATATGCTAAGAAAGACTCCAAGAATCAATCATTATTAACCCAAATTTTATAAAGTCCAATGCCAAAACCATCCAAGTATTTAATTTGTCTTAATCTTTAAAGGTGAAAGGCGTGGCAATTTATATAGCTACTTAAAAATCAAGTCACGACTTTTATTAGCCCTACTTATCTCATGACAAATATACAATTAAATGGTGTTGGATAAGAATAATCAAACCACTTAACTTATAATTGTATTGTTATTTTAATTGGCTTCATAAAATCTACAATTGATGAACTTCTGTCTTTCGGAGAAAATAAACCTCTGAATTTGACAGGTATCCCAGTTAAATTAATACAAAACACTGGTTATAAAAGGTTGATGGAGAGACAAAACTGATTTCTAAAAATATATAAACCTCTTACTTGATACGCAAGAAGGTGTAGGTTGTGAACTAAGCAAGCTAAATTTTGTGGAATGCATTAAAGATGAATGGAATGGAATAGTTCGAAATGACAAGGATTTATTTTTAATTAATAAATTATTTTATTAGAATAAAATGGAAAATAATAGATTTGTTCATCGCTCAATTTTACGTTACGAAAAATGTATTCTTAAGCAAAGTTATAAAATATTATAAAAAAAATTATTATTAGGTAGATAAATAACTATGAAGCTGTGAAATAGTACATAAAGACTGCCTTGGAATTTTCTGTCTTTAAGAAAATTAAATTGGTTCAATTAAACATCATGCATTACAGGAGAGTTGAATGAAATAGAATGAAGTGGAACAGAACGGAGTGAATGAGAATGCATTTTTAACAAAACCGAGTAGATAGGATTAAAGTGTGAAATTTGAAAACTTGGTGTGAAATGGAACTAAGTTGGCTGAAATGAAGTGCAAAAAAGTTTATTGGAATGAAGCTTGATGGAAATTTTTTTATTTTATTTTATTGAAATTTCAATTATATTATTTTTTCGGGCAATATCATGTCAGTTAATTAATCAAAAACGTAGATGAATGAAATGACAGGGCCATGGAATAAAATATTTCTGTCATGAATTGATAGTAAACCATGGCATAGTGGGTTATCGATTAATCTAGTCAAATACATGCTTTTAAAAAAATATTTAAAACTAAAATTTAAAGTGTTGTTCAAGAGATACCACTATGTTTACAGGCTTTAGATTTAGATGCCTGAAATCAAGGCAGGATATAATTTTAATCTTATGAAAAAATCAAGAAAAACAAGTAAACTGCAATAGTAACAGAAAAAAAAATTGTGGCGCTACGTCCCAAGAGAAGAAGGGTTCAGTACCTGGTAGTGATTGTACTGTTTCTACGATAATGGTTGTACTAGGGAGGTGATTTGTCCGAAAACAAGCTCAACCACCAGATCCCTCTCTCTAATTTAGTCCCATTAACCACACTGTAGAGACTGGGTGAATCCCAGAGTGTCTTAAAATTCCAAAAGATCCATTCCCGATTTTGAACCCGAGTCGTTTGGGACGGCAATTCAAATGCTTTTGAGCCTCCTCTCTCCTGTAGCTTTAGTAATAGTCATATTAAACAATTCCAAGAATTAAACCATTTTTTCGCGCTTAAGCTTTTATCGTATACAAAATACAAATGCCAGATAGTACGTTTACTTACTATTTAATTAATTATCTCCCATCTGTAAATAAGTTTTGCAAAACCTTCAGACTACAGGGAAAAATATATCGGCGACCATCGGATAGAATCGAAGCATCGAAGTGAGAAGGCAGAGATAAGAGCTTCTCCATCAAGCAACAATAGTCCCCATCAATCCTGAGGATCCTGTTCACAGGCAACCCATCACTATTAGTACCTCCGTCTGCCGGGACTCAATTATATTGCTTTATTAATAATTAATTAATTAATTATTAGCACTTTAATTGCTATTAATTTTTTTAAATTTTAACTTTAACTATAATAGACCTATACAATCCTTGTAGGGCTTTGAGTTCAAAACATGGTAGAGACCGTTTTTCCCTGACTCTATGGTTCTGAAAGAGAACGAATCTATCCGAGATCAGTCTAAACAATCTAGTTTGTCCCCTAATTAAGAATAACGTTTTTAGAAACTAGGTGAACCATTTATATACGTTTTCTTGATCAAACACATTCAAAATACCACCGAAAACATAAAAAATAATTTATCTACCACAGCAGGTCTCATATTTTTAGTACATAAATATTATCCTTGCACTGACCTGCTAGGTTTTATTTTATATCCCTGTGCAAATAATATTATATACCAATAATCCTCGTAAGTGTATACCTCCAAATTTGTCTAATACCATATACCTAATCAGTATTATAAAAAATGAAATTAAATAAAAATTTCTGTATTTCTAATAAACCATGATGGGTACTGAGTTCAGTGCATTTTAGAGTCTTTACTGTTTCAAGGCCTACGGTTGTGGAGAGAGGTGACTTATTCGAGATCACCATTAACCACCAGGTTTCAAGTTTCAGGATACCCACTTTATTGAGAATGAGAAATACCAAGGAGAACCCGAGGAAGGTTTGTGGATCCCATAGGATCCATCTATGGATGCTAATAGATCAAAAAATCTATCATCCGCAGTTGGATTTAAACGCTAAACTTACAGCATAGCAACTCAGCACTTTACACGCTGAGTTACCTAGTTCCCCAATAAAATTGCAGTAGTGAATGGATTCTTACTCAATGTTTTGCATGAAAGGAACTGTACTGTTTTAAGGCCAGCGGTTCTGCAAGGAAGGTAATTTAGTGTAATGTTAGCGCTCATGGACTTTAGTCTTTATTATTAAGGATATAGTGGATAATTATCACACCAACATAAATATAAAAAATCTCTAGATCTTGCTGTTGTCTCCCGAACCCCATTTGCAATGTCAGGCGTTTGTGTATTAATATGCAATATCAAAAAAGCTCTCGTCTCATTCCTACGCAGTATTAATGGCTGGTATAGTAAAATAGAAAACTCTCAATTCATGAAAAATCATTTTTTTATTCCTTTTTTTCTTATGAACCACATTTTGGCACCTGATGAGGTAAATTTTCTATCAAAAGAGAAATGAGTTTGGTAAGTGTAGTCAATCTCCCATCTGCTAACACATTTTCACGTAAGAATTGCTTATTTATAATTTACAATTTACTTTCTAAACTCCATTAATAAATAATTTAACTAAACTATATCAGTCCTCTATTTTTTAAAACTAAACATTCCATACAGCGTTCTACCCAAATATTTTTGGATTCATGTGTATTTCAATTAGTGCACTAATTTATTTCATATAGTCTCTGATTTATATTTCATACCAAGTATGATACGGACCTCAAGATGATCCATCCGACTCAAAGACGCACTAGCAATATAGCATTTAGATTCTCTTGTCATCGTATCTTAAGATAATATATCCTGCCCTACTGTATCCTTCCATAAAATTCCACTGATCCCTGTCGAACAGATACGTCACCTAGGACTCCGTAGACAAACGTCTCACTTGGAATCCTCATACAAGACTGAAAAGACAAGAAACTGCTCGACGTTTTCGCCTACTTTAACATTTACTGGAGAAACGTTCAAAGCTCTCAATTAATTACAAAAGACTCATTTACATAACAGTTATCAGACATATTTGGACATACGGAGTTGAGCTTTGGGCTCTACTAAACCATCCAATTCATCTCGTATCCAATCCTTACAATCCAAAATCCTTTGTAAAATCCTCGATTCTTCTTATTATGTCACAAACAAACTCATCCATCATGATCTTAATATCCCATATGTTGCTGATTTACCAAGACGAAAGCCTGATTGAAGTAGATCAAGGAGTTCGGATTGTTCAAGAAAAATAACAACAGAAGTTTGGCCTTGAAATTTAAGCAGTTCTTTGAGCTGATTTAGATTAGACACATAAGCATTTATAAACACCTATAAATCGATAATAATAAAAAATAACTCATTTGAAAAGGAAAGATATGGCAGGAACGGGACTCGAACCCAGGTCTCCCACTTCTCCATAGCGGACGGAGATCCAGGTTCGAGTCCCTGTCCTGGTCATATCTTTTCTTTTCAAATAAAATATTTAAAAAATTATATCATATAACAATAAAATAAACTTTAAAAAAATAACGTTTAGACGACATAAAATCGACTACCGTTTATCCAAACAAAGGCAATTTAAAAGATAATGAATTACAGGATTCGATTAAAGTCAAAATCATTTTCGATACCTTATAATTTTTTTACGAAAAAAAAATTACTTGAAGGCATGAAATTTACACTTAACATGTACGAGTTTCATTTTTGATGTTGATTAAACTAGTGTAGATATGTATTCCTCCGAGGAAAAGGAAGACAAAGCACCAGTTTGATGTGCATTTAAAATCCGCAATAAATTTCAGTCGGTTGATGTTGCAGCGGAGCACTAGTGGTGTTGTTCGTGAGGCGGGACTAACCCTTTTGTGTCGACACAGGTTGTTGATGGCTGCCTTGCGGGAACACTTCTGAAAGCGTCTCATCTCAATTAGGGGCGATTTGAAGAGGCCTTTTTTTTTTCTTTTTTTTATGTTGTCCCCCTGTGTTTTTTTTAAATCCCGTGTTTATGTGATCCGTCCAAGGACCCTTCAAGATTTGAAGATCAGAATCCGGGAAGAAAGAGCCAACGTAAAGCCTGCCATGCTAGCAAGCGCCATGACAAACGCCAGTCTCAGTGAATAGAGACTGGGGGATGTTTCCCATTTTTAAAAGCATACTTAACCATCTACTACCTAAATTATTCAACGAAGAAAAAATTTCTGATTCAAACAACTATACAATTTTGAAAAAAGGAAGTTATGCTGCCGCACCTATGATGACTAACTACAGTCATCATATTCCTTAATTTTTTCGAAGGATTTCACATTTAACCTATTTAAATACGTACCGTTCTTCGACCTATATAATTTTTAATGACTTTTTACAGTTTAAAATATATGACCCTTTTTCTTTTATTTAAATAATTTACCTTTTTACCTAGGGATCGGAACGGCTCAGTGGTAGTGCAGTGAGTTGCCATGCCGGAAATCCTGGTTCAAATCCCACTGGGGGCAAGTCTTTTATTTAGTGTGTTTGCGACCGGAGATGGATCATATAGGACTCACCCAGCCTCTATAGAACTAGTGTACCCAAAATAAGGAGGAAAAAAAAAACGGCGGTTGAGCGTGACCTAGGACAAGTCACCTCCTTGCAGAACCGATGTCCATGAAACAGTACATTCTCTACGATGTACTGAACCTCAGACCCGTTCACGAGTTGTAGTGAGTGGTACAGGGTTTTTTTATCTTTTTACCACCTTAGTTTCGTAGATTTGCATAAACTTGCATTATTATTTACTGAGTAACTTAAGTAATTAATATATTAACAACCGAATGAAATTTTCTTAAAAATTCAAGGTTCGAGAAATATATTATCTTAGAACTTTTATCGGTCGCGAATTTAATTCAATTCAACTAACCTATGAAATATTAAACGAAGAAATATATTTTATGAAAGAACAAATAAATAATATATTTCTTATTAAACTTAATTACTATGTGCTGTTTAATCCTAAGTTTTAGGCTCAATTATCAGGGCTTAGAGAAAACCATGCGATAAATAAGGCATACAATAAATTATTTTTCTTCCATTATTCATAATCAATCAAAAGAAGAACAAACCTTCTCACTATTGTGATATTTTAATTAAATTATATTTATAGGATATATTAGTGACATATTTCCGTTCCAAATCTGGGAATGCGATGACTAGCTCTCCAGATGATCAAGTTACCCAACATGATCCTAATTATATAGCGTACTGCCAGTCACCACTTGGAATTGCCTTGCCTATCGTTCTGTTTCAACTCCGCCAAAGTATATCTCAGGTTTAATATCGCATTTCACTCTCATACACTGTAATGCCGTATCATGAACGTATCAATCATGTCGAACTGAATTTCCGACTCCACTTATTTTAAACTAAAATTAAAATCCCAGTTCAAGGTTAGCGACGTTTATGGTTCACTCATTTACTAGTAGTATAGCATGCATACCATTCAAACAAATTAGCTGGATGAAAATACGAAAAAGTAACAACAAAAAATATAAAAATTCTGTTCGAATACAATCCACGAAGGTTCTTGGGTTCAGTACGTGGTAGAGACTGTACTGTTTCTTGGACAACGGTTGTAAAGGTACGAGAGCACAATCACCAGGTTTATCTCCCAATCAAGGGTTCCCAATTATTCCAATTCCCACTTCATAGAGGCTGGATAAAGTACAAAGAGGGTGTCCAGGTCCCCAAAGGTCCATTTCCACCTGATTAAATAATTTATCTACCACATCCGAATTAGAACCCGGGGCCATCGACTTGTTAATTCAGCGCTCTAACACTGAACTACCTTGCTCCCTCATAAAAAAATCAATAAATGGTTATATAATATGATTTTAAGTGGGGATAAGGAAAAGTGAAAATACGATTGCATAAAAGAACAGGAGAAGACAGGCACTCAATACTCTTGTCACCTGCCTTGGACCATTAAGTTGCCAGCCAGTTGAAGGATGACACCGGAGTCATATTTCACGACAGATTTCAGTAAAAGGAGAACAGATATTCTTCCAACTCCGTAAATAAAAAAAAAAAGATTAAGAAATTTTTTTTATATTGGAGGTCCCTCCATTTACCACAGCCTTCATTTATTTTATTATCATTATTTGCAAATGAGCCCACTAAAACTTATTGACGTGCCTTTCAATGTTTTCATACCTCTTTCATTAATTAAATATTTCAGGCTTCCTCTCTCTCATTAGACCACGACGTTCTAGTCTTCTAAGACTTTATTTACTATTATTAATACCAATCTTTGGTCTGTGTTCATATTATAAAAATGAAAAATGCAATAACTCAATGTAGACAACTTAATCCAGAGTCTAGAACTGGTCTTACAAGACGAACAGCTGTGCATCAATGATGACGCAAGATCAACTTAGAGCATTGATAAAAAAACAATATTTTATTTATGTTTTAAGAGAAATGGCTATACTTTAAAAAAAATAGAGATTGAATAGATATATAAATTTTTATTTTTTTAATACAGATGAAATGTATCAAATGAGAAAAAAAGTTCAATTTTCGTATTCCATATTGCTGTAGGACTGATAATTGATTCAGATTCATTTTTAAGGCACAAAACCACTATGACATAGGTAACATACTTTTGACGATACACACAGATTTGAAAAGAACCTTGAACCAGTTTTTTCACTCTCCTGAAAAGTGGTATTTTTCACTTTCGATAGTTTACATTTGTTTCGAAGATAGGGTAATCAAAGCAATAATAAGAATGTTTACCCCTCATCTGATCCAATCAACATTCTGGGGTAAATTTAATATGAAATAAATAATTTTGAGTAGAATATACATTTTCTGAAAACATAATGTGAACCAAGAAACTATATACTTTAACAGCCCTTATTTCGTTAGGTAATTTAAGCTGGAACCATTAGAGTAAATGCATTTCCTAAGCGAAGGGTTTTGTTCCGTAATACAGAAGATAAATAAATTAAGCCTCTAGACCACTTTTATCTGAAAACCAACCAAAATTCGTTAAAAGCAGTAAATAAAAAAGTACTTTTACTTAAGTTACCCGAAAAGATAAAAAATAGACGTAAACATTTATTATGTATACTAAAATGATAATAAATTAAAAGGTACAACTTAAATTGCTCCAAGCGTATCTCCATGATATGAGCCAGCAAGAAATAGCGCAATTAGGTCGCATACTTCGAACTACTTTTCATTGCACGAGGAACTAAAAATTCCGACGATCATTAATTACATTAGCCGGAGGCACCTCAAATTCTTTGAGAGGCTAAAGGCGTGTGAAAACCCATTATTCAAAGATATAGTTCCCCCTCCCAGACCTGGGAGGTGGCAAGGCAGTGCCCCTATGGTCGACGTGCTCTCATTGACCTAGGGTAGGGGTCTGGACACTCTAGTCCAATCACCCACTTCCTTTTCTTCCTCCCTCTTCCCCTTTCTTCTTTCTTCCTATCTCCTACCCCGAAAAGCGGTCTCTTGCCGATTTGAACTGTATCGAGCCAGCGGCCTAGTGCCGGGTTAGAGAAAACGCCTTAAGCGGTCTCATACCTTGTAATTACTTATAATACCTCCAGGTAAATGAAGTACCTATGATGTATGCATATATATTGTTTTGTAAATAAAATGTATATATTGTAAATTTATGTAAATTATGAAATAAATGAGATTTGAAACAAAACATACTTCGAACAACATGATTTATGGGAGTTTAAAAACGCATAAATTATATTATATAGTAAATTAGCCACTGGCATGAAGTCAGCTCACAGTAACTACAAGTACGTCTCATATAAGTTCAATTTAAATGTAAGATATTCATCAACATAATAAAATTATAGATAACATATTGGTTGGAGGCATTGTTTCATTATAAAAGAAAAGATGAGGGAGATAACCGAAAGAAAAGTAAGTAAAAGTAATAACTATAATAAGTTATAATATTCGTTAAATAACGTTTTCAAAGTAAATGAAACTTTATATAATCCATAAATATGTTTTAGTGCTAAAACTACTCTTAAATCATTAAGCACTAGCTAAGCTGGCAATGAATTCATTCCTAACGAATTTTCTAGGAACGAATTCTAGTTAAAATCAGTTATCATTAACAGGTTAAAAAAACATCACTCGTTCTATGGCTAACATAGTATTGATAGTAAGTCATGTACAAAGAAAGAGTCCATCTGTCGAGGTTATTGTGTCTATATGTCAAGATTGATATAAAGAAGTATGAAATATATCTGTATGATATGTCTGTGTTGAACTATCCTATTTATTTTTCTTAACTCTAAAGTGGGTATAAATAAATATAAATAAAAATGGCCTCGTTACCTTCTAAGTTGAACTTTCTATTCGAGTACTACAACCGGGTAGTTTCTCTACTTATCTTTATTCATACCAATGTGTATAATTCCTGCCAATATATGTTGTATTGTTTTAACGCAGTTGTAGATTAAATAAATTATAGAATAAATATGAGTATAAATAAATAAAAATAATGGAAAATTTAATATATAAATTGGTCTAAAGTTCATAAGTTAATTATAAGTACTGTAGCAGACTGAGTAAAATTAAATTAGGTATATTATATTTGAATAATTGTCAGAAGGTTCTCATCTGTGTAAAGGACGCGCTTAGCAAACAATTCATAGGCACAATTTGAGAAAGGAGGCCGAATATGACTCCACTCGATAAGTGGGTTTTTGTCACTTCTAGCAGACCGGAATCGAAGATTTAATAAAATTAGATTTAATTCAAGAATGTTGTTGCTAATGTTGCCCACTCGTGGCAGCACTTCCCGGATAAAGGGGTAAACATTTTTACGCTAGCCCGAATAAGCCTTTAAATACCCGAGGCTCAAAAGTCAGAGTAGAGAACTGGTACTCTCGGCGAGCAGGTTCGTGGCCCACCGGAGAGAAGATGAGCTGATAAAAAGCAAGATGGATTCGGAAGGTAGGAATTTTCTGTTATACTGTGGTCAGACTAGAATTGGGGTGAAGCCAGATGGTAGCTCAGTTGTTGATAGAGCCAGTTACATATTTTCTTTGTCGTTCGTTTCTTTATGTTACCTCGACGATACCATTTCCTCACCTAGCCCTTTTTAGGTGTCCACGAAGTCGTAGAGAAGAGCCGCAGGTAACAGTACATTTCATGTTTTACCTATCTGTTGTGGAAATGCTGAAAATCGATGAATAAAGACTGCAGCAAAAGCACAAAGAAACACCTTTTTTATTTATTAAACGAGTACAACAGATAGATTTACAGACACATGTTACTCCGCTAGTAGGTATAAAGTCTACTACTCGATACCAATTCCTTTGTTAAACAATCGATCTTTGACATTTCTCTTCCTATTTTTGTTATACTTTCAATCTTTAATTAAGTCAATATCTATCCGTTATCAACAGTTAATTAACCGCGACCTTCCCTGCATGGTCTCCTGCTTATGATTACTTAAAGCTTTCCAGTTGGCACTTTTTAATAAACTAAATAGTTCTTCGGTTGAGCAGAAGACTTGCAATGTTGGTCTAAACGTCGGTTTAGGGATGACCTGTGGTCTAGTGGTTAGCATAACAACTTACTAAGCCCAAGATTCAAGGTTCGTAGTCCGGCAGGTGCCACTATGATTTTTTAAAGGAGAAAAATCTTTGGTTACGTCGTCATTCCAAAAGGACGTTAAACGGGAATCCTGAGCCTGTACGATGTCAGGTAATTGTTAAAAATTCCTATCCTAATTAAAACTGGATACACAAAATTTATAGCTCCCACTGTAGCATCGTCCGATTAGCGATAGCAGCATAAAAATGATATCAAAGAAACGTCGGCTTCAAATAAATAGTTTATTACTTAAGGAATTAATTCTTCGACCTCCACACGGACCATTTACTTCGTGGAGACTAACGATACGAGGAAGTGAAACGCATTGTGCTTCAGACACTCACTAACTCCACTTTATACCCTGGAGCTGGAACAAAAGATTCACTTGGCTGGAAACAGTCTTGAGATCTGACTCCAGAAGTGGTTGTTCAGAGATGCTTCTTATTTATAAGAATTATATATTACCTTGCCTCGTTAGTACTCACATCTTTAAATATCCACTTTATTATACCTTGTACCGCATTCTCGTGATCACACAAATTTTAATGATTTTTACTTTATTCTAAAGTATATTAAATAGGAGGTTTCTACATTCATGTTTCCACAATAATCTCTTAGCTGAAGTTTTCAAAAGAAGAGCACAAATACAATAAGTGCCAAATTGCATTCGTATAATTTTTCAAATAAACATTTATTATTATTATCTAAAATAATACTTCGTAGACTATTAAAGCAGAATATTGCCTATGTCACTCTTAGTTAATTTTAAAATAACAAGTAGCTACTATTAATTTTCTTCTGGAGACATCTGATATCAAGGTACAATAGCCTTAAACATTAAATTGTTTTTCTTAATAGGTTATATTCGTGTTATGTCAAGAAATATATATTTAAAAATTGTTAAACGAAATAACAAATAGATATTCATAGTAATATATTTGTTTCAGATTTCTAAATTACCACTAAATTCTGTTTAAAACAATGTATAAGTCATTAATAGTAAATAAATATCAAGGTCTTCGGCATTTGTTTTAATAAAAGCCTTATTATTATTATTAGCATTAATTATAGTAATGCAGTGATTGAGTAAATTTTCGTTTTAGCATCCCTCTTCACTTTTGTTTTTATTTCGTGATGTGAGATTAACTTATATGGTTTAACATTCTTCAATTATTTGTTTAAAATTTTATATTTACATAAAAGATCCCAATAGCTTACAATTACAAAATGTTGGTATTGTTTTTATCACATATTACTATTATGTAATAAACTGACGTATAGTCTGATGATGCGTTTATTTTTTATTTTAAAGTTTAATTTTCTGTTCATAATATTTGTAAGCATATCTTATTGTCAGAGAGAGACAGAGAGAGAGAGAGATTGTGTGAGAGAGAGAGGACAGTGAATGTCATTATTTAAAAATTATTATTATTGAATGCTATTGATATTTCAACTAAGAGAAAAGGAAAATAAAAAATAAATAAATATTTTTATTTTGAAGAGAAAAGATGTGTCTTGGTCGGGATTCGAACCCGATGTCAGATACTGAATATATGTTATACACGATGAAAATATGTATTCGAAATAGCTTTAGTTAGAGAAAGGTGTGTTATTATCTGAACCTGATATCATTTTGATTATACTAAATTACGAATTACCGAGCGATACTGAATCAATTACAACACTCGCTAATTATATCATTAAACATAATTCAATTTCCATGATGATCTACTGATAGCAGATTTTTAATAAAAGGGGTTTGAATCGAAGTTCGTGTAGTTTCAAATACACAGAAACTAGATAGTGTATTATTTAACTAGGACATCATTATGAAAATTCCTGGGTAATAGCAGTGGACCAGAAAACCTTCAAGATTAATGGGACATCTCTGAGGGCAAGGCGTTCAGGGCGACGGGACAACTCGATGGCCTTACAGACATTCTCCACAAAAAAACATCAGCTAATAATTCGGCTATCCATTGACAGAGTCTCCGGGTGTAGATTCTTAAAATGAGAATTATCGGTTCCAACCTTTAATTAGTACGTAAAAATCTCTATTTTCATCTCCACCGAATTGTACCAAAGAGCACCATATCCATCACAATAAGATATATTTCTCTTACGCTACCTTTTGTTCTTAAATTTATTACATCGTAGCAGGGAGTAGGTTAGCTCAGTGGGAGATTGATAACTTACATTGCAATTTAATCTTTTTACAGCCACGGATGGACCCTCTTACACCTACAGCTCTTCCTGGGGCATATACAGGCTCTGTAATATGAGTACTCTTGGGAAAAACTGATAGTTGAGCGTGATATCGTGACGATGCAACCAACCCAAGACCCATGATTAGCTGTACTGGTACTGTTTTTTTTTCATAGTAAAAGAAAACATGTTATCAATTAAAGCATTTATATAAAATTCATATATATAGATAACTCGAATTGTTCTGTTGATGATATAATTGCATGAATAACGAAATTATTAGATTGTTAAAAGCCACCACCACCATTTTGATCATATCACGGCTAAGATCATATTCTCTTCCTCGAATTTATCAGGATTTTTCCAGAAGTAATTTTTAAATAATTTACAATTTTAATTAAAATTACGAAATAAAAAATTAAATTGTTCATATAATTCAAGATGAATGCCGAGGTCATCATCTGCTCTCCAATCAGAAAATGCGAGACGAGCGGGGGCAAATAAATTAATTGTTCTGTTAACCGGCGTGAATCGCGACACTCTGGAGACCCTTGAGGGCTCACCCAGCCTCTATAACATGGATGGCCTTAATGTGAGGAAAAACAGGAGACATTGGTGAAATTACCTAGAAACCTAACATATGAAAACTATTCCTACCATGCCCTGAACCCTATATTCTTCATGGGTTGTGAAGGTAGAGGTATTTTTTAAATATTTAATTATAAAAATGGGATCGGAGTTGCTCAGTGGTAGAGCGCTGAGTTGACATGCCGAAAGTCTTGAGTTCAAATCCCATTCGCTGGCGGACTATTATTTAATCTGTTGGTGGCTGGAGATTTGTCCTATTGGATCTAGGACCCTCCTGGGTTTACCCAGCCCCTTTAAAGTGAGTACCCAAGATAAAGGGGAAAACTCTGGCGGTTGAGAGTGATCCAAATCACCTACTTGTACAACTGTTGTCCAAGGAACAGTACAGTCCCTACCATGTACTGAACCCCAGATCCTTCACAGGATGTAGTGGTACAGGTTTTAATTTTATGAAATAATATGATAGATATTAAACGGATTCAATAGAACTATGTGAGAAATTCCATAGTTCCCTTCGAAAATTATCATAACATATATTTATTAGAGAAACATTACATTACCGAAAATCAGTTATTTCCTTCAATGGAAAAGCCTCATAATAAAAAAAATATCTCATCTGCATATAAAGCGGAAAGAAAATCGAGGGAGAAAGAAGCAATCATGGCGGACAGTAAACAAATATCTCAATATTGGGGAGGTGTCAAGGTGCCCGCTCTAAGTGGAATATGCTTTAGCCCAATTCTGGACCAATAGAAGATTCAATACAATCGCTAAAGGCTTGAGAAAATAATCACCTCTATCTCTTTCGCGTGGTTCAACTCAAAATATTTAGAGCACAATGTAAGCGAAAATTGGTTGGAAGTGCTTTTAAATAAAATAAAATAAGTTCAGAGCTTGCAAGTTTCATTTCTCAAACACTGTTGATGATGTTGTCAAATAGCCACGTATATCATTTCCACGAACAATGGAAGTGGAGTTAAATCACATAAACTGGAAATAATGATTCATTATACCTTATTAAACACTCTTAAAGATACCATATGTGAAACAATCAATCCAAAAGTAATTAATAAACAGGATCTTATAGCTGGAGATTGAGTTACTTGTACTTAAGGAAGCGAAATCGTGTTATTTTAATTGTTTACAAAAGGATAAGTCAGGCATTGGCTTGTTAAGGAGTTATTGCTACTATTAAAACTCCGTTTCGTGACAAATATTACAAGAATGACACGATCCCTCTTCCCTCGATACAGTTAAATCTCTCTTAGTCAAATTCGACTTAACCACTTATTCGCCTGGGCTGTTCAAATAGTCTCATTACTCTGTTTTTATTCTTTTTTATCTTCAAGAAAATAATAAAATATAAGTTTTGACTATGGAGAATAAAGACCTCCTTAAAAATAATTTTTTAAAAATAAAAAGACTGACTTTCCAGAATGCATAGGAAGAAATAATTGAAAATGACACAGTGATGTCGAAACGTTTTATATAAAACAATAAAATAATTATGACTGGAAGCTGATTTTTTTATTATTTTCTTGAAGATAAAATTAAATAAATCCAGTTGAAAAAAAAGAAAAAATTATAAGAATGAATCTGTTTTTATTCTTCAAATAGGAGAAAAAACCAATTTCCAGTAAAAAATTTGTTTATTCCTTATTTTCGAGATACGTTTCGGCCTAGGCCATTCTCAATCTTCTGTTTTAATTGTTTCATTTTTTACTTATTATATAGTTAACAATTCGACCATAAGTCATTCATCTCAATTTAAGTTGTTTTATTCCATTTAAATTTTTTTTTTAATTCTGAGGGAACCATGTCATAGTCATTTAATAATAAGAACTTATTATTATTACAACTTATTATTAAATGAATATAGAGGACATGGTTCCCTCTGAATTTAAATTTTTTTTTAAATGGAATAAAACAACTTAAATTGAGATGAATGACTTATGGTCGAATTGTTAACCATATAATAAGTAAAAAATGAAACAATTAAACAGAAGATTGAGAATGGCCTAGACCGAAAAGTATTTCGAAAATAAGGATTAAACAAATTTTTTACTGGAAATAGGTTTTTTTCTCCTATTTAAAGAATAAAATCTGTTTTTATTTTATTTAGAACTGGAATAGCTCGGTGCTTAAAGTGGCGAATTGCAGAACTTTGTTTCGATTTTGATCCAAATTCGGTGTAGAGGTAATGTACTCAATTTCATCTTTCACATTCTTTTCACAGTCATAGTGCAGCCCTGTAGGATTTGCAGAACCTCCTTGCGCTTACCTTGCCTCTATAAAGTTGGTATCCTTAACCGGTAAGATTAGACCCTTCATGGTTTATAGTGGTGCAGATATGTTTTTAATCCAATTTTAGCCTACAATATTTATTTAAATTATAAATAAATGGGCGTTATATATATATATACTTATAATAAAAGAAATAATGAATTTGCCATCGATATTTTTTGGAACATTTTCGTCAACATTAGAAAATGTAATCCATTTAAACGGTTCGTTGTGTAACGTTTCAGAGAAAATCTGGAAATTTCCTATATTGCATTTTTAAGATTTTTTACGATTTTATTTTTTATTTCTTTTAATAGGTCGTATCAAAAAAATTACCCTTTTATCAAATTCCAGAATTCAAAGTCTGTAAATAATTCAATGCTATTTATTATTTACCAACACTTAATGATCCGTTTAGAACATTCTCTAAGCTTGTTTACTAACCCTGGACTTCTTCAAAAAAAGCCTCAGTTTAGTTATTTATTTCAAAGAAGAAACATGTCAGTGTACTACAAAAATCTCGTAATTTTAAGACATTACTAGAAAGAAAATTGTACAGCCACTGAATCAACTCGTGAAAGTATTAAATATGAAGGGGAAGGTGTCCTTGACCAGCGCACTACGCGGCGTTGATTTGAAAAAATTAGCAGTGGAGATACGATGTTGGAAAGTAAGAAGGGCTCCGGTCGACCATTAATGGATATTGAGGTTCTGAAGAAATCTTTTGAATCAAATCCGTCCAAAACTACTCGCGAACTTGCCAGGGAGTGTGGTGTGTTGAAAAATACAGCAAAGATATAATAATACAAATATTTGGTTAAAAAACGGTCATTTTTTTTTTTATACACCCCATTATTTCGAAGTTTATGTGAACAAGTTCTCTATAAGAAAAATTTTCGAAAAAAAATCACTGTTTCTCACATAGCGTTGTTTGTTTTTTTCAGAAACAAGAATCTATACCGAATCACAGTGCATGCTTTGAATTTCGTAGAACATATTTTTCTTTTGTTTCTAAACGAAGCGATTAATTGGAAGGCAGGAAAGAAACTAATTGGAATGTTTTAGAGAATACCTAAAAATATTCTAATCTGGAAGGAATTCGGCAGAAAGGGAACAAGGCACTAAATATACGAAAATTAATTTGAGGTGCTTTTAAATAGTTTACTATTTCGGCATGAATAGCAATCGCTTAGGTACATTCGAAGTAAGTCACTGTTAAACAGAATAATGGAAATAATAGTTTCTATTTCATGAATATGAAATAATTTTTTTGAATTTTTTTACGGATATAGTTGGTCGTATAATAAATATGCACATTTTGGTAGCGATACATTCATTATAAAAATTAATAGAATAATAAGTAAGGCAATATTTTATTGTTTCCCCATGTTTCGCTGTAATTAAAAAAACCTTTAGTACTCAGGAATGTGAAGCCAACGGTTGTCACTTGTCTCTTCTTACCTGTGTACTGATAACGATTTACAATTTTGGCCGAAAAATCGACAGACAATAACAAAATTTGTTTTCAGTGTCGTTATTTCTCAATGACCGCCCCCAAACAGCTATTACAATTTTACAAAATATTGTCTTTAGAAAAAATTATGCAGTTTTATATTATGAACAAAATCGCGTTTGGACCGAAAAAGACACTGAAGATATCGTCCCTGCCATCGCAAAGTATTGAATGTGAGAAAAACACAGTTTTCGGTTTCGACTTATAGCAGTTGTTTTAGGATTTATAATTGATATAAAATTCATATAGAGGCATCTATCAGTCACAAAAACAATGTAGAACGAATGTCATTGGTTTGACTATAGGCACTAATTTTTATTGAACCTTGAAACTGCTTTTTTTCAATTCCCCTTAAAAGTACCGATTTTCACATTCGATAGTTGGAAATGGCAGGGACGATATTAGCAAACTTTCTGAAGTTAAATTTGGTTTCAGTTCGTTCAAATCATATGAATTCAAATAATGCATGAGGTTCATTTCTGCAAAATGTCAACAGTTTATACTTTTTGTTATTTAAATGAACCACAAGTATAATTTTTATTGAATGCACATCGCTCCTTCATTGTTGGAGCATGAATTGGCATTTTTGAATTTAACCTTCAGTAGCAATTGTATTGGTTGAAGCTTATTAATTCAGGAACGACATATCTGATATTCCATTCCCAACATTTTATTTAATAATGTCATATTTTTAGTTGTTTGTTCATTTAACGTCACTTTATGCTGCTATGGCCAATCGGACGATGCTACAGTGTTTAATTAGGATAGGTTTAATTAGGATAGGGATTTTTAAATATAATATATATATATATATATATATATATATATATATATATATATTTATGTATTGTATAAATATATTGTAATTTTTTTTTTATATGAATAAATGGAGATTTGAGACCAAAAAAAAAAAGGAATAATGACATATGTTAAAATCAAAAAAGTTTGAAGTTTTAAAACATTCCGTAATGGTTAATAAAATAATTTCAATTACATCATTACAATAGGAATCCTTTGCTTTACCTATACCTAAATTCCTCTATCGAAAATTTAGTTTTTTTGAGCTATGACGTAGTATTTTTTGAAGGTGCAATCTTAAATATTCTAGGATAAATCTTCAATTTTTTTCGATTAAAAAAAATTCATTATGAAAACATCGTGATTTATTTCTTGAATATTATTTACATAATTAACATTATTATAACACCGTCATCAAAAAAATATAAAGACTTAAATAAGTACAGAAAAAATATTTATAATGTTTATAAATATTGTTTATTATATGCTAAAAATGTTTTTTATATGCTAACAATTTTTTAAATCTACTAACATACTAAGAATGAATAAAATATATCAAACCTCAGATTATTCGTTCTTTAACGAATTTCTGGGCCTCTTGATCTAGCGGGAGGACAACCTGGTGTTTTTTTCTGGATTACATTATCTGGGTCAAAGGATATTGCTCCTCTCTTGGAAAAATGCCGCGGCTCTACAGAATTCCCGGGAGGTAGAGCAGAAAGATGGAACACTCCATGCGGCACAATTTACGGCTGTAACAAGTCACAAAAAAAAAAATGGTATTTGGGGTGCTCTAGACCCCGAGGACATTACTTCGAAGAAGGGCGCCAGATATCGGAAGCCGTGCCATCGCTTCTGCTGATGGGCCTTTTAGAAACAATGGGGGCGAACCATGAAGCTAGATTTGGCCTGCCTCTGTGATCTATGTCTTCCCCGGTGTATCTCCAGAACAGTATAATGGCTGGGCTTGATCTACATTTCACACTAATCTGTCGACGAAGGATGTTCCTAAGGACCTGCAATTTATAATCACAGGGAGTAGAAGTACATCTTATCATGTAAATAGAAGCTCTTGTATGTATTCTTACACTGATATAATTTTTACTTTTAGTTCTCATAATCAAGCCATAAAAGAGAAAAATAGGCTTTTAGTGAATTATATAAAATAATATACTATTGACACGTGTACGATGTTAATACATAAATGGTTACTTACAAAGTGGTGATGAAATGATGACCACACCAATAAACCAAATACCTCCTCAATACAGACAAGAAAAGTAGATTCATGATGACAAGAAAAGTTCATCTCATCTCATTCATCTTATGAGCCATCTTCTAATTTCACACATGTCAGGGCTATCAGGAATCGTACTAAAGTGAATATATGAATATGATAGAGGGAGGACAAAGGTAAATAATAATTATATAAAAAAAAATTTACCATCACTGTCACCTAGGAAGGGTCTTGGATTCAGCACCTGGTAGAGCCTGTAATGTGTGTAGGACGAAGGTTGTGCAGGGAAGTTATTTGTCCTATCTCACTCTCAACTGCCAGATTACCCCCTATTAAGGGTAGATACTAAAGCACTCATCCCTGGCTGTCAACAGAATAAATAAAGTATCTACTACGGCTGGATTTGAACCCGGTACATATTACACCGCAACTCACCGTTCTACCACTGAGCTACACAGCTTCCCATCAACATATTTTTTCGTAGTATATTGCAAGGATGTGTGTCAATTTCGCAACCAACCTGCAACATTTATAACGTAAATCAAAAAATAATATTGAAGATAATATGAAAAGTATTGAAATTGTTTTAATTAAAATCTAAATTATGATGACAGTTTCAATGTCAAGCTCTCATTCAGGTGTTATCCTCCATTAATTTGATGAAAGATTTTATAATAGTTGTAATCGATGAAAAATCGGAAAGCTGCGATTTTACATATACACTATTCTCTAGAACAAATTCAGCAAACGTTTTTAAATTAACAAAAAAATGAAATGAAAAATGAATTACAAAACTTATTGTTATTATCCTCACTATCTACTGTAGAAAACAATTAAGCACGAGTATTGAGCCCCATTAATGAATGGTGAATATGAACTGAATTATGCTGAGTAGAACTGAAATGGACAAACGATGTTAGACTGGAGGAAATGATTAGGACAAAATTTTATAATTGTATTATTATATATACTGTACGGTATATATTAAAAAACTTGGGGTTTTAACCTTAATACCTTGAAAATTGTTATTTTCATCAAAAACTTTTAATTAAAAAAATATTTATTAATATACTCAGGTCCTTGAGCGGATCTTTAATATTGAGCAGTAAGAAGAGCCCACGAAGGCTTTATTTGACATCACTTCATCAGGTCTCACTTCATGCTTCTTCTTCCTCTTCTTCTTTACCTTCCTCCTTGTACCTTTCAGTGTGGAAGAGCCTCAATCCATCTCATCCATTCCTCTCTATCTTGTGTGAGTTGTCTCACCCAGCTTATGGATATTTTCATTGTAGGCAATCCTGGGTCTTCTTCGAGGTCTTGAGCCAGTAGGTCTGGCCTCCATTATCTTTCGAGGATCTCGGTCCTGACTCATTCTGCGTAAGTGTCAGAACCATCTCAGTTGTCTAAGATTTTTTTCATTTCTACCGCAGTGATTCGGCTGATGTTCTTATCACTAGCAACCCAACTCTCACTTCCATACATCAGGGCGGAAAGAAATATCGCCTTAAAAATATGGAGTTCGATTTTCTAACTTACTTCACGTTTACCTACACTGGTGTTACAAACCTTCTTGTGGTTCCATACCTTCTGAAATAGGATCTGAAGAACTTTCACCATCTCTTGTCCTCCATATTTAATCATTTCTGGTAAGATTTGGTCATATCCCGCAGCTTTGCAAGTCTTAATCTTTTCCATGGCTCTTTCCACTTCCTCTTCCCAGATAGTATCATTTTCATTTTCCTACATTTCCTCAGTACCACCAACTGAATGGGCTCTGGTAGGTTTTCTGAGAAAGCCATTTCAAAATGCCTTTTCCATCTATCAAGGCTCTCTTCTGACTTGGTAAGTATTTCACCGTTCTCATTCATGATATTTCTTATTTCCTTGACTATTTGTTTCTCAGGGCTTTGTTGTCCTCCAAAATATTTCAATATTATCATAATAGCCCTTGTTTAAAGACTTCCCAAATTCCTCCCAAGACTTTTTCTTAGCTTCACGAACAATAATCTTAGCCTCGTTTCTTCTGAGTCTATATTGTTCTAAGTTTTGAGCCGTGCGAGCCGCCTGATATGCTTTCCAGACCTCATTCTTACTTTTCACAGCTGCTTTAACTTCTTTGTTCCACCACTTAAAGCGTTTTCCTTTATTACTTCTTCCTCTACCCCTTCCAAATTTTATTTTCTGCAATTTTTCCTGAACTCATCCTAAGAATTTAAAACCTCTAATCTCACAGGCGTATCCGACTTATTGAAAGCATTTACAAAATTGTACCACGTTATCTGATGTAATCAATGCTACAAAAAATACGATGCAGACAAAATAAAAAATAAAATACACAATTTATAATACATGGGCTTATTTCAAACTTAAATAAACAAGATAAATATCAAACACCGAACTGACTAAATTATAAATAACATGACTTTAGGTGATAAAAACATTGCAACTTTGTAATGAATTCTCAATAATAATGTTATTCTACGTATTCCTGAACGTAATATATGTTATTTCTTTAATTTAAAAAGATTTATTTTGGAAAAAATTCAATTTGATAAGTGAAATATTGCATTTGTTTTGAAAAAGTTAACATAGATTTAGATTTTAATTTAACAAATTATGTATTAGTTATGATTCTATCCGTTAAATTACTATATTGCGTTCATACAATGAGCAGTACACACATACTAACAATTAATACAGAGGTGCTCTCTAATTGTACTCCTATGTTCGTAAATATCATGTTATTAACTAAATTGCTTATTGGATGAATGTAATATAGTAATTTATTGTATAAATTAAAATCAATATCGAATTCAAGCTTTTTCAAATCAAACCCTAATCCTTATCATATCAAATTGAACTTTTTCCAAGATGAATTTAACATTATTCAATTTTAAGAAATAAAATATATCATGCTTAAGGACCAATACGAAACCGTATACGGACATTTTAACTTATTCATCTGGTAAAAGGTAAATTGTAGTATGTTCTGTATAGTTATATGCCAACTTAAATGTTTACCTCATAAATAAAAAGTTATGTATCTACCATTTCACTTTTATACTGATAAGTGTATTTGAATACACGCGGTTATTAGAAATGAAATACTGTTTTCGATACAATCGAAATATCTATATTTTTCATTCCATATCCCATATCGATTTAATATTATTTTATTTCCGATGTTATCAGAAAATTCATTTGCTGTAGCTAACCAACTTGTTCTGAAACAGTTGTGATTTCGACAAAAAAACATTGAAATCATAGCAGCATTTTCGATATTTTTTTACTATCGATAAAAATAATTGCACATGATACTTATAACAGGCTAGATAAATTGCACTTGGAAGAACTATAAAGTAATTAGACTGTCTTAATTAAAAGACTTTTGACGTAATTAAATACAAGTCCATCCTTATCTAATCAATTTACTTAACTAGATTATAACAAGGTTTTGGACTTAAATAATGAGAGAGTACCCATTTTATCCTCAGCAAATTTACAAGCATTGTAAACGAATTTTTAAGGTATGGACTAATCCATCATGTTGATATGGAAAGTGTCACAATGAATACCGATTCTAAATAAAAAATAATGAAAAAACAGTTCGACATTACTTTTTTATTTTTAGATTCTTCTTATATACAACCTTGAAACAATATATTTGACTTTTATGAGGTTTAAATTGTTTTTTTCTTGTTCTATTATGTTTTTAAATAAATATTGAGTGATAATAGTTGACCTTGATTACGTATGTGGAAGAAAGTGGTCCGGGTAGAGGTTAATGAATTTCTCTTAGAATTGGAGAAATGTTTATTAAGTAGCAAACGTTTCGACCTACTTTGTAGGTCTTCTCCAAGGCTATATGCAAAATACAGGCAATTGAGAATAAAAAAGTAGTACAAAAATGTTTTTCTATATCGGCTACTTTCTACATCAAACGTTGGCTACTTAATAAACATTTCTCCAATTCTAAGAGAAATTCATTGACCTCTAACCGGACAACTTTCTTCTACATATTAAATTAAAAATTTGAGTAAAACTGAAAAGGCGATTATCTTGGTAACTGGATAGGTATAGTTACATTATCTTAGTAAAATAAATGAAAGGGAATTCATCAATTAATCAGGAATTCATTAACTAGATTGCATTTCTCACCTTGACCATAAACATAATTATTACAAAGGTTATACCTTTTCCTAATTTTCCATGATGTTTCCTATAAACAAGAGATGCCAGAACAACCCCGTCGTTGTAAAATGGAAATTATCCTCAACAAGAAAGCTCTGCTTTTTGTCGAGGCCAGTGGTTTTCTCTCGAGAGACAAATCTCCCTGAGGATTTGCATAGACCGTTGCAGCACTAATTCTGTCTGGGATAATGAATAGTCCTGTTATAGTATATACCAGGACTATGACTGAGATATTCTGTTATATTTAAAATAAAGCTATTTTATTACGTATAAACAGACTATGATACATCTTAATTAATATTATAAATGTGAAAGTTTGTATGTTTGTCTCTCTTTCACGCAAAAACTAATGAATGTATTTGGATGAGACTTAGGTTATACAGCAGAATAACACATAGGCTATAGCAAGCGCGGATTTAGGGGGGAGGGGGCACGTGCCTTCCCTCCGCCGACAGTTTTCTAGGTACTGTGGAGAAGCCATTATGGTATATAAATAAAGGAAAATCACATGATAATTGTGGTTAAAATAACAGATATCGAAAATTTGTTTTGATATCCTACGAATGTTATTAATGCGAATGTTTGTTACTCATTCACGCAAAAACTACTGAACGGATTTGGATTATTCAATAATAAAATAGGTTATAAATCATAGGCTACATCAAGGGCAGATTTATGTAGGGTCACGTGGGCATGCCTCCCCGTTATAGTAAATAATTAAAGACAAATCAGGAACATAGCCTCTTGAAATTTGTTGGTAGGTTCTTTGTATAGTTTAAGAAAGAAATTTGGATAATTCCACCCCAAGGGTTTCCCTTTTAATATAATGGGGGTTCAAAGGTTGTAGAGAATCCGTCAGTTTTGAAGTTAGACATCTGAAATTATGGATGTACGAGTAACTTATATTTTAAAAAAATAATTAAATTATTTATTTAAAATGATCTTTCACGAAACTTTATGTGGCAGGCCGAATTCCACGCGAGCGATAAGCTAGTTTATATTAAAATAAATTTTAAAAATATATCAAAGACTTTCTTAGCAAGTTAAAAATAAAACTCCTGGAATTTCTTAGAATTGTGACGAAGGAATATTAGGAATACAAGTTTTCAATGAATTCATATACTCAAATAAAAGTTTAAACTAAAGAATCTAGAGGTTTAATGTTTTAAGAAAGAAAAGGTAAACATTAAAATCTCAGGGAGCATGCTTCAACAAAACACCATGAACGACGCTCAAGTATTAGGTGGGCTCTGTTAAATTTTGGAAATTCCAGTCAAATGAAACCTTTTTTTCTCTCGTCAAACATTAAGAATAAATTGATACAGAAGGCTGAAATAAAGTACATCTGGGGTATTGATGAAAATCCGGTGTTGTTTTATTGATAAACTGTCTTCAACTCCGGCCACCTGTGGTCTAGTGATAAACATAATAAACTAATAAGCCCAAGATTGCGGGTTCGTAGCCCGGTTAGTGGCCATAGGATTTTTAAAGGGAGTAAAAATCCTTGGTTATGCCGTCCTTTGGAAGTGACGTTAAACGAGGGTCCCGAGTATGTATTATGTCAGGTACTCCTTGAAAATTCCTTTGGTAATTAAATCTGGATAGGAAAAATTTACGGTCCGATTAGCCATATCAGCATAAGGAGGTGTTAAATGAACAAACAACAACTGTCTAAAACTCCGCAAAATCTTGAATATCATTAATATGTTATCGTTCAATATATGTGTCTGTATGATATACATATTTATTTATAATAGCAGTAGCCATTAGTAAAGGAGTACCCTACGTCTACAAGAGTAATTATAAAAAGATTTATATACAAAAGGATGGGATGACCAAAGGACATATCGCAACTCCCACCTTCTTGCAAACTCCAAAATCGTGAATTCGAATTTCAGTCTCGGGATTATTCATATATCCGTTCAACCCTCGGGTATGAAATGCCCGTCAACATACTGGAGGCAACCCTCAACGACTGGTCGTAAAGATTGTTATAGTAAAAGTTTAAAAAAATACTTACCCGAATGCTTTAATCAAAAATTGCTTGCCGTTTTCATGGATGCCAAATACGCACTGAGGTTTGGTCCATTTCCAGCGCATGCAGACTCTGAACAGTCATAGTTCTTGGATCTAGATCAATTTGTCTCTGTTCTTGAATCCGAGTGAGAAGACCACGATTGCATCGGCCCCTAAATGAATGGTTATGGAATTTTAGGCATTCTGACGCTGAACCATAGAAACCATTGTTTGCACCAGCATGAGGTTGGGTGACTTCCTAAAGGCTGTCAGTGCTCCCGCAAGTAATACATGTCTGCAAGATTACCACATCGCCCGGCAAAAGTTCTTCAGGTCCTGCAACGGAAACCAATATACTCATCAATGTGTGTTAAGATATTCTCTGATTTTCCTGTAAGTCAGTAATGCTCAATAAGGTCACATGTGGTCTAGTGGTTAGCGTAACAAAGTACTAAGCCCAAGATCGCGGGTTCGTAGCCCGGCAGGTGGCCCTAGGATGTTTTTAAGGGAGTAAAAAATCCTTAGTTACGCCGTCCTTCGGAAGGGACGTTAAACGGGGGTCCCGAGCCTGTACGATGTCAGGTACTCGTTAAAAATCCCTATCCTAATTAAACCTGGATAGGACAAATTTAGAGCTCCCACTGTAGCATCGTCCGATTAGCCATAGCAGCATAAAGTGAGGTTAAATGAACAAACAAACAAACAAGTAATGCTAAATTGGTAAAAAGAACATAGCTCTTTTTAGTTGAGGATAAAGAGCGTCAAAATAAACGTCAAAATACAGACATGCCGTAAATTTAACGGAACCCTATTTAATTCAATACATATCTGATATCTGGAGCGTGTACT
This sequence comes from Arma custos, assembly GCA_037127475.1. NCBI lineage: Eukaryota > Metazoa > Arthropoda > Insecta > Hemiptera > Pentatomidae > Arma > Arma custos. The sequence continues at coordinate 67,808,226 of CM073760.1, read as the reverse complement.
TATGAACGAAATTATAATCCGAAACTGTCAGTAATAAGAATTAAATATTCATAAATGACTCAAGGGAGGTAATTCCGCATTACGACGAACATGACCCTAGGGAACGGATCAGAGCGGCATTGACCCCAAAATCGAAATTAGTCACGGCCCCGAAGGAATTAATGAGAGCAACTTCCAATCAACGGTTCTTGTCTTTCAGAAATTGTCATCCAAATTTGAATTTACTTTTCTAGCCAATTAGATGAGAGTGGCTATTACACACAATGACTAGGCGAGAATTTTAGGTATGTCGATTTCATGTGATACGGATATATGTTTTAGTGATGATTTATTGAGCCATAAATTTCAAAATATAATTTTTTTTTCTCATTTTGAGACCACTATTTTATAATCAAACCTATACTAACTATATAATAAAGTTTTTTATCGCTCTTTCTGTAGGAACTTTATGAATTGGGTTAATGGAAGACCTTGACACGTTGACATAATACAGCTCGTAGTGGTACAGATTAACTGTGATCAGTGTACTTATATTTATGAACATTTGCCCTAAAGCTTTACATTATTTATTATATAAGGTTTATCACGTCGCCGCAAACGCTGAGGGGTGAACAATGTCTTAGAGTATTCGAAAATATGTTGTTGCATAGAATATTCGGTTCAAGGATGAGACCACTGGAGAATTTAGAAGATTACACACACGGAATTGCGAAGCATGCACGCGGTTAATATTATTTAACAACATTTCATTGAATGTTTAATGTTGTTGGGCTGAGTAACAAACGAATTCCTAAAAGCATATAAGCGCTGTGCCGACTGGGTGACTTTCTTATTTTACACTTATTGAGTTTTCACTATTTTTTTTGTTTAAATTATTTTATCTACCCTTTTTTTGTATGAAAATAGTTCACTGGACAACGTGGAGATAGGTACGGTGGACAAAGAATCCTAGTAACTATTCCGTACCATCTTTCATTTCAAAATTAAGGATGATGAGATATACATGATATGGATATAATTCGACCACTTACAAAGTGTTATTTCCTTTTTTAAATATTAATTTCTTAGTATAAATATTAGAATTAAATAACTTATTATAAATAATAGAACATACTCCTCCTTCAAAAGAACAATGACTTACCTGAAAAAGGCCAATTTTCAGTTAATCCTTCAGTAGAAATTGTATTGGTTGAAGCTTTATAATTCAGGAACCACAAAGCTGATATGTACTTCGAATGATTTCCAACATTTTTTTTTTTAATATTTGAACTTGAAGTTTTATGAGAATAATGATATAAATTAAAATTAAAACAGTTTCAAACTTTAATTTTTTTTAATGGTCAATAAAATAATTTCAATACCATAGGAATGCTTTCCTTTACCAATGACCAAATTTTTATTTTTTTTATCTCACATGGAACTTTCAAATACGTGTATTGAAAAATTTGGTATTTTTATTTATGACATTGTTCTTTACAAGGTTTTATGCCTTTCTTATTTTTTTCATCCTGTTTATGGCGTGTACATAAACCTAGTTTTCCTATATTTAATTTATTATCGGAAAAATAAAAGGATGCTTTCTGTTGCAAACTCCTTAATATCTTTTTTATTATGATCAAATCCAAAACATTATAAAGAAGGTTCTGGTTTTGTGATGAATTTATCAGAGGCATAAATGAACACACTTTTATATATTGTAATGTATGACACCTAATATTACTTTTATTAAAGAATTTTAATACCATCATTACAATAGGAATGCTTTGCTTTTTCAATACCAAATTTTTTTTTTCAATTCACATGGAACTTTCAAATACCTCTATTGAAAAATTAGGCTTTTTGAGTTATGACACAGTTCTATTGAAGGAGTCATGTGACTTATCAACAAGAACAAAATTTAATTAGCGATAATAATTATTGCTGGAATAATTAATACTCCAGTCAAATAATTACCTAAAGGGCCATATTATATTCTCAGGTATGATTTCCACAGGGATCCGCACCTGGACGCCTCTGAATCTTTACACGAGAGAAGGGCCGGACTCGCACAACACCCTTGGGACTCAAGTGACCAGTCACCTCACACACACACAGAGGGATGTCAGGGCGACTTAGTGCCGCAATTCCACCTCTAATAGGACAACCCTGTCCCAAATAAGAGTTACGCTCAAGAGGAAATTGGAAACAGAAAATATATGCTGCGGCCTTCTCGTATTGCCTCTTCAGAAAAAGATTATTCCGTTAGTGAGCCTATGTGTTCTACTTTAGAAACAAATTGTAGCAGGAGTTCATATGTACATTGATAAATAAAAAAACCTGTACCACTACAACCCTTGAACGAGTCTCGGGTTCAGTACATGGTAGAGACTGGACTGTTCTTGGCCAACGGTTATCATAGATCACGCTCAACCGCAAGATTACCGCCTTATCTCCGGCTACTAACAGATCATGCCAGCGGGATTTGAACCCTGGACATTCGATATGACAACACAGCGCTGTACCACTGACCCATTCCGTTCCCTTACATAAATCACTAGGTTTTGCCCACGCGTGGTATTTGGTCTGCCACATAGAGTTTCGAGACAGATCATTTTAAATAAATAATTTAATTTTTTTACAATAAGTTACTCATATATCCGAAATTTTAGGTGGCTAAATTCAAATCTGACGGATTCCATTAATCTTTGTACCGCCATTGTATTAAGGGGGAAACCCTTGGGAGTGGAATTGTCCAAATTCATTTCTTAGTGCTCATTTAAGCTATACAAAGAACCTACCTGTGAATTTCGAGATGCTAAGTTCAGTGGATTTGGTGTTCGTTGACCACTGGGTGTGTTAGTCATTCAGGTTACAGTTTTATATAAACTTCGCCTTAAATAAAAAATTTAATTTTTTTTTCAACTATAAGTTACTCGTACATCCAAAATTTCAAATGTCTAACTTCAAAACTGACGGATTCTTATACAATCTTTGAACCCCTATTATATTAAGTTGGAAACTTTTGGGGGGTGAAATTGTCCAAATTCCTTTCTTAGTGTTCGTTTAAGCTATACAAAGAACCTCTCTGTGAATTTCAAGAGGCTAGGTTTTGTTTGCGTTGACCACTGGGTGTGTTAGTAATCAGGTTACAGTTTTATATAGACTTCGCCTGTGTGGTGTGTTGATAAAAAGTAGCCTTTTTGATGTCCTTCCCCAGGCTTGAGATTATCCATATCAAAATTCATCACCGACAGATCAGCACAGCCGTGAAACATATATTAACACTGATTAACGAATGGGCGGACAACAGTTTACTGTTGTTCGTGTCATTAAAGGATTCATATGTAATATTATTGAATTTATTGAAAAGGGTTACTAGGTATAACGGTTTCAGTTGTCGTACGGCACCAGCGAGAAGTAAACTTTTTTCTTTCTTTGCCCCTTTGGGTTTGAAGGTTTCTAAGTAGGATTAGGATAAGATGGAAAGGATCGCTTGTACTGTACGTTGTAGATTTTAAGAGGAGGGTGAGAAAAAGGAGAAGTTCTAATTAATTTATTAACTTTATATTTTTCCGGTGATGGGGCTCACCAGGTTCTTTTTCTTTTATTTGTTTATTTATTTAGTAATCAGTTCAGGCTGAGACTTTGTACATGTCTAAGACTTTGCAGAAGTGGACTTTTTTTACAATATAAATATAAATTTACAATAAATACCTGCAAATGCTTCTATATAAACAAAAACCTTCTGTTACCTTTCGGTATTTTAAGGCGTTAAAATGGGCTGAGTCCGCTGAAGGCGGTTTTTACTCGAACTGGCTCAAAGCCGCTGTCTTTATAAACTACAAAACAGGGAGGGTCCGTTGGGTGGGATCAAGAAATATTTGTAGAAATGAAGAAGGAAAAGGAAGAAAGGATAAGGGCAAGGGAGTACATACCCCATCCCTAGATCAAATGTAAGTATATCGATCAAGGGAACACTGTCCTGCCATCTCCCAGGTCTGCGGGGTGGTTTTAAGTCCCTAAATAGGGAGTTCGCACTCCTCATCAAACAATTTGTTCAGCGAAAATATTCAGATTTTGCGAGTAAGAAACACGTGAGCAAGCATACAATCTTTGCCCCCTTTTTCGTCCCCTTAGGGGTAGAATTTCGGAAAATCCTTTCTTAACGGATGCCTACGTCATACAAAAAACAAACCCTCCAAGTTTCAGGTCAGACACAGTGCCAGGTTGTCGAGGAAGACCGGGATCTTCGCCCTCGCCGAAGAAGACTTCCCCCGTCTCATGGGGGAGCACAACTATCCCTATTTCAGGGAATCTGTGTAGGGCTGGAAGTAGGTGGTTGGTCTTGCACACTTCACCATTAGCAGGATCTGACCACTCGGCGAGCCACCAGGGGATGAACCCCACCAGGAGGAGAGAGATGCAGAGGACGGAGACCGGACGGATGCAGACTGGCCGTATGTTGACTGGACGGATGCGGCTGGCCAGGAAGGCTGGACGGCACTCGGAAGGATGCAGACCGGCGAGGAGGCTCAAAAGGTGCTGCCCCATCAGTAAGGTGCACGTCCGTGCACCGGGCAGCACCACAGATTTTTAATAATAAAATTGTACCCAAAAATTAAATGGTACAATGTTTTTTGGCAGTGGTAGGCGTGCGTAAAACCAATGTATTAACCCACCACTGCCGAACCCCGTATGCCAGCAATGGCAGGTATGGGTGAAAACAAAAGTTTTAGGCTATGCGTAGATCCAACAAACTTTGTCCCACTTTTTCATCCCCTTAGCGTTTCTGTTTATAATTTTAGGTTTAGATAACATTAACATTCCACTCGTAGTTCTTAACTAAATTCAACTTAAAAGGTCACAAGGATATCTTCTTTTCATATGTGCCGGGAGATAATCGGGGATTGAAAAAGTAGCTAGGTCCGAGACTAGAGGGTTTGAGTGGGAATAAAGTTTGTCATGAAAAGACTGATCAGGTTGGACCGATTTGTTTTCGTTTCAGTCTAGTAATATAAAAAAATACAAACTATGAGATTTAAATAATGAATTAAGTTCAATATCAAATTAATAAATCCAAATAGACTTTTTATGAAATATAGAACATATAATAAAAAAGGGTTTAATGCAATCCTGTACTGTTCTAAAATTATGTTTCTATTAACATACTTTTTTTGAATTAATATCATTTTGTTTATCGTGATCTCAATCTCCTTTTTTTCATTTTTCGAATGTTAATATCACAAAAATCGGTAAAAATATTAGTACGCTCAACGTTCGAAACAAACCAGCCAAGTCGATTCAAGAGGACAGAATATGAAGTAGTTGTTATTTTAAACAAATTAAGATATTAAGGTCCTATTAGTTGTTAATATCATTACTGATTCGTAACAATAGGCTGGCATAATGAAATGTCCGAAGGAGTTGTTAGACAGCATCGACTACCTAAAAACTATCTTCACGATTAAGTTCCCAGTTTGAAGCTAAGATTCTTGTTAGCTCAATAATTATAAATCTCAAATACTTCTTGGTTTAAACCACACTGTTATGTGCAGTAAACCTGATCGTTCAGTGAATTCCGGGTCCAATGTTCGTTTATGGTTGTGGCTGAACCATCAAATGCGAAACCACTTTGAGATAGGAAAATCCCCTAAGGGCACGTGCGATCCCTTTGAAGTATCTAGGCCTTCATTAGGTTGTGATAAAGGAAGTCTTGTGGGGTGTTTACTGTCCACACCCACCCATCATGTCGTAATAGTGCATCCTTGCTATATATTGAACGCAATTGGTGCATTCTATTTTCCTGTCTTATCATAAAACCTATTTGCTGATTAATGGTTAGAAAAACCAGTAGCACTTTTTCATTATACAATCAATTTCGAAGGACCGATTGAGTTGGCTTTCACGCCAAGCCTTCCGCCCTTCGTCATCGAATGTCCAATCTAAGAGCTGGAGCTTGCGTCACCCAAATAGCTAATTATCATACTCCTTCAAGGATAATGAGTTATCAATTTGAGATCGGGATCCATTGTCAAAAGTCCCATTGATTTGGCAGGCTGCAAATTAAAGTTGGGAAATCTATTGAAAACTCCTGTTATGTATTTTTTTAAACCTTAAACTGTGTTGGGAAGAATGTACTCCTGGCGAAGATCAAAAATAAATCCTCAAATAGTGAGCAACTGTTTACGGTCTCGCTTTTATTTTTTATTAAAAGCTATCTGGTTTTCTGGGGAACGGAGTGGCTCAGTGGTTGAACCCTGAGTTGCCATGCCGAAGCTTCTGGGTTCAAATCCCACTGTTGACAAGATTTTTATTTAATCACTTAGCAGACGGAGACCTAGAAAGTGCTCACCCGGCCTCTATAAAATAGGTACCTAAAATAAGGGGGAATATCCGGCGGTTGAACGTGATTTATGACAATCAGCTCTCTGCACAAATGTTGTCCAAGAAACAGAACAGTCTCTACCTTACTTCGATTATAAAAACAAAAATCTTTAGGCACACAATACCGTCTTTTTAATTGACTAGATAAGAATCAGATGCCTGTAGCTTGGTACTACCAAAAGATCTAAAAGAGAACGCCGTAGCGTCAACCAAAGCCTTTTCAGGATTATAGAGTGATAATATCGTCGATTCAATTCCCAAGTATCGGAAGTGAAAATTTTTTTATTATAATTTATTTAATTGTTATATGATAGGTATAATTTTTTTCAAACATTTTATTTGAAAAGAAAAGAGATGGCCAGGACCGGGACTTGAACCCGGGTCTTTCAGAGGTGAAATATATGTTTATATATATATATATATATACAATGGTAACGTTTTTACTTTAATTGATGATATAAGGCTCTAGCTATAATGAGGTAGTCAGTTCAGAATACAGTGGTACCTCGAGATACGAGTGCCTTAACATACGATTTATTTGAGATACGAGCTGTCGAGGGAGCGAAGTTTTGTTTTGAAATACGAGCAACATTTGAGATACGAGCAACGGCCAGCTTCCGCCTTTTTATTGCGCGTCTCGCGCATTATCCCAAATTTCCCCCCAGGGTGCTTGTTTACCTGGCTGTCGATGCATCTTTGCTAAGTTTTTCTAGGGCTTTGCGCTTTTTGTGCATTTACATACTTTATCACATTTCTTTTTATAACTGAGTCCGAAGAAAGTGTGTGGAAAGGTCAGTGCTCAGAAGAAGATGATGTCAATTGGATTGAAGCGTGAAATCATAGAAAAAATGAGCAAACTGTGCGAGTACCCGACTTGGCGAGACAGTATGGGCTTAGTATTTCAAGGATATGCACTGTGCTTAATCAGAAGGAGTTGATAAAGGGATAAAGGGCGTTACAATAATTTCTAAACTCCGGAGGTCTCTCCATGAAAAGATGGAGAAACTGCTGATGGTTTGGGTGACGGCCCAAAGGGAAGATAGAGATAGGAGGGAGTGGATGAGACCCTGCTTCTCCACTCCCGCGAGGGGCTGGCTGACCAGTACCTGGGTCATCGAGGTGCACAAGGCGATGAGGCTCGCCCTGATGAAGCTGATATCGGAAGAATTGGGAGGCGGATGGTGGCGCCTGATCATCCGAGACTACCTCGACCTTGAGCACAGCCACACGGCGAAGGCCTGCACGACGAAGGAGATGGCATGCAGGTGGTGCGATGGGACCGGGCACAAGATCGTAGACTGCCCGGCAAAGGCGCGAGGCACCAGACCGCAGTGTAGGCATTGCAAGGCCAACGGAAGAGAGGGGAAAGAGCTCAACTACTGCGCGGGCAGCAGGAAGTGCCCGTCGTACTCGGAGCTGATGATCAAGTAGGCGAAGAGGACCCGGCATGCGTAGGCTGCAGATCCTGCAGGTCAACATGGGCCGAAGACGAGTGGTCGCGGACGAGCTAAGAGCTCTCGCAAGGAATGCTAACATCATGGCTATTCAGGAGCCGTGGTGTCAGGGAAACGTGGTCGCCGGATTCGGTGTCACGTCAAGGGTAGTCGCTATGGGCAGTGGAGAGAGGAGGCCTAGAGCGGCTATTGTGATAGTGAATCCAAACCTCGACGTTATGGAACTGAAGCAATTCACCACGGCGGATCAGGCGGCATGTTATGTCAGATGGGGAAGGATATCCTTCGCTCTCGTGTCGTCATACATGCCGCCGAAGCAAAGGATAGAGGAGAACGTGTCCGCCGTGGAGGCCATCGCACAACGTTGCAGGAGTGTGGTGGTCTGTTCCGACACCAATTCGTCCGTTTCCGAATTTCCGACACGGCCTGGGGTTCGGTGCGCACAGACGCCAGAGGAAGAGTGGTGGACGAAACCGTGGCGGGTGCCATCTCTTGGTCATGAATGAGTCCTCTGGCCCAACATTCATTGGAGCCAGGGGCCAGAGCTGGATCGACGTTACACTCACCACGGGCACCATGGCGATGCGCATTGCGGACTGGACCCTAAGGTCTGACACGAGCTCCGACCACCGAGTCATAGCCTTCAGTGTGGTAGAAGAGAAAGGCGGAATCTTGCCAGTGGAGAAAGGCTTCGTGACCCGAACGGCGAACTGGGGAGCTTTCTCCAGTGAACTGGAGGGAATACTGGGGTGCCGATGGAAGGCGAGTCAGCCATTGACCGCAGAGTGGCGGAGCTGACGGGCGCTATCACAGACGCGGCCAATATGACCCTCCAGCGCCGTACAGCGAGAGCGCGTCCGGTCCCATGGTGGACGCCTGCCCTGACGTTCCTCAATAGGGAGTACTACAGGGCCAGGCGCAGGTACCTGGAATGCAGGGATGAGAAGAGGAGACCTGTACTCCGAGAGGAATCTAAAGTGAGGTATAGGGCATACCGAAACGGCCTGCGTCACCAGAAGAAGGTATCCTGGGACGAGTTCATCGTCAAGGAGTCGGAAGACAGGAGAAGAATCCCTGGGGTATCCCGTACAGGGTGGCACTGGGCAAGGTGAAGCCGCTGACCATGATGGCGGCTATCAGAGTGAGAGATTCCCAGGCAACCACCCTGGAGGAGACTGCTGAGATGTATATAAACTATACATACCCCAGGGATGATCCGTCCCAGAATACGGAAGACAGTCGAATATTAAGACGTACCACGGTGTGTCCTCCAGGTACCGAACTGTGTCCACCATGGGATGTATGGGACCTTCGTTTTGCCGTGGATAGGCAGAGGACCGGCAGAGCTCCAGGACTCGACGGGATAGACGCCGCGATCTTCAAGAACAGCGCTCTCCTCATTGAGGATGACCTTCTTGGTATCTTCAATGAGTGCTTGGACCAGGGGCGGTTTCGGAGTAGGTGGAAGATCGTGGACTTGAGACTCCTCTACAAGAGAGGAGACAAGGATAAGGAGACGCCTAAGGCGTACGGATATGCCTCCTCCCGGTGATTAGTAAAGTCCTGGAGAGCCTCATCGTCACCAGCCTAAGGCCGGTCCTCGATGCGGCGAGTCATCCACGGCAGTTCGGCTTGACCCGTGGCAAGGGAACCACAGATGCACGGCTGAGAGTGTGCAGGGATGTGGAAGAGAGGGCGGAGAAGTATGTCATGCTAGTACTGTTCGACATATCCTCCGCCTTTGACAGTGTATGGTGGCCTTGCGTACTCCAGCGGCTGCAGGAGTTCGAGGCCCCCAGCAACCCGTACTCCCTCGTGAGTAGCTACCTCAGTGAAAGGAGTATTAGAGGTAGCTACTACGAGGTCGAGAGGAAGATCGAGAGAGGATGTCCACAAGGGTGGCCCTGTGGAAGCTCGTGTTCGACCAGTTGCTGGGGGAACCAGAAGAGGAAGGGTTCCTTGCCACGGCATACGTCGATGACCTGGCAGTCATCGTGGCTGCGAACAGCAGAGCCAGACTGAAGACGCAAGCGGAGAGGTGCGCCAGTCTCGTAGCAGAATGGTTCGTGAGGAGGAAGCTGAGTACAAGACTCAGGCCATACTCTTGAGAGGCTCCACTGACAGGGCTCACCCTATCATTTTGGAGATTCAGGGAGAGAGGGTCAGGCTAGGTGAGGAGGTGATGTACCTAGGCGTGAAGTTTAGGAGAAACTCCTCACCTGGGATACCTGAAGGATAGGGTGACTCTGTCACTGAATGGATTAGGAACAATAGGAGGTGCATTCTGGGGCCTGAGGTACCCAGCAACGATGACCATTTACAAAAGCGTGGTCTTGGTTATCTTGAGGTATGCATCCCCGGCGTGGAGCCGCACCTCACGCAGCTGCAGAAGAGGAGACTGGCGACGATCCAGAGATTGGCTCTGCTGCGAGTCACGAAGACTTATCGAACGGTGTCGCATGAGGCGGTGCAGATGCTTGCCGGAGCGATGCCCCTGGACCTCGTTCTGAGGGAGGACGCCCTGAAGTACGAGGCGAAGAGGCAGGGGCTGGGGACGCTTCCGGAGGGACTCCGTCAGAGGATCGGCGAGACCGAACTTGTGGAAGAAGATAGTGAGGGAGGATTCGATGGAGGAATGGAACAGACGGTGCGTAACGAGCCAGAAGAGCTCCACGCTGAGGAAGTTCTTCCCCAACGTCCAGTCGAGATTGGCTGACACATGGGTCCTCCCGGACTACTAGGTCACGCAGATGCTGCCGGAAACGGTGGGTCCCGGGGAAAGCTCAGTGAGCATAGAAGAGAAATCGACCCCCGGTGCCCCACCTGTGGAGTCCCTGAAACGGCAGAGCACGTGGTGCTCTCCTGCACCGCGATGGAAGGACACCGTTCCAGGTTATCGAGGAAAACCGGGATCTTCGCCTTCGCCGAGGAAGACTTCCCCCGCCTGGTGGAGGAGGACAATTACCCTCATTTCAGGGAGTTTGTCTACGGGTGGAAGGAGGTGGTCGGTCCTGCGCACTTCACGATGAGCAGGATACGGCCACACGGCGGGCCACCAGGCGACGAGTCACCCCAGGAGGAGAGAGAGGAAGACAGGAATGCAGACTGGCCGGACGTGGACCGGACGGATGCAGACCGGCCAGGAGGCCTAAAAGGTGCTGCCCCATCAGTAAGGTGCACGTCCGTGCACTGGGCAGCACCACAGATTATATTTTTATTTTTTTTATCAATTGTTCCCATAGAATTATACATTTTCCCCCATAGATTATGTATAATAAGATAGTTTAAATAAAGAGTTGTTTTTTTGGCAGTGGCGGGCGTGCGTAAACCCAACGCATCAACCCGCCACTGCCGAAACCCCGTATGCAAGTGATGGCAGGAAGGGGTACGAAAAAAAAAATAGGTTTAGCTGACGGCGAAACAGCTTAAAGGCGATACCTTAACACAGGGCATCATATGCGAGAAGGCACGAGCGATTTACGGTGATTTGCTGAATCAGAACCCAAGCACTTCCAAGGACGAGGCATTGGAAGACTCGTTTAAAGCCAGTCAATATTTGCCATTTATAAATACATTTTTCTTATTCAAAAACATGTAACAAAAACAATTGAGGGTAGCATTTTGGGGGCTAGAACGAATTAATGACATTTCAATTAATTACAATGATGAAAATTGCTTTGAGATACAAGCTAATTGACATACGAGCAAGGTTACGGAACGAATTAAACTCGTATCTCGAGGTATCACTGTATATTAAAGAGGTTAAGAAGCGGACTTAAGGTCTTTAGAGACAAACTTACGTGTATTACCCTCTCTTCTGCAGAAAGCATTTCATAAAATAAGGTCTCTTTTGCATATTTTCTTCCTCCGAAAAGAGTGTAGGTTCGATTTTATTGGATTAAAACGGTTTAAGATACAAGTTTAAGTACTAGCCGATGCTCGTACATGAACCAGTTTTAAAATAACCTTATAACCTGGAGCATGGACTAGCCTTGATAACGCCTACAACCTCATGTCGTCTGAAAGGAGTCTCATTGTTCATTGTGCCACATCATGACCCTAGACACCACTTAATTTGTTCAACGCCTTGTAATAATTTAAATAAAACAATGGCAGTCAACTGCAATAAACGCCTTGTATTTTTAATGAGTTACATACAATATTTATTCTTCTGTCAATAACAATGAGCTTAGCAATAGAATAATATATTTTCATCATTTTAATTTCCAGAGGTCTAAAAAAAAGTATTTTACAGCCCAACTAATGTGTTAAAAAAATTACTCTTAGAATAGGTCATCGTTACTATAAAAAAAAATTTATTATTTAACATAAAATAAAAATAAGTTCTGACTCCTTAGAATTTCGTGAAATAGCAAACTAACGTTTCACCAATCTGGGCATCAAGACCAAAATAGAATAAAAAATAATATCCATAAGGATCATAAGCAGCATACCTCCCATCAACCACCAGACTCAAAAATAAGAAACAGCAACCACACTTCATGACATCAAATACAAATTAAAAAAATGTTAAAATCTTTTAAATAATTCACCGTAGTACTGACTGACAAATACTTGTGATATGTAACGCATATTTTATTATCTTCCCCTGTAAATAAGTTTTTCCTTTTTATTCGTAAATCATACCATTCATTTCTGAAAAATTACAGTACTATATATACGATTTGCTGTTATTAAGGCGACGATTTACTTTATCTAATTTTAAGATTTTGCTCATTTTTTTTTTTACTGTTTTATTTTGTGTGAAACTTTAACAACTTTTCTCCGCCCCCCCCAAAAAATAGTACTCTATACTCTGAACTCCTTACCTCTCAATATTCCGTCTTGTTTTGTTAATAATATAAAGGGGGTAGTCCTGTGGTAGAGCGCTGCGTTGCTGTAGCGAAAGTCCCGGGTTCAAATCCGGCTTTGGCAGATGCTCACCCAGCCCCTATAGAGTGGTCACACTTGGTTGAGGAAAAAATTGGCGGATAAGCGAGATCTAGGACAACCCACCTCCCTATAATACCGGTCTCCTAGAAACACAGGCCGTTGCTCTTCATTGGGTTGTTGCGCTACACGCTTTAACAATATTATACATACGGGTTAAGATATTGTTAAAACAATTCATATTACTACACTCTGTACAATAACAATTTAAATTATATTAAACAATATCTTTCCATAATTAAAATTGAATGATAGTTAGGCGATCCAAAGGGTAATTTAATCCTGTAAATATTTGAATGATCTTTTTCATTTGTTTACATTGGTTCACCAACTTTTGCAAATATATAGGTTTGTTTTTTTATTTTTAGTCAACTCTTACGGGACTCCCTAGAGTTTTGTCCTCCCTACCCCTCTATGAGGCGTCATGACGGCCTGTTAATGGTTTTAAATAGTCCTTCCACAAATATTAATCTCTTATGCATAGCCTACCCTTATATAATGTAACATGTGATTGATGGTTCTGAGAATCAAAGACTTTAAAAAAAATAATGACAAACTGAATTCATATGCAATGACCGATATATTATGAGCGAGGCGGAGAGCTTGCAAAATATAATTGGGCTGTAGCTCTCTCGCATCTCTCTTTCTCTCTCAATACGAACGAGATTGCTTATTAAAATTAAACAGTAAACAATCCGAAAATTAATTGTTTGATTTCCTATATTTTTTTTATATTTTTTATATAAAATAAATATAAATATTACAAATATCCAAATCCATATTCATGACGGGACTACCTGTGGTGTAGTGGTCAACATAACAACTTACTATGCCCAAGATCGCGGGTTCGAGACCCGACAGGTGGCTTTAGAATATTTTAAAATGAGTAAAAAATTCTAGGTCCGTGGAAGGGACGTAAAATATAGGGCCCCGAGGCTGTACGGTTTTAGGTATACATATATACTAACAATAAATACAGAGATGGGACCCCAATTCTCCAATAATAATATTAATCTGTCAGTGTCCAAAATCCAATTATTTACGACCTGATACAATGAATCAGGGTGGTAATTCTACAAACAAATATTAGATTAGAATCAATCAGGCTTATTAATAATTTAATATTTACTATTTAATTAATAAAATGACATTTACTTACATTTACATACAATTTATAATAACGTTCTAACAGTAAGTTAGCCCCTAGCTAAGCTAGCCATTATGATGTCAGGCACTCGTTAAACATATCTATCCTAATTATCCCCTATGGGTTATGAATGTGTACATTTTATTTTTTTATTTATTTATTTTTTACTTGATTTTAATATCATTTTCGCATTAATTTCTTTTTATTACCGCAAGTATTTACTATTTATTTATTTATTTTATTTTGTTTATATTATTATTTTGTTATGGAATGACTGTAAGCTACATATGATATAGCTACATATAATAATGACTTATAACCCACAAGTGGCAGATTATAATGTTTCAATAAAGTGTTTAAATAAAAAAAAAATGATACCCTGATAGGCAAAACATAGGACTCCCATCTGCAGCATCGTCGGATTACCCATAGCAGCATGACCTCAAATTATATGCGATAAACAAAAATTACAAAACCATGAACTTTTTTATAAACGAAATCAATCCCGATATTTAAGTACGTAAAGGATTGGCATTCCTTAAATTCTGTAAGTGATGTGGTATTTTGAAACCTCTACCAATGTTTTGCTGACCAATTATCAGAAACGAGTATTAATGTCTTTAAAAAGATGTGTGATCGATTATTGGGAGTGAATTTATGAGATTGTGGGGTTATACCGCATAAGAAAGAGAAATAATGAATCAATGTACTTTATTTAACACTCATAAACCAATCACATGTGTAACAGTTAATATAAAAGGTAATCATTAAACAAAAGGTCATGCATGTTCTGCTTATCTGCTGCCAGATCTAATAATGTAGCTAATTTCTAAGAAAATAATTATCACCTCCGCACCATAAGAGAGGCCATTGAAATTATTAAAGAACCCAATAATTTCAATAAGGAAGACGGTTACAAACTTAGCAAAAACTGGTATCCTGCCATAAAACAAAAGACCAACACATCAACCTATCATCCAAACACATACGACAATTCCGAACACACACGAACACACCCGAACACAACACAGCCCACGGACTCGACACAAGCGAGCCAATGGGAAGGCAGACTTCGACCGAGACCACCCCCCACCCCTAAGGTATATACACCCTGACTCTACCATCCGCTCTTCATTTACTGACTAGCCCTGAGGAAGCTCACAACACGATGAGCGAAAGCTTGGCAAACAAAACCAACATCACACGGTCCATCCCGGAAAAAGAACATATGGACTTTAGAATATTGTTAATGTAAATGTATATTAGTCTAATAATTTAATTGTTAATAATTTCATTGTGTTCTTTTATTCAATTTGTTAATAAATATTAGTATCTTGAATATAGGAGTAGTTAATTCATTTTCACGCCAAGTACCCCGTAACAATATCCCTCTACAATTTTTCATTTTTTTTTTAGGATTCTTAAAAAGAATTTTATGTTTTAAGATCTTGGAATCATCTCTTTCTCCATAATATCTCTCTGATATTTTCAAAACTTTAGTTCCCATTTATTCCAGGAGGTGATTTTTCATTACCTTCGTGATGTCCACAATTTTTCGCTACTTAAATGTTTCCTTTGATCAAACGTTTTTGCTGGTTCTTAGAGTTTTCAAAACATTTTCCGCAAATTTCTTTTCGGTAATAGCATTTTTTTCTTCTTTCCCTGTGAAGGTCTCCTCGGGACTTCAAGGAAATTTCAATGCTCAGACGCTTATTCTTCCTTCTTCTTCCTCCATTATTCTTTCATCCTATGTATCTACATTTTCTATCGCTCACAGTCCCGGAATCCTTTCATTTCTGACACATTATAAATTTTATTTTAAAAATATCTCTCTGTAGCATCTTCTGCTCTTATATTGTTTCTTGTTAAGCCTTTCTTAATTTCTTAAATCCAGGTTGTTGCTGATTTCTTGTCCTAAAACAAATCCCTGCAGTTAACTAGTTGCCTTTCATCTCTGCACAAATATAAAAACCAATGTCTCTATTTTATTGGTTCGGCTTTGTTTCCAAAAGAAAGCTGTTTACAGGCCAAACGTTAGGCCATAGGTATCATTCTTTATATTTTGAAATTGCTTAAACATACACCAGTTATTATATTTGCAATTGTTATTCCTGCTTGCTTTAACATAATCAAACATCCTTTTCGTTCATATTGTTCGTAAATTTAAATATTTGCATTTACAGCTAGGTACTTTAAAATGCTAAATTACGTAGGTAGTTAAGAAATTAGGTTTCATTTCAGATTATGTTGCTCTCTTCTGCGTATTGTTATCTAGTATTGTATTGAGTCTTTGTTAATTTATGTTGAATTATTGACAAATTTATATTGGTTGTTCTACTTATTTTAAATAGCCATACTTCGACTGCCTTATTCTCAACATTCTTTTTTGATGTTCTGGAGACGACTCTATGAGCCTGTGTGAGTTTGCCACGTTTCTATCAACTTCAGTTGGTTGGTTGGTTGTTTCAAGTTAGAGGCGTAAAACCGGTTGGTCATCGACGCCTTAGCAGTATAATAATTAATAATCGCCGTTAGTTTAAGTAATATTTTAAAGCATTTACATATCTATCTATTATTGAAGTAACTTTATCTCCTGAACAATTCTCCTCATCACAGACCTATCTTCGGCACCCCTTCTCAATCTCTCGAAACCCAACGACCGTGGATAGTCTTCAACATCTTGCAGCCAACGAAGTATTGGTCTTTTTCTGTTTCTTATCCCATCCGGATTTCACTCCATCAACATTTTATGGAGCCTGGCATACTCCATTCTTTGGACTTGTTCCAGCTATTTTCTTCTGACCCTTTTTTATCGTGAAAACAATATTAGGTGTCTCATATAAGTTTCTTATTCCCCATTTGGTCTTTACCAGCCCCCTGTAGAGAAAATCATTAGAAGAATTTATGTAGATATTCTTCTAATGATTTTCCTCTCCCACTTTTATATTTTATAATTCAAAATTGTTTCTAACCCACAAGGAACTTTCTTTCTGAACACTTGAAACAGTTATGAGGGTTCACCGAAGCAACAGGTTTAATACGAACTGTATTTCAGTATAAAATAAAAAGTGTGATAAAATAAAATATAAGCAATATATTAATATGTACAGAACCTATTGTTTTCTATCTTGCACTCCTGAGGTGAACTAAGTATCGGATCTTATAAGATATTCATCGGTAGAAAGAAGGGGAGATAGCTAAGAGGTAGCTTGGAGGTAGGCCGATGGAAGACGTGACCACGTCAGTCGCCCGTTATTGAATATTAAATGACTGGGACAATTTACTTCGGATGGGGCATTAAAGGGGAATTGCTTAAGGCTACGCCCTTTTTTCTAAGGGACAAACAACCTTAGGCTGTTTTTGTGTCTAAATCTTTACAAGTAATCGATAAACAATAAAATGTAATGAATACGATAATTTATATATTAAAATATTTTATTTTAACGGAATTTAATTTCATTCACAGATTTGTCTTATTGTAAATCTATTTATAGGTATTAATAACCAAATAGTTGAATTGTAGTTATCTTATAAGGCCTTACATAAAATTAATTAAAACAATTAATAAGCTTTATTAATCTAACGTCACTGTATGATGATATGGCTTATCAAACGATGCTACAGTTGAAATTCTAAATTTGCCTATCCAATTATAATTAGAACAGAGATTTTTAACGAGAACCCGACACCGCAAAGGTACAGAAACCCCATTTTACGTCCCTTCCAAGGATTTTTTACTCCCATTTAAAATCCTAATACAACCTGCTTGGTAGGTTGTTATGCTAACCTCTACACCACAGGTGGCTCACATAGATTACCTTTAAAACTTGAAATAAATATATCTAAGAGGGATAATTGGATATCATGGTCGAAAATCATGGTTTGCCATGTAGACAATGTTTTATCTGATAAGGCTAGATTTAAGATCCATTCTTCTGTTAACTTCTTGTCTTGTTTTTCCACTTTCAGTTTTGTGAAACAGTTGACTAATTTCACACATTGTTATTTTTCATTACTACTACTACTGCTACTTATTAAGTGCATATTAAATACAAAAAAAAAACTGTACCACTACAACCCGTGCACGGGTCTGGGGTACATGGTAGAGACTGTACTGTTTCATGGACAACGGTTCTGCAAGGAGGTACCCTTATTTTGGGTACCCTATTTTTATAATACTTTATAGAGGCTGGGTGAGCCCCAGGGGAGTTCTAGATCCCATATGATCCATCTATCTTATAAGATATTCTAAACAGACTAAATAAAAGTACTACCTGCAGCGGGATTTGAACCAGGGATCCGGCATGGCAACTCAGTGCTCTAATATATTAATTAAAATTATACTAAATTATTATTGTCAATTATAAGTGAATAATCACACGCATTATCAGACGCTTGTTACAATTATCATAGGCACATTAACACGTGAAGTAAGTATCGCTTAAAAACGGTTTTATTAGTTAAATCCAAGATGTTTGCAAAGTGATTAAAAATGAGCAAAAAAATATGATGAAAAAAAGGGAAATTAAAAAAAATTAAATATGGATTCCACTGGACTATATTATATAATATTTAATTTATGAAGTAAAAAACCATTTTCCAGTCAGTTTTTCTTTTTTATTTTCTACATATACGTTTCGACTTACTTAGTTATTTTCTTAATTTCTTAATTCCCTACTGGGATTTTCATAAAATAAATTAAACATTCGTAGTTTTAAAGTCTTATAAATTTACATTTTAATTTTCAAATAGTATCAAGGTATGTATAAATAGTACAGTCCAAAGTATAATGCAGAGTAGAAATGACCATGGAGAAAAATGTATCTTCAAGTAATTTTAAATTCATAAGAGGTATCTATACTTAAATATTTTAGTTTTTTAGGACAATTAGTGTAATTATGGTTTTATTGTTATTGTTGTTGATTACTTTTATGTTGTTAAATTACAGATTTTTTATGAAAATCCCAGTAGGAAACTAAGAAATTGAAAATGACTAAGAAAGTCGAAACGTATTTGTAGAAAATAAAAAAGAGAAACTAACTGGAAAATGGTTTTTTACTTCATAAATTAAACAATTAAATCTGCTAATCGACAAAAATATTTTACTGGAATACGGCGCTACCCGGTAAGTCGTCCTCGGACAGTTTGGCAATGAAGAAAGGAAATAAAACTGGCTTACCGAATCTTGCCGGACTCTCCTCTCTTTGCTGACGTCTCGTAGGTTTGAGCTCACCGCGGTGTCTCAAGTCATATGCCGATCTTCTCAATTCGGTATGATTCTTAAGCAAAGGCGGTGTAGGGCGAGCGAGATAACTATAGAAGAAAAACTGCCGTGAGGAAAAGCGGTGACCAACAGGTTTAGGAGGCGGTAAACAATAGACTGACCCAGGGAAGGAGGTTTTGATCCTGTTAACCCTCCTAATACCGGGTGTGGTCGCTAATGACTCCAAGCCCACATTTTTTACTCTCCTTAAATAAATAAAAAAAGCTATGCTCACGAGTATCTAGGAAATGTATCCTTAGACTATATGTAATACGAAGCTCTAACGAATTTCAAGCTTAAAATAAATCACTGTAAATTAATTTTTTTCCAAAAACCGACTATGGGGTTCTGGAACGACCCATCTGGTAGTTACTGTCAGCCTTATTTCAGATCGCCGAAGTCACAGACTTTGCCTTTTCAGGCCCTTTATATAATTTCCTAGAAGAATATTTACAGTTTCAGTTTGCCAGCAGGAGTTCCAATTACCGCCGTATGTATTATTATAGTTTAATATGTATTATTATAGTTAAGTAAATGTTTTTTGGATGTCGTTCAACCTTTGGTGTTCTATCGTTGGAATTCTCTCTCTTTCTTTCTCTTTTGCATCCTTTGTTGAGAAGCTATGAATTCTTTGGTGTACTCAGCTAAAACTTTTTTACAGTCCCATTCTATCAGAATTATAAGCTGTGGCTGTTAGATGAATGATATCATCGTAGTTGATGGCCGAAAAAGATGAGGTCCTCCAGCGATCCCACCTGGTATTACGTATAACTTTTTTCACCCAGTATTAGGAGGGTTAAACTGTAAACAAGCTCGCACCCGGAATTATATACAGAATAATTAAAACACATAATAAATAAATACAGAACCAAAAATAAGATGATAAATAATATTCAGATAATTTTTATGGTAACGAAGGTTATCTGAATAGTGAACCATGTGTTCTATACCTATACTTCTTTAAGGTCTAGGGTCAAGAAAGACAAACACGCCAAGGATCTCGCCACGCCATTGAATAGATATCGGCTCTGCTAAGAATATCAAAGGCCTATCGAGGGACACTGCAGGTATCCCTCTCCTTCTCTCGGCCTCCTCGTAAATCATAGCTATCATATCTTACACCGTCGTAGGGGAAAAAATATGATAAAACTATTCCTGTTTTCTTGTGATCGTCCTGAAATAGAATTCAGTAACATTTCTTAACAGTCCTAAGAAATTTATGATCTTATAGCAGAACTTACGGAATGAACACTATTACGTTTGGTTTTAATATTACAATAATATACATATACATATATATATATATATATATATATATATATATATATATATATATATATATAACAAATATAAACATCCGATTTAAATTATGAGAATGAGGTAATGAGTTAAAAAGAGATATCAAAACCACTGGATGCCATTTTTGAACTCCATAAGAAAAACGATTTTTCAATCCAGATTCAATTCGGCTTGACATAATTGCAATATCGTATCATATCATATCATAAATGTAGGTAAAACTATCAATGATCGATTAAGCTTCTTCTTTTTTTTTAATTGAAAACCTCTTTAGCCGCGTTTAGCAGGCTTTTTGGCAGGGGAAAAACATGTTGCTTCGCGTCAGCAATATGCTTGTGACAGGCGACGTTTAGCGGTGAGTGCGTGAGTTATACGATTTCTTTTAATCAACTATTGTTTAAATTTAAAGGTTAGAATTCTTAGATTATTCTTAGACATTGATGTAAGAATAATTGTATTTAATTAAATAGTCATTTAATATTTGTGTAATTGATACTAATAATAAATTAAAACATCAATAACATCAGTATCCCTTAAAATATTTTATTTGTTATAAATACTTTTTTATAAAATGATCAAAGTATTGTTTAATTTAGAGATGATAATAAAACTAAAAGTGAAAATAAATTCGATGTAAATATAAATATAAGATATAAATGATAAACCTATACACTAATTTTTATTTCTATTAAATTATTGATGATTTGCATTGAACTTGTGCAGCCCATCATTTGTTTTGATTAATTAATAAACTCCTCGAAAATGTATGTGATATTGTTCAGAATGTCAGTGTATGTGAAAAGCAGACTAATGGTAGTAAATATACAAATCTGTAATTTAAATAATTCAGACTATAATTGAATTAGTAATTAAAAAATTACACAGAGTTATACATTTTCACTATTGTCGGCAGTCCTCTAGACAGTCTATTTTAATTATTTGTATGATTGTATTTTGTTTTTTAGAATTGCAGACTAAAAACGAGGTATCTCACTTTTTCCTAAATGCTCACTGAATTGTTGGACAGTGAAGAGGATGTTTGAGGGGCTCGAAGCCAAACTCGGGGAAGTGATTTTACCTCGTTCCATCCCAGGAACTAGATCAGATGATCTAGTTTTTCCCATTTATGGACATACTTTTTCAGCCGTTTTGAGCCGTTTGAACTCGCTTTTTTTCCTGGGGTTTTTATCCTTTTTTTTCCACTGCCATCGAAATATCTATCAGAAGCCGCTGTTACCAAACTTTGAGAAAAAAGTCGAGTCATCCCGTTTTTCTCTGTAGTCTTCAATTGTCAGTGTACATAAAATAATGGGCTTAGCACTTTATCAAAGGTCGCCGGAGAGAAGTGGAGGTGTATTTTATAACCACTAGATAGAAGGATTTTAGATGCACACC
The DNA here is from genome assembly GCA_037127475.1 of Arma custos. Taxonomy (NCBI): domain Eukaryota; kingdom Metazoa; phylum Arthropoda; class Insecta; order Hemiptera; family Pentatomidae; genus Arma; species Arma custos. The sequence continues at coordinate 67,786,355 of CM073760.1, read as the reverse complement.
TTATATAAGTAAAAAAGTTCCAACATGTTTTAACTGTTTATTCGTTTCTCTTTTATTATTTTCCAAACAGGCAAGTTGCCATGAGCTTAAGTATGGAAAAGAGAACGTAATTATGGAACATGTGTATATACTTCGGTAATCATTTCATCTAGAAATGAAAGTTTCAACGAACACATATCTTCTATATTTTTTTAAATAATCACCATAAAATTAAAATAAATAAAAAATATATCGTCTTTACTTCGAAATATTAGTTGAAATTTTATTTCATGGTGAGAAGAGTACCGAAATCTACTCGTTATACCTAATTACATTCCCTTTTCCATACTAAAGATCACGAGGACTTGTATTTTTGTAAACTATAATAAAAAAAAGGGAAACGAATAAACAGGTAAAACTTTGGAGCTCAACTCAAAACGACAATCTGCGAAACATAGGCCAAATATAAGGAAGTTAATTGATTTAGTACACATGCACACGAGAGTATCAAACATTATGTAAACATGAAGATACCACATAGATATATGCATAGCTAGTTTGTGTGTTTAAATATGTTAATAGGTACTTGTTTTAGTATCTACACTCTCACACAGACATAAATTAATGTAACGTATTTGCAAACAGATGGAAGGAAAAGTGCAAATAGATATCTTCAAATGGTGCTTAGCAGATATTATCATCCGTCCGAAGTACATAGATCCGAAACCCACGCGAGCCGAAAAGCCGGCATTCATTATTTCTCATTTCGTAAGAGGCTGTAACTCGCCCGATGAAGGAGCTTATTTATTTAATACGCTAACCTCAATGCTATATAGCCAGCTGCGAATTATCTTATTGTCTTATCCTGACAGCTTGGAACTCCATCCAGCCTAGTATTTAAATGCCAACACTACTAATTACAATAGATAATGAGTATCATACAATTATAACTTACAACCTAAATAAAATGCTATGGTGTAATGTTATCATTCTTAATTTACTGAGGGAAGAAAATAAAATGCTAAAAAGAAAATAAAATGCTATGGTGTAATGTTATCATTCTTAATTAACTGAGGGAAGAATCGATTTATTTTCGTAATTATTAACGGCCTAAGACAGGCATTGGCTTGAGAAGGATTACTTGCATATTCAGTCGAACCTTGGTGTATCGAAACTCAGGGGGAACGAGAAAACTTCGAACTATAGAGGATTTCGATATAGCGAGGTTCGATTTATTGAGGTGATTTTGTGAATTTCAAGCTATCTACTTAAAATCGTAATTTTTCTGAACTTATTTTAAGTTCAAGATTGGAGTATCATCCTACGATCCCACAAAGGAATATCCTTCATTGCAATGGACGGAACACTTAGCGTGTTAGATACAAGGAAAGAGAAAAAAATTACGATTGATAATGTTAAGTAGATAGCTTGAAATTCACAAAATTCGACTTAGCCCACTATGCACAGGTGCCACAGATATTTCTACTTAGAATCGTAATTTTTTTCTCTTTCCTTGTGTCTAACACGCTAAGTGTTCCGTCCATTGCAATGAAGGATATTCCTTTGAGAGATCGTGGGCTGATACTCCAATCTTGAACTTAAAATAAGTTCAGAAAAATTACGATTCTAAGTAGATAGCTTGAAATTCACAAAATTCGACTTAGCCCACTATGCATACCTAGGTGCCACAGATATAGAGGTAGAGGTTCATAATAAAATATGTATATATGTACTCAATACAATATAGAAAAAATGTACCTATTTTATTAAAATATTGTACAAATATGTACAACAATACAATTTACGCCATTAACATTGCTTAAGATAGCTATTTTTGAATATTGAAATGAAGAATTTTAATGACAAATATGACTAAAAGCAGTTAGAAAAAATAAATACGTAATTAGAATAAAAACCATACTTCGTCATTATTTAACAATAAAACAATAGACTTAAAAAACAGATACACATTGAATTTGTAAAAAAAAATTAAGCTGAGCTTTGAAAAAAATCGGAAATTGTAGTTTGTATATCTGAAAATGACACATCATCCAATACTTACCGTACTACGACAGAAGACGAAACCTATTGCACAAGTATTAGCAGAAACTGAAACAAACTGGAAACAAATGTGAGTGGGGGAGTTTACTTGAGAAAAAAGGCCGTTCTGAGAATGACAATGCTTCTCTGAACGAGCTGTTCAGGCTAATCGGTTCATGTTTAACGAATTTACTTCGATATGTAGAGGTTTTCCTACAAAATCTTCGTTTTGTAGAGGTGCGGTGTAAGCTAAGGAATCTTGGAAAATTCGATATATCAAGGTCTTCTAAACCAATCCTTCGATGTGTAGAGGTAAAAATAATGTAGGAAAGATAGCCAGATTCAAGGGGAATAGAAAAACTTCGATTTATCAAGGAATTCGCTATATCGAGGTTCGACTGTAGTGTACAACTCCATTTCAACACGACAAGAATGACACGATCCCCCTTCCCTCAGTAGAGTTAACTAACTGTAACAGCTGCAGAAATGTAACCATTTGTTTATTTTTCGAATAAATATTTTATACTAAATTTTTATGTTTTATTAATTGTATTTTTAAATCGTTTCTCTTCAAGACAAAAAAATTTAAAAATAATAACAATTAATAGAAAATAAAAATTATTAATAATATATTGACGTAAGCCAACAAGATCCTAATTGAAGTAATGTTCAACGACCATTCTTTCCCGTGTATACATCGCAAGAATTGCGAGAACACGGGGATGTAGAATCGGTGAGAGAACGGATTTGTCTGACTGTGATACGACCACTGGTAGCTCAGTGGTTTAGAGCACTGCTACGGTGACGTCTCCATCTCCGTAGCAGTTTCGAATCCCGGCCTCTTCAAAACAAAAATTTTATACTAAACTTGGGATTACCAAAAATATCAATAAAAAACAAACTTGCGCCATTAAAACCTATGAAGGATTGAATTGATTAACCAATGAACGATACCTACTTTATAGTGGCAGGTCGAACCCCAAGAGGTCTACAGGCCCTGACTGTGAACAGATTAAGTAATTTATCTGACACAGCCGGACTCGAACAGCTCAGTACCTCCCCACTTTACACGCCAAGCCATTCCACTCCCACAAACTAAAAACAGAGTAATAAATATATTTGTTCTCAATAAAATTATTTTGTAAAACATCGAAATTTTGGTCTGTAGTACGTTGCTTCCTGTTAACTCATCGCAAATCAACAGCTAGTAAGCTCCGAAAATCTAAATCTTAACCTCCATCAACTATGAATTATCTAGTGTTCAATACTCTGCAGGGAAACACTGATCCTAACGCAACGGTTGTGGAAGGAAGAGATTTGGCCGAAATCGTGCTAAATTGCCAGGTTGTTCACCAATTAAGATAACCAGCATTAGAGAGAGGCATTCTCCTATTGCCATACATTATAACATGGCTAATAACATAATAAATAATTTATTTGTCGCAACTGGTCTCGAATCTATAAAGGATCGATTTTTTTTTAGATAGATTCTTTCCATAATACCATTTCCAATATCAATATCTTGATTCCTAACGAAATTTAAAGTGCTTACCAGCATCAAGATGATAAACTGTATAATTATAATTTTTATAATGAAATCAATACAGTGAGTGGATTTTGACTCAATGACTGAAACATATTTTTCCTTAAATAATCAGCTATTTTTTTAATCAACCATGTCAATCATTTTTATCACCTCATTATTCTGACTGGTTTTTCTTGGATGCATGCACTTAAATCTCATCATTTCAGCGTATTCCGAGATTGGGGTAAAGGGATTAAGCTCGCCACTAGTTGCGGTGGTTTGTGCATTTGAAAAAAGTAAAGATATCAAGTTTTACTTTATTTTATAATAAATTTATAGATTTTAGAATAATCTAAACATTACAAAAGACTTTATTCGTTTCTTCTTGTTTAGACCGTGTTGCTGAATGGTTCGCCATGCTGCTGACTTCTTCAGGGCTGAAATGAGAACCAGTTTCTCAGTTCAGAAGAAGTTTCTCATTCTCATTGCAGCCCTGAAGAAGTCAGTAGCATGGCTGGCGAAACTTTGGCGAAAAATTCAGCATCACGGTCTAAACCAGAAGAAACCAATTGTAATAATAGTGGCCGTGGAAAATTAAAAGAGAATCTAAACATTGCAAGTGTCATTTATTATCATTACCGACGCAACATCGGATTTTTAATAATTAAACTTTATTTATAAAATTAACATGTATTTTTTTCGGAAGTGCCAATAATGCTATTAAGATCACGCCCTTGTAAAATGGCCGCCTTTCACCATAGCAACACCAGGCTCATAAAAATGACGAATATTCTTTGAGTATTTATAAACTGGTCACGACATGAATATTTCTCCTAAATTATTGATTTGAAGTTTTTAAAATGTATTAACCCTATTTTAAACCAAGTTCTAAGGCAACTGTGCTTCTGTTTTGAAATAGTCTTACTAATTTTCCTTAGGAATGTTATCCACCTTTAAATTATTATTAAAACTTCTTAAATCTTTTCATCCACTGCAATTTCATTTTTAGGTATGGTAATGGAAAGATCTGTAGCAGTCGTTTCCGCCCAAGAAAGGTTACGTTTTCAGTGACATGGACTGTACTGTTTCTAAGTGAACGGTTGTGCAAGATTATTTGTTCTGGACTGCGCTTAACCTCAATGATTTCACCCGAATTATTATATTAGTATGCAATTTATAGAGACTGGGTGATGCCCCTAGAGAGTCTCCAGCTCTCATAGCTTACTGTTAACAGAGTAAATAATTTATTAATCACATCTAGTCTCGTACTCAGGGGCCTCAGAGATCAGTAATCCTGTACCCTGCGTATAATAAGTACCCTCTTCTCAAATTAGTTAATGGGTCTCATTATAATTTTAATTACTCCCAAAGCATTATTAAAGCTCGCAAATCTCATCACATATTTAATAACACTGTTTAACTCAATTTTGTCCATCGTTTAACTGTACAGAAAATAAAAAATGAGTTCAAGAGCAGGAGTGTTGAATGCTTTATTTGGATATGGATATTTTTATATATGAAAAAAATAGAGTTTCAATTATGTTGTATAGATGGTATATCCTGAAAATTACAGATGCTGTTTATTAGAAATATTTGTCGTTAAATGTATTAAACTTTCTGAAAATGGGAGTAATAATATAAATATGAAAATATTTAGAATCCCAATTCGCTACAGGCCATTAATAATCAACAGATAAAAATCAACTTCAATAACAAGTTGAAAAAAAAAAAAAAGTTTCCAAAATAAACAGAATTGATTATTCCAAGAATAAAAATCTGTACCGCTACAACCCTAGAAGAGGGTTCAGTACGTGGTAGATACTGTGCTTATTCTTGGACAGCGGTTGTGTAGGGAGGTGATTTGTTCTAGATCATGCTTAAACGCCAGATTTACCCAATTATTTGGTCTCCTTTCATAGAGAATGAGTGTGCCCCAGGCTGTTCCAGGTAGAAAATTATCCATTAACAGATTAAATAAAACCTGACATCGCCGGATTTGAAACCGAGACCTTCGACACGGCAACTTAACACTACTACTGAGCAACTCGGCTCCTATACTATGGTTAAGTATTTGAGTATTTGAGGCGTTTAGTATCAAAACCAGTTCGATCCATTTCATAAATTTTTTCAGTAGAGCCAAAAAACGTTTTAAAAATTCATAACCATCTTTTGGAATATTTTATATAATTGTTTCTTTAGACATGTCAAAATTAGGTTGTTATTAGATCAGTAAAACTATTTTAATATCTAATCAATATAACCAAATTGAATGCCTAGTCAACTAATGACATAAATTTGCAGTATTTTTGATGAAATTATTTGGTAAGATGAAAAATAAATATTGGGGATTCTCCAATATGCAATATTTAAAAACGTTTTTAAAAATAATAATTAATGTTAATTAATTTAATTATTATAGATTGAAATAACAGACTTTTTTTTAAACTGCTAATTTAAATCAGTTTCCCAATGTTCGGTGACTGTGAAAATGATAACACATGCTTAAGTGAAAAAAATTATCTTTTTAAAAATTATTATAAAAGTATTTATTAATTATTTTAAGACAAGAATAAAAAAAGTAGTAGGTATTTATTATTAAAATAAAAATAAATTGAATTGCTATTTTATAAAATTATATAATAGCAAGAAAAATAAATTTGTTAAATAAAATTAGTTTTAAGTTAAAATGTCTTCATCTTCGCTTACACTAGGATCTTCAACTGTGGGGTGTAGTCCGTTTTTGATTAACGCTCGCAGCGGCAAACTGAGTAAGCTTGGATTGAACTGATTTTGTTGTATAACACCTACTTTGTGGCCAATTTTGTATGGGATGGAACCGCTTTAGATCCATATGGTTAAATACACTATTAGAATGCCTTTTAAACTTTCAAAACACATTTATATAACAATTTTTTTTTTTTATAGAAATGGGATCAAACTGGTTTTGATACTAAACGCCTCATTTTATACTTACGAATACAATTTTATGAAATGATTGTATATCTATCCTTCAAAAATCCATCAACTTTAAGAAGATTCTTGTTTAAACAATCCGGACTAAATTCTTTCTCAGGATTCCATTATTCATCAATTATTAACTTACTAATTTATTAATTCAATGGAATTCTATCAAACTGTTTCAGCGAGGATTTGATATAGTAGGTTGATTTTATTTTCATTAAAAGTGCCTGTTCTCATCATATTTTAATGGTCTTGCATTAAAGCATTCTGCAATAGTTTTCGAAGTCCGGAACCTGTTAACGTTATGGGAGCACTCACTTCAAAGTCATCGCCTAGCCAGGAGCCTTCGAAGATGAAACGATACCACACACAAGTGAGCAGTCATGTTGAGGAATAACAGGTTCCGATTATGAGAGCAACTTTTCTAATTTGGTCATGGTCTTGGCCCTAATTCCAAGACAGTTTTATGGAAGTCATATTTTTCCTTAAAATATTTCAAAGCCTTCATCGTCTTCATACTACTCATTTTGATTTATAAGCGGCCTGGGACTCCAATTGTTCACGCCCTACAGTATCTGAACATAAATAACTACAATTTGCAAAAGGAATTGTTCATACCTTAGGAAATTCCTCCAAGAAATTTGCGGTTACCAAAAATGTATGCCCTCTAAGAGAGCGGAGTAGTTCGGAGGTAAAGCGCTGAGTTTGCCATGCCTAAGGTCCTGGATTCAAATCCCGCTCGCTAGCAGACTTGAGACAGAGATGGATCCAATAGGATCTACGACCGTCTCAGGGTTCACCCAGTCTCCATAATGTGGATGCCTAAAATAAGATGGATAATCTGGAAGTTGGGTGTAATCTAAGACATATCACCTCTCTGCACAACCGTTGTCCAAGAAACAGTACAGTTTCTACCATGTACTGAATCCCAGACCATTTACGGGTTGTAATGGTACATTTTTTATAATTTTTTTTTTTTTTTGGAAATGAGCTTTAGTATGTACTTTTTTAGTTAATAGAATAGGATAACCTTATTTGTATTTTAGAACACTTTTAGCACCATATTTTAACCTGTATTTGTGAGCTTGTACATCTAACCGGAATCTTTGAATTCGATTTTTGGGCCCTTCAAAACATCGAATTAAGTTTAAACTTTTCCCACTTCTTAGGGACCAATGAAAATGCAACCATATGTTTTTCTCATGGTCCTAACCAGGATCTTCAGGATTACCGATTTTTAATTTACGAAGACATGATAATGTGTGCCTAGTACTAAGGAGCTTACTAAGGCATCATGGTTTAACCTTTGAGACAAGCATATGATTACTGGCAGCATCAAATGGGGAGTCCCGTATATTTTGCATTAAAAAAATAGTTAAAAAAACAAAAAACACGATTTTATAGCTGGTTGAATCAAAAATTAGATTATTAATATTTGTTTAAAAATGAAAAAACAGGCTTTAATTGAAAACCAAAATAGAAGGTTGAAATATATTATAGTCTAAAAAAACGAATTAATAGAAAACATAAATAAACAGTAGAAATTAATTTTCAACAAGTATACAGGAATAAGAATAGAGGAATGAACAAAGAAAATTAATTTTATCGTAAAAGAGCGTGGGGTACTTTTTAAGATATTTTCAAATTTACTCTACTTGCACGTCTATCAGTCAATAAGATATTTACAATTATTATCAAGCACCCACGCTTCATTATGATAAAATAATTTTGTTTGTTTTTCCCGCTATTCTTATTTTAACTTTATTGAAAATTATTAATTTTTTTTTTTTACACAAATCGGCCAGGAAAGACCACGGGAATATCACTTAATAAACTTCTTCACACTCTCCGCCTTCCTTCTACTCCAATACTATCTCATCTTCCGGGACTGTCTCTCTCGTGTTATATAGTCAATTATTTCCTATCATATAATTAATATTTTTAATCATAATCTATTTTATAATATGGCTTGTATAACTTATAAGCCTATTATAAAATCGAAACTACAGTCATCCAACCTTTCTTCTGGCATTTCTTTCTTCACAAATGAACTAAATTTCGAATTTATTCATTAACAAAGTTTTACTTTTAATTAATAGGAAAGAAATGTCATGTATTTTTATTAGAATAATGAAGACAATTAAGCATTTGAAGTTTATCTCTGTGGGAAATTTAAATATTTCCAATCTAAATGCAAATCAAATGAGCCACTGGCTTTTTTATGTAAGACGAATAGATTTAAAGTTATATGAACAAAAAACACCACAACATACAAAATCTCAATACACTACACATCAACACGCAACATCTCAATTCACAAACCCTTAACACACAATGCCCCAATATAGAACTCATCAAAATACAACACTTCAAGTTATGAGAATTGCACCTCATCCTTCAATACCACATTACCCACAATATGATTACACTCCACATTCAAACGCAGTTCCTAAATACCCAATGCCTCATCTGCAATCTAATAATTGATAATAAACCCCCTCATCACATTACTTATCACGCGTGTTACTAAATTCATTCCTAATACAAGTCCGTAATTCCACTTCAAACCAATTTCAAAACTCCTTCTGGTTGAATTCGTAATTCAAATGGAGTCCAACATCGAAGAAACGAACTTGGCATACACACCTTAACATGACATAGACTTAGCACTACTTACCGAACCTTTTTTTCGGTTAACTAAAATTTACTTACAGGGATATGTCATATACCGTACTGCCCATCCAAGTGGTGCTGCCCCGTGATGGCACTGCCGTAATAGTGAAACAAACTCCACCGATTTGGCAACAGGACGCAAAATTCTAGAGGAAACGCTCTTTTTAATACGACATTACGACTGTTTGGACCTTCAGTATGACGGTCTTCTACCATCTGAGCCAACACACACAAACCGAACACCAGAACTACTTGGCTTCTTTATCACTTCAAATCTAAGCACTCTACATCACTATATTTCTGTTGATAACAATCTCTCATCTGACCATTCCCCAATCGTTCTATCTCTCTCAAGACAAGTACTCACTATAAATCATATACCGACGCTAACTCCATAATGATTAGTAAATTTCATCGTATAATAAAAGACAAAATACTTGAAGACTCTAGATGACATTGACAACGCTGTAAAGACGCTTGCAAAGTCTGTACAAACTGCCGCTGAGCAATCATCTCACAGGCATGAGACATTCAGACATAAAATAATATTTACCACCCCTGATGTCCCGATATTATTGAAAAGCGACGTGCACTGAACCAATGGAAATGATGTCGCTATCATATTGACAAACTACTACTAAATCAACTGTATAATAGATTAAGAAAACAAGTACAGCAATACAAAAACGACATATACAACACACATCTAACTAACTTACAGACAAGTAATAATACTTAATGGCAACAAGCTAGAAAGATTCTGAATTACCATAATACAAAGAAGCCCCTCCATACATCTGACAACTCATGGGCCAGAAATGATAAATAAAATGCAGATCTATTTGTCTCTCATCTTACAAATGTATTTCAATCACACTACAACCTACTTGACCTTCAGCATTGCTCTGACGCCCAACAAATTCTGACTTCACCACTTCCTCAGTCTTTACCACCCTCAGAAATCAATCCTTCAGATGTTGAATTTTGTATAAAAAAATTACCGCGCATAAAATCACCTGGTAATGATCTGATTACACCTAAAATTGTACGACTTCTTCCTAGAAAAGGCTTAATTTTTCTCAAAGCTATCTACAATTCTATGCTTCGAATTACTTATTTTTTTTTAGTATGGAAATTTTCCGTTGTAAAAATTATTCCCAAGCCAAACAAGTCATTAGACAAATTTACGTCCTACAGGCCTATTAGTCTTTTACCACTATTTTCCAAAATATTTGAAAAATTATTGTTAAAGTGGTTCTATCCATTAAATAAATAATTTAATTCCTAACCACCAATTCGGGTTTAGGCCTGATTATTCTACAACACATCTATGTCATAGAGTGGTAGATAGCATTGCGGTGGCACTAGAATAGAAGGAATATTTCACAACAGATTTCTTGGACGTTTCACAAGATTTGATAAAGTTTGGCATGATGGTCTCTTTTGAAAACTAAAATTAACTCTACCACAAGCATGAGTGACACATGATTGACAACTATAAAAAAATTCATGACTCACTTGCTGGACATCCAAATTTACTTGTACAATCATTACTGTCGTACACATTACAACATAATCCGACAAGGAGACTGAAACGTCTCTGGAGCAGGGATCTACTACAGTGAGATGAACCACGCTAGGGGTGCCTTCAATGGGAAGTTTCTTCAGACAAGTTTCAACGAGAATCCCTTAGGAGAGGTTTACCAAAATAAGATCGAAAATAAAGTAGGTGCCAAATGGCATTTGTATAATTTCTGAAATAAATATTAATTATTATTGTTATTATTACATGAATAAAAAATAAAACAAAAGTAATCTAGTATGTATAGAATTCTGCTATAATATACAGAAGTGTTGTTACAAAGTTTAATATGCTGCATCTTTGCTAGTACTAGTCAAATTTTATAAATGTCCGATTCATTAGTATTTTATTACTTTTTTCTTCTGTCTTGATTATAAAAGTAATAACATTTTTAATATAAATTTAATATTTTTCTTGCTATAATAAACATTGACGTAATCACCATGACAATATTCAATTCATTCAAAGACTGAATCCGATTGTCACCTAAGCTTCTTTTCGCCAAGGAATCTCTTTTTTATATTCTCCCACCGCCTTTTTAGCTGTAAGGCTCTTAGGCCACTCTAAATGGCTAAAATACTGAAGCTCATTCATATCTTAATACAACCAATCACTCAATGTGGCACTCAATCTTTTGAGAATTTTATCAATAATTAATGATAATTTAAATAAGAGGAAGAAAATGGTCTGGGTGGAGGTAAGAAAAAAGTCTCTTTTGTCAGAAGTAATGTAAGAAGAACTGTTTATTTTAGAGCCAACATTTCCAGTCAACTGTCAACCCTTGACCTTATCATAAGCCCTATAGAAGACCTGGAATGTAGGTCGAAACGTTGGCTTTAAAATAAAATGTTCTTCTTACTAAAGAGAATTCTTTCCTGACCTCCATCCGGATCATTTTCTTCCTCATATATTTTAGATCAACTAATATTATTATTCAAGATATTTTAAATAATATAAAAAAAGAAGGCTAAGTAATGCTTTTATGTGTTTATTTTATTTATGCATTGCATTTACTTTTGTTATCTGTTCTCTGAAAGTCTACTATAAAACTTATTCCGTCGCAGTAAACATAAAATTCAAAAATGTATAAATAGTATTTATGCTTTAGGAGAGAGGACCCGAATGTTATACAGTTTATGTTATAAATATTATACTTTTAGAAAATAAATTCATGTGATATTCTGCTTAGAATAGTTGTAATCTATTGTTCAGAAAAATACAAAACAGTTCAGAAAAAAAAAAATGTATGTTATTATAAATATATAGCAAAAAATTGCAGATTTATATTCGTTTGTCTTCAGAAGGCTGAATAAATATTTATTGATATTGAATAAAATGGCTAAAATTTATTTAGTTCTAAGTAAATAATGATACCATTATTTTGAAAACAACTCTTGGCTCAATTCCACAAACACTGATCGCGAGGTATAGAATGCTTGCATCTGTGGAACAATTATTTTGATTTATTGTCTTGATTCTTCAGTTTCCTTGTTTATCCTAAAGATGATCCATTTATTTTGTTCCAGTAAGGCCATTATTGACAAATAACCCTTCAAGGAAGGGAAAATCTGAAGACAAATTCGAATCTGAAATCGCTTCCTTTTGATTTACAATCGGTATCAGGGATGGCCCTGGACTTGATTTATAGATCATTTTCAGGTTGACATGAAAAAAAAACATGGGTAACACTTAATAAAATTTTAAAAAAATTAATAACCAACATATGTTTTCTATCGGACGGAATTCCTTGCTGATTCATAATTGCTTTCTAAAGAGACCAGTAGATAAAAGTCGATTGTGTTCGAAAAATTTAGTTTTGCTTAAGATATTTTTATTAACATAGTGACAAGCTTTTATTAAAATAATTAGACGTCTATCACTTTGACGTCATAAATCTAAGTAATGGTATTTATATATTTTGTATATTTAAAATTTTGCAGCTTCTGGAATTAGTATAAGCTAAAACAAACTATTAAAATATATCTTTACAACGCGATATATTAACTCGATGTAAATACTTTTTACTACGGTGATCCTCTGATCTATAACTAAATTAATGAATTAATTTTCTCAAAGTCATGTCATTTCCTAGAAGGAAAATAATCTCCTTCACGTCAACTTATTTCACTAATTATTTTAATTAAATCAATTATGAATATGATGAGTAGCTGAATATTCATTCCTTCGGGATTTGCATATATATAAATGTAAATTATGAACAAATCATGATTTAAATAAAAATCTGTGTTTTTTTTTTTTTTTTAGAATGGACCGAATAATTATTCTGTGCATATTATCTGATAAAAAAATATTTCATGTTTGTTTAAACTTTAATTATTACGTTTGATTTAAACTATTAATGAACGTTGTAGCATTATTAACTGACCATTAATTTTTTAAGTCAAATGGACATGGGTTTATATACGCTAATTAGTAGGTCAACGATGAAAATAAACACTTTTTAATGTTCGTTACTTTTGAAAAATGTAACTTAATACAATTGGGGGTATCTGTTAAGCAGATTGTCCCTTCAAGCTAAGTTACAATAAGTTTATTCGCTTCATTTTTTTATATTTTCAATGATTTCAATATAAAGTTAAAACTTGTTGGGACTCAACTCGAAGCAACAACCGGCGGAATACTTATATATAGAAGAATACGGAAGAACACTATAATTATATTCCAATTAATTATAATATTTTAATATAACTCATTGTGATAAAATCAATCACCATTTCACCAGATTTATTAAAGCAAAGTTCCTCTGACAGTAATTATTAAATTATAAGCAACATATTTTTTAGTCATATTTATATTTCTCAAGGAAACTAATTTCTTTAATCAAGATTGTGATGATTTTAAATAAGAATAAAATTTCTTTTCTTGTTATAACTGGAACCCCTAAAGTGTTTTTTCGGACGTTCAAAATTTATTCATGAGCTCCATAATTATAAATTTTTGAGCGATTTCGAAAAACATTATTTTCGACTATTAGTCCAATATAAGTTAAGTTATTTAATTAGTTAATAGTATTAATGGGGTCTATATAGGCCCCAGGGCTTTGGGGACAACGGGAAATGTGACCAAGAAAAGGAAGAGTATTGTATTGCATAAATACAATATTAGAGTATATAAGAAAATACCGATGATGATAAAAAACTAGGGATTAATATGTGTTTTAAATGATTGAATGAATGAAGAGAGAGAGAAAGAGATAGAGATCTCGGAGAGCAATGCTATAGTTTAAACATCCAATAGAAAGAAAAGGTTAATCCTTTGTACACCTTGCAGTTGCTACCGATTACTGATAACAACACTACGTGACTGAGAGAAAAAAGCAAGCAGACATAAAATGAGAGGGAACGGGTAGAAGAGATAAGAGGCAGAGCACCATTAAAAGGTTAACGACAGACAATCGCCACAATAAATCCACTTTCGGATTGCCAGCGGCAACACACCTCGTTATGGCACAATTCCCACTTTGTATCCCACGAAATAATGCCAATACTAACAGATATCACTTTATTTATAGGTAGAATTTATTTATCGGTAACTAATAAATTAACAATATCTAGACTTATTTTTAGGAAGCGGGGTTGCTCAGTGGCAGGTACCTGGTTCAAATCCGGCGGTGGCAGATAATTTTTTAATCTGTTAATAGCCGGGAAACTGGATACTGTGGTTAACCCAGCTTCTATAAAGTGGTTACCGAAAATAAGGGAAAAGCTTGGTGGTTGAGCGTGATGTCGGGCAAATGAGCTCCCCGCGCCCTTGTTCTATAACTGTACAGTCATTACCACTTACTCAACTCAAGACTTTATGGGTTGTAATGGTACGTTTTTTTTAAGTGAATATCATATCCACAAATAAAACAAAAGTATATTTTAAAAGAAAAATATTGAAAAGGAGTTAATAAGTTGTATTGTATTTCTAAGCATTCATAATTATGAAATGGAATAATGAAATACAGGAATGCTAAGAAAAATATTTAGTTTTGATGAAGAATAACAGTAAATTTACTTATTTATATGTGAATCCATCATATCATCCCTGCCATTTCCAACCATCTAATGTGAAAATCGGTACTTTTGAGGAGAAGTAAAAAAAAAAAAACAGTTTCAAGGTTCAATAAAAATTAGTCAAACCAATGACATTCGTTTTACATTGCTTTTGTGACTGATAGATGCCTCTATATGAATTTTATATCAATTATCAATCCTTAAGCAATTGCTATAAGCCGAAAACGAAAACTGTGTATTTTCCACATTCGATACTTTGCGATGGTAGGGACGATATTATTATTCCTCTGACATGTGAGCCAATCATTGAAGTATTCCATAAAAAAAAACAAAAAACATTTTATCTGATTCTTAATTCAAGCAATATTTCATTTTATGTTAATTTGCTACTTATGTAATTGAAATAAAATAATAAATAACATGACCCAGTCCTTTTCAATCCTCCTCAAACAGTCCGAGTTACTCTTATCAATAGGCACTTTGTCTGGCCATATATGTGAAATATAATGGTCTGTTATCATTGCTCAGTACCAATATAACTTAACATGACTTGTAAACATAACATACGTACTTAATATATTTAACTAGCCATGGTCGCGCATAGATTTAAACAACCAAACCAATAAATCGCTGTCCAACCCCTATTCCTTTGTCCAGTCCACCCCTGTCCACCTCAAACGATTGCGAATCCTTCTGACTTCAGTTGATGGATTTCCTTTTCTTGTCAGAATGTCATCCATACAGAGAAGACGGTTGAAAATAAATGTGTTAATTGTTATTTCCTTCACCGGTCTACAGGTCTTCCTATAAAGATAGATGAGACAGTTATACAAACCTAAGCAATTTTTTTTGTATCTTGAACCTGAATGTTTTTGATGACTGGAGTATTTTGTTTAAAATTCCTGTTAAAAAATTTATGCGTTGCACTAAAGTAAAAACTTTCGTGAATCCATCTCTTTACTGAGGTATTAGATATATTTAATGTAAATTGTCTATACCTTTAGGAAACAAATAAACTATTTTAACTTAAATCCTAAAGCTTTAAATACTCCATTACAAAGTGCAATATTTTGATTATATAGATAAAAGAAATATTTAACCTTAACTGATACATTAAGGGTCTAGGGTTCACTACATGATAGAGACTGTGCTGTTTCTAACAATGATAGTACAGGGTGGTAATTTCGACGAGATAATGTTCAACTACAAGGAATTTCCCTAATTAACAGCACCCGCTTTATATTAGGTTTAGGCGTTAATCGATAGTTACTATCAATATATCAATAGGTGACGCCTAACGATGGTCACTATCGATAGTGACGACTATCGATGGATCTTTTTTATCCTCGTTTTGAAACTCTCGGAATTTTGCTGATCTGTCTCTGTCCAGTGTCGAGTTCTTTTGAAATCGAACTCGGAATTCCTTGAGCTCAAGGGTTCTCTTCTATATAACTTTGATGCAGCACGTGTCATTATTTAATTCTCCGAAATTACTAATTACATTATGTTGGGTTGTACAAGTAGCCCCACACACTCCCACACAAACCAAATTCGCGGTAATGAGCATTGGCTCTTCTAGGTTTTTATAACATTACCTTCCTCTTTAATTAGGGATATTTTTCTACAATCCTTAAATGTTGAACTAGAAATGGTAGTTTTTCTTAGGGGAAATATCGGCTCAAGGACACACTTGACTCTTGAAATTAACTATTCCTTTAATTTTCTTTTCTGAAGATTTGATTTGTCCATTGCTATTGTAAACATGTAAATTATAAATACTTTTTTAAAATTCAAATAAATTTGTTTTTTTCTCATCTTTACGATATAATCTTATAATTTATAATCCTGCAAATTTTAAATAGTAGGTAGGTAATTGAATTAAATTAAATTAGTTGAAAATCTTTATTGAATAGGTTTGTAAAAAAGGAAGCAGCTATAGAAAAACTATCGATAGCATTCGATAGTTTTCAGCCGATAGTATCTGCCTATCGATAGAGCTAACTATCGACTATCGCCCAATCCTACTATATATCCAGGCTGGGTGAACCCAATAAGCGTTTTCTGGTCCCATGTGGCCCATTTGTGGCTGTTAACAGAAAATTGAAATTATCTGCCACAGCTGGATTTGAACCCGGGAGCTTAATCACAGCTACTAACCGCTCTTTTGTACGTTTTTGTCAACTTTTTTATTCCAAGGTGACACTGCCCTAGAATAAGGATTCTATTTTTTCTATTTCTATTTCTAAAATAGAATTAAATTGTGCAGCATAATATTCCATCAACCTAAAATCCGATTCATCAGATTTTCATTCATAGTTCATGATAAGTCTATAAAGACTGAACGGTTGTAAACGTCAGAAAAAGATCCTGTTTATAAAAATACACAACGTTTATTAGCACTCTGGCTGGTGAGATGTAAGCTTGGGCAGAAATGTCATGTGAGCTTGAACCTAATTCCTATGCTAATGAGAAGAGCAGTGTTCCCGTTCTGAAGAAACCAGTCTCGATAAACAACTTTATTTCGTTCGTCTTCAATGCCAACCATTTTTGGGCATTTTTAAGTACCATTTTGTATCATCAAGTGATGAAATATTATTTAAAATTGCATTTTAATTAATTAGGTTATATTTTTTTAAATCAGGTCTTCTGCTTTAAAATTCTAAGGATATAATGTTTATTATAAAAGAGTAAAAAGTGAATGTAAAATAAAAGAGTAAAAAGTAATAAATTTTTATTTAAATATAGAAAAAACATTGAAAAAAAGCTTCAAAATAATATTATACCAATAAAATTTTGTATTTATATTTAAATTTATATCTGTATTTTATTTATAACAAACTTTCTTGGAATGATAGACTATTTTTATTTCCCAAGTTTACAGATTTTCTATTTTTCCATATTTTTCCTGATTTGTCCCTTGTTTTGTAATTTTGAATTTGTGTTTTCGTCTTTGTATTATTTTTAATTTCTGTTAGTATTTCTATATTAAGCATGTTGAATTTTTCCGTTCCATACTTGTTTAACGGTTTGATACGGTCTTTTAATCCTTTGGTCTTACTTATGAGAGACGGAATTTTCTTATCAGAATTTTTCTTTTAAAGCCAAATTATACTGATCTAGTTTGGTATTCATTTAATTAATTTTTTGGATATTTTTGATTGAATAAAATTACTTTTCTTTATTTCTTTCTTTAATAATTACCTATATAGAGGCAAAGTAATGATAAAAATACGAATTGATTAATTTTTATATAAAAAATCATGATCAAATCATATGATACCTATCCGTTTTAGACAAAAAAAAATTGTAAAACTTAATTTTATAAATCGAAATATAGATCTCCACACATATACAGCCCCAGTTTAAGTCGAATTTTCTCTAAAATAAGTTTCATGTACTCAGTGAAGCGGAATCGTGTTATTTTTTAGGAGAATGAGGAGATAAGTCAGGCATTTATTTGAAAAGGATTTATTGCTTATATTAATCCTCTACGCTTAAAGGCACTAATGAAGGAAGCTAAAGAAGAAGAAGAAGGTTATTTTATTAAACTCCATTTCAAGCCAAAAACTATGAAAATGACTCGACTCCGTTCCCCTCAAACCTATATCACTAGTTGGGAAAGAGGGATTCGACTTAACCACTTATTCACCGAGGCTATCTGTATACATTATATAGAGGCTATATACATTGTATGTATATATATATATATATATATATATATATATTTCATTAAATTTATCAAATACTTTTCTAAAACGAAGAAACTATATTAGTTTCCAAAATTTCTATAAGGAAGAAAAATTTGTATTTATGGAAGAGGAGAAAAGTTCTTGCCGCATCTTCAGGAATTTACTAACATATTAGACAGTTTTTTTTCTTTTCGGTGATACAAGAAATTCCAATAAATTCCGAAAGAAATACAATAACACACAATTCACAATTTAAGTTAACACGCTATGTGGGGAAAGGTTTGATAGGGTCCATTTGTGACACTCCAAAAGAAATATCTAGATCTTAAAGAACTGTAGAACGTTTGTTACTTCATATTCTGGCATGAAAGTCATGAAATTTTATAACGTCTGAAGATCATTTTTGCTAATTATAATTCGGAGAAATGAGTAATGAACCATTAAAAATTAACTATTAATTCCGAAATTCTTCTGGCAAAGAGTTTGTCGTCTTTTAGAAGTAGGCCTTTAATAAACACAGTCGCATTAAACAAGGGATATTAGGAGAGATGGATGAAAAATGAGGTCAAAAAGCCTGAGAGTTGACGAAAGACAAAATCCAATCTAGGCCTTTTCGCTATTCAATTTATTTCTCTCTCTCTCTGCTCTGGCTTTGAGGTTCCACGGAAATTTGGCTTTAATCTTTCCTTCCAAAGGAAAATATAATAATTACTTGCTCTAAAGATTTCTTTATCTTACTTAGCCAGATCTCTGATGAGATGCCTCTGTCTGAACTTTCATTACAACAACTTTTTTGTGATTTTTTTATCAATCGATTTATTTATTTTACTTTTTTCTTTAAGCCCTTAGTTCCTAAAGTGGCCCAGATGAACCCCCACGGATCCATGGGAGACTCGACGGGGGGTCTACGTTGGCGTGACAAAAATGGGGGTTCAGAATTTGGGAATATGGTAGAAATGTAGCTGCAGGGGGTTCACCGGAACCAGCTAAATTTTGAAAGTGGTCTATGAGAAAAAGAGTCTGGGAACCTCTGCATTAAACTATTCTGAAGGGTAGCGGAGTGCCTCAGTGGCTCAGTACAGCACTGAGTTACATTGAAGACGGTTCCGGGTTCAAATCCGGCTGTGGCAGATCTGTTAACAGTAAGCGATAGATCCTGTGGGATCTTGGGATCTTCCTGGGGCTCACCTAGCCGGGTACCCTAAATAGGGAGAAAACTTTGTAGTTGATGACAAAGCACGTTTCATCATGTTGTGCGTCAACCACAACAAATCACCACTCTGTAAAACCTTTGTCCAAGAAACAGTACAAACTCTATCACGTACTGAACCCAAGTCTCTTAATGGGTTGTAGTAGTGCAGGCTTTCTTATATACCAGAATACCGAATTCCAAACAGCATTGCTTTACATATAATCACTACGTGTAATCACTACTACTGGTTTTTATGAAAAAGGAATTGTTGAAATTTTCGTAAATTATTAATACACCTTAATAGTCATAACATAAAAAAAACATGAAATCAGTCAGTGAAAATTATATGAGAAACATATCGTTATCATTTGGCCTATACATCATGAGGACTAGATTATAAAAATCGGTGAATTACTTTCAGGTCGTACGATTGATTGATGTTGGGTCCTTCTAGCTTCTTTGTGATTTTCTCACCGATCTCCTCCGACTTCCGTAGAGCTCTCTATGCGCTGATCGAGCTGCTGTAGATCGCTATGTTACAGTTGTGATAGTGATAGGCTGCTACAGTTGCTTTTTTGTAGTTGGCTCCAACAGCTTCGGTGGGTAAGTCAGTTTGTGTAGGGTCTGTTCTTCTAGTGATGATTCCACCATAGTGATCCGAAAACTTGGTGACTTGTTCTTCTACTGTCAACAGTTTGTCCCCGCCGTAGAGTAGTGTAGAACTTCTCTTCTTCGTGCTGGTTTTCAAGAGCTTCCAGAATTTCCTATAGTCGCCGTGCGTGGATATCAGTTTTTCGTGCCAATGTGCTGTCCTCAATTGTTTAATGAGATTGCGAATCTGCATGGTAAGGGAATTTACAACCGATTTCGTCTCATAATCCGTAGTCCTATGAGTGAACAAGTGAACTTATGTTACTTGATTTGTTTTGTTCAGCGAAAATATTTAGATTTTGCGTAAGAAATACGTGAGCAAGCATACAAACTTTTCTCCCCTTTTTCACCCCCTTAGGGGTAGAATTTCGGAAAATCCTGTCTTATCGGATGCCTAAGTCACAAAGAATACACTCTCCAAGTTTCAGGTCTCTACGATCAGCGGTTTAGGCTGTGCGTTGATCCATCAGTCAGTCAATCAGTCATTCAGGACAATGCATTTTATATGTATAGATAAAGAGACAATGTAATAACTAAATTTAAAATATAAATTTTTATATTTTAATCATATCAACCATAATTATAAAATTGGTACGGTGATTAATCTATTTTAGTGCACAATGTGGAGGAAATCTGCCTTGGAATGAAAATTTTAAAAAAGAAAAAAATTTTGTGATGATTTTTGCTCAATTGAAATTTTTATGCTGAGCCATTTTAAACTGTTTTTTTTACCTTAAGCATTTAGGAAAAATATCTATTAAATCCAAACCTTTATAATTATAATGGAATGGAATGCTTCATGTAATCTTCAGATCTTGAACATGAAAAAAAGTCTGTTATTGGTATTACAGTGACAAAGATCTCCATTTTTTGAAAATTTGGTCAAGTTCTCAGCCTTGAAGGTCTGTAATTAAAAAAGAAATAACTTCGAGAACAATGCACTGAATCCAGAAGTCCTTGAAATTTTATGTGGGTCAGAAGGGAAGATGGCCGAACCTGTATTTTATCGGCATGGGTGATTTTTTTCTTCTCTTTTTTGCCCGGCTGATATAAAGGTCAGAGAAGAAGTCCGGTTTCAGAACCTTTCCCTTTCAATGAAGCCACTTTGGCTCTACGGGTTTTCGCGAAAATGACATTATCAAATATTCCTCATCTTTTTATACCGTCTCATATTTTCTAAACATTAAATATCTAACAATACAATTCAATAAACTTTATTATATTTACAAAAAATATTCTGATTACATTCCCAGTTGCACTTTTATAATAAAATATGAAACCTATTTTTCTTAATGATGATACAATTATATAAACCATTTATATAAAATTGGTGCAATAATTGAATATGTGAAAGCATTCTTCCTTGGACAGAAAATTTTAAAAGGTTTAAAAATGAATCAAATAGAATTTTATTTTATTTTATCAGTCTTTTACCTTCGAGTATAAAAATTACACAGACAGAAAATTTTAAAAGGTTTAAAAATGAATCAAATAGAATTTTATTTTATTTTATCAGTCTTTTGACCTTCGAGTATAAAAATTAAAAAATTAATTAATAAAAAAATACTTGGTACATAGATATAATTTGATGAAGGACTATAAAAAGAGGCTAAATTTTATAAATGTTAGATATATTCTTGGGTGAGCCCCTGATCTCATATAAGGCGCATCCTATGAATGCTTATAACTGTATTGTATTTAAAACGTTTATTTACACGATTTATAAAATCATTTGTATTCAGATTTCAATTAAATACTTATTTTTACCTATTGTGACTTATATGAAGCGCAGGAAGCATACTTTATCCAGGTTGAAAATGTGAAATGGTTAGAAATGATACCGAAATTCGTTTTAGTTCAATTTCTGTTTTCAATTAGTTTCAAAAATCTAAATTTGGTTACTGAAAGTATGTCCTTATTGATTAAAATATTTTATCGATAAAAGATAAAACGAGGGGCTTAATTATTAATATAACCATAAGGAACATAGTGCATTTGTAATCTTGAAAGTAGGTAAAGAAATCGAGAATGATTCTTTTTGTGGAAAAGTTAAAAATAAAATTTTTTATTCAGTTATTGATGTTTCATGTTATTAGTATGAATTCCACAACGATTAAACTAACATTTAGTTAAACATCATTATTCCTAAATGAATCGAATTGTAACCTTTATACTGTTTGATAAAAGCAAATTGTAAAATTCAAACACATGCCGCGAAACAAGTTTCACCCAACACGTCACAAGCATGTCAGTGACGCGAACCCATAAGTTTTTCCTCAACCGAAAATCGTTCAATCCGGCTAAAGAAGCTTTTACTTCAAAAAATGTCCTCTTTGTAATAAATTTATAACTGTACTAAAAATATACGGTGAGATTTAATAAAAAATGGTCGTGAAAAATTGAATTTGACTGAAAAAGAACGCCAAGAAAGTATTTTTGAAAATTAAAAAGCGAAAACAACTAGTTTTTTGTCCAACCGCCGCAGTGTTACGATTTGTAGCTGAACAAAATTCATGTTCAAAATTCTAAAAAACATTATTGGAATATTGTAAACAATTGTTCAATACCTAGAAATCCAATATTTGTTAAAGCCTGGCACACTTATCTCGTCAGTAATTTAGTCTAAAGTAATGAATCCATAGAAATAGACTAAACCAGTTGTATTCAAAGCTTTCATTTCCAATTAAAAAAATCTTTTGATAAAATAAGTGTATCAATTTTTTTTTTTTAAATTCATGACGGATTTTTCCTCATTTTGAAACTTGAGATATAGCAATGTCTTGTATCCGGTTGTATACAGGCTACATTTTGTATATTTCATAGCTGCTTCTCTTCCGTTAATCATAAGATGCATTATAGCCTGCAAACTCCTGTACAACATTGTTTTTTTTAATTTTAGAATACTTATTTCCGAGAAAGGTTTTTTTTTAAGTATTGTAGAATCACCCTTATTTTTTTATTTTATAGTTCTTTTTAACCAAATTAAATGTTAGAAAACTTGCAGAGGACTCTGAAAAAAAATTAAAGCCAGGTTGGCTTACTATTATTCCAAAATTTCTGACAAATAGCGGGAAAATCAAAGCAGCGCGCAGTGTTTCGATTAGGACAAAAGTCATGTTTAAAAATCTGAACGGTATTGGAATATTGTAAAAAATACTTCAAAACCTGGTAATCTAATATTTGTTTAAGTATGACCTAGTTCAGAGCTTGAGGGTTAGGGCCCAAAGTTATCATATCAATAGAATAATTCAGTGGAATTCAAGGCGTCATTTCACCCTCAAAAATTTAATGTTCAACTACTACAACTATCGGACCAATCGTTAAATATGGGTATTAATTATACTGGTAAGTGCTATTTTTTCGAAATAAAAAAAACTGATGATAATCGAAATATATTAATATTTTTTTAAATGGCCGAAGAATCTTTCCTCATTTTGAAACTTTGAAGTGATGAAAATGACTTCTATCCGGTTGTATCCGGGCTAAATTTTATATATTTTATAGCTTCATCTCTCCCATTAATAATAAGATGCATTATAGCCTGCACATTCGAGTACAACATTTTTAAAAATGATTTTGGCAAGCTATTCTTCCAATTTATTATACATCTTATTTAGCATTTATTTACCACGAAACAACTTTAATTAGTTTTATGATTACAAATTTTTGGATGGATGAATGATGAGCAGTAGTACATATATATGTAAGGGAGTATAAATATATATATATATATATATATACACACACCCACTTTTCTTAAAAATAATTATAGTTTTGTTGTTTCTTTAATTTCTTAAATTATTTTGTTGTTTTGTTTTCCATAAAACATGTATATACGCAAATATTAATAGTTATCTTTTTTTATAATTATTGTCATGGTATTTATATTTTTTCTTCCATCCAATCATGATTGCGAGCCTCCTAATTTATATTCATTTTTTTTTCATTTATTAATTAAATTGTAATTATATTCTACTCTAAGACATTATAGTTTATAGTTTATTTTCCACATCACTATTATAAAGGAAGTTGTTACAGAATAAATACGGTTTTCATCAGTTTTATTATTATGTATTGTCTTAATTTTTAATTTTTCTAATTATCATTTTAGCAATCATCTTGAATTTAGTTGGTAGTTAATTAAAAACCATTTTTTATAATTACAATACTTAGTTACTCGAAAGAAATGCAAAACTGCCGAAAAATAATTTTGTCCAGCTAGCTCCTACTAACCGAAACACTGTTCGCCGCTAGACTGACTTGGAGTACGCGATTTTCGCGTAACCAGTTTCCGACACCCCGTATTTTGCCTTATAAAACTCATTTGAAAGCATGCCAATGGAGAAAAACATAACTTCAAACATAACTAACTAACTAGAACAACAATCATAAACAATGATATTTTCAAGAATGTAAGAGAGAGACAGAACTTCACTCACCTTCTTACCAGAATCGACAACACAGGTGGGCTTCTGGAACACACTTCATCACGTCTTCGCACTGATAACCTCTCCAGTAACTCCTTAAAATTGGCGAGAATCGGTGGAGAAACGTTCATAGCTGTCAACCGCGCCAAGTTTAAAAGTTTAAATGGCACCAAACGCTTATTTTTCCAAATTAAGTTCGTGACTGTCGTATACTGGCTCACTGTCGGAAACAGGTGCACTTACCCTACTCCCTAAGTACTTTATGAATCATGTTTCCACTCTACTGTTCTAAACGAGAAACTGGCCATGAAATAAACGATGACATATGATGTACGAAAAAGGCATAAGCTTCTGATTGTCGCCAATAGGGAACGCTCATCAATCTCTCTTTTTCCACACAAGTATTGATCAGTTTGTTTGTCTGATATGTATTGTTTATTATTATTTATTATCCGCACATTATAATTAATAGGAGATAGTAAAATTTGGTACGAAAGGCTTACTCAATATAAATCCATCGTCCTGGTGTCATATTCTCTATTTTTTTATTTGCTAATTTACTGCCTATACTAACTTGTTCTTCATGTTTTAATCTTTAGGTGTAGAGATGAGTCTAAACAAAAGGTAAGTTCAAAAAGATTTAAGGCATATTATTATTATTTTTTTTGTTAGTTGTTATAATTTTTAAACTTTTTATTTGAAAAGAAAAGATATGACCAGGACCGAGACTCGAACCCGGGTCTCCCACGTATCCGTCGTGGAGCTTTACTAACTAATCCATCCTGGTTCGCTTCTCGGCCAGGCATGTCCTTTTCACTGGTCCTATATCTGCGTGTTCTCGCAATTTGCGATGTATACACGGGGAGAAGGTTCATTAAACATTACTTTAATTTGGATCTTGTTGATTTACGTCATTATATATTATTATAATTTATTTCTTTTATTTTTTGTTAGTTGTTGTAATTTTTAAATATTTATATTTGAAACGAAAGGATATGACCAGGACCGGGAAGTAAAATTAAAGTAATGAAAAAAATAGTAGCAGAGAACGTACATGCATAAATGACTCTACATCCTTCCTGTAGACAAGGCCTCATGATTTAATTTGTTTGCAGATTTCATTTGTCAATAGGCCCTCTGACTGCCTCCTCGAGGCAGCCAAACACACCCCAGGGCAGCTACTTAGGAGAGGTGACCCTAAGGTGAGTACTGTATCAGACCTTTTTCTGTAAGTGAGCGAGTGTATGTACAGCGTTTTTACGAGTAAAGTATGAATATTAAGTGTCAGTGTTCCCCCAACATGGGTGGCCAGTTATTAAAATATGCTGATTGCAGCCTGGCGGTTGGAAGATGGGGCATCACTTCCTTCGCAAAACATCAGAATTCAACTTTGTATATTAATAGGATGTTTTAACTATTTAGGACTATCATATATTTAAAAAAAATAATTTAAATTGATGAAATAACTTTCAAAAATCCTATCGCATTATATCTCATTACAAAATAAGAAAAATGGTGTTGAACTGGAGAATTATTTTAAACTTCACCTTCGTTTAGAGCTAAAGGACTTCATTACTTCGACTTGGAGACTGGTTGAGGATCGAGACCTGTGACCCGTAAGTTTAAAGGCGGTCTCTATCAAGGTTCAGAAAGATTATGATCTGGCTTTGAAAGAGAATTGAAAGTTGGAATTCAAACTTTCTAACTAAAGTTAAGTCTAATTGACTTCTAATCTTGAGTTAACTAATTCTAAGCTAAGTATTTTTGAATTAACTTATTTTACTTACTGGGGAATGATTAGGCGTAAAGAGCACTTAGATCAACTGGCGAAGGCAAGATCAAAGGAAGCCGGAAAGAGAAAAGTGTCCATCAGTGAAAGAGGTAAAACCTCCTGTTTGTGGCTGCTCTTGCATTCCCGTAATAGCTACGATCTTGACTGGCATCCCTTGTGATTTGGGGGGAATAGGAAAAAAATGAGAAGAAAAAGAAAACTGCCTTCCTTAGGGTGCAGGGAATTCACCAGTTCAAATGGCGAAATACCTGCTTTCAACTGGTAACAAAAAACTTATAATTTAGTATTAATTATTAATAAACAACCATTAAGATAAATTTATTAGTATCGAATTATTTTAATTCAATTATCAAGAATTTTATGTTAAATCGCGGGTCTGTTTCGGAATACGCATGGAGATTATTTTTTAAATGTCTGTTATTTAGTATCAGTTAGTTGTATTGATAATTGTTATAACCTAACAGAAATGAAAATGTAAAGTAACAAAACGTTGAGGCTCTTACGTCATATCCTAGTAATATTATAAATGCGAAAGTTTGTATGTTTGTTACTGTTTCACACAAAAACTGGAGAACAGATTTGGATGAATCTTTACAGTAATATAGATAATACAGTAGAATAACACCTAGGCTACAAGAAGGGCGGATTTAGGAGGGGAGGCTTGGCATATTCCCCCCCCCCAGACAGTTTTTTTGTGTACTGTGGAGAATCCATTATAGTACATAATTAAAGGCAAATCACACGATAATAGTTCTTAGATAACAGAAAGAACATGTGTGAAACTATTATATTATTTTGATAGTTTAATAAACCTTTGAAATCTTTCTATAAATACTACAAGTTTATTTGTAAGTTATTGTTGATTTTGTTTCTTGTCTGCCCGTTGAGCCCCTCCCCTGAAAAAATCCTGGATCCGCTCTTGGGCTACAATATACAATGAGTTTGGTTATTTT
This sequence comes from Arma custos, assembly GCA_037127475.1. Classification (NCBI taxonomy): domain Eukaryota; kingdom Metazoa; phylum Arthropoda; class Insecta; order Hemiptera; family Pentatomidae; genus Arma; species Arma custos. The sequence goes on along the minus strand of CM073760.1, from coordinate 67,758,872 downwards.
CATTTTCGCTGAACGAAACAAATCAAGTAACATAGATTCCAGGATTTCGGTCCTTGCCTGTTTTGTATTGTATAGTCAGCGGCTTAGAGCCGGTTCAAGTAAAAACCGCCTTCAGCGGACTCAGCCCATTGTAACGCCTTAAAATACCGAAAAGTAACAGAAGGCTTTTGGTTTATATAGAAGCATTTTCAGGTATTATTGTACTTGGATTATAATGTAAATAAAATCTTGGAGGATGCGAAAAAAAAAAAAAGTATATTGCAGTAGGTAAGAAGGACCGCCAGCACTAAAAACACATCGATAAATTACCTACATATGTACATTATTCTAATCCTTTGAGTTTTAATTTCTCACTTCTGCCGTACGACAAGTGAAACCGTTGTACTAAGTAATCCTTTTCAATAAATTCAATAACATTGCATGCTAATCCTTTACTGATACGAACAGTAAACTTCTGTCCGTCCTGTTTGTTAATCAGTGTCAATGTATGTTTCATGGCAGTGCTGATCCGTGTGTAAAATCTGTGATGAAATTTGATATGGATAATCTCAAGCCTGGGGAAGGACATTGGCTACTTTTTATCAACACACTACACATGCTAAGTTTATATAAAACTAAAACCTGATTGACTAACACACCCGGCGGTCAATGCAGAGCAGAAACCACTGAACTAATCATCTTGAAATTCGCAGATAGGTTCTTTGTATAGCTAAGAAATGAGCACTAAGAAAGGAATTTGGACAATTCAACCCCCAAGGGTTTCCCCCTTAATATAATAGGGGTTCAAAGATTGTATGAAATCCGTCAGTTTTGAAGTTAAACATCTGAAATTTCGGATATACGAGTAACTTAAGTAAAGAGAATGCGGTACTCACCGGACGATGATAGATTCGTACCTATGTGAATATATTTGGAGAAGGAGGTACGAAAACAGGAATTTATTTGGGCAGATCTTGAAGAACATTATGCATTTTTGTCCTCCAAATTGAAAATGTATATCTATAATTGTCTTGGTTATTTGTTGTATTTTAAATTATACATAAATACAAACGTATGTACTTTTATTTCTATTAGGTTATAACAGTTATCAATAAAAGTTATAACTGTTATAAAGTTGTAACTGCATTTATAATTAGGCTACATGTTAAATTTCTGAAACATATGGAGTTATTTCAAACAAGTAATCATAATTACCGGATGCATGCGTTTTCCAAAACAGACCCTAAATCACAACATGAATAACGCATTTCGGGAGCATAAACCATTCCTCGACTACACTAGCGAATAATGTAAAAAAAGTCAATCTTAAAAATTTGGAGTTATCCGCTTTTGATCCTAAACAGCTCAATTCAAGTCATTTAAAATATTCGATAAATTATAAATAAATATTTTAAATTTCTAATTGACAATGTCCATTTATTTCCTTTTATTGAGTTGTCACTCTTATTATTGAGATTTATCCTCTTTATTTATTTAGTAGTTACAATGGTTCTCTTAAATGGTTAATAAAAATACTAACTTTGAATGTAAATTGAAAAAGCTGTCTTCGTTGCAAGATTTCGGGTTGAATCGATCTTCTTACTCTGATTACAAAGGTAGGCCTGTGCTAATATTATTATTTATGATATTATAAGTCCGGATATTATTATTTATCCGGAGTGACCTTACTCTGGGTCGGTCTTGGTCCAAGACAGGATTATAAGATTAATTATTTAAGAGAATATGAAACAATTTATTTTTTTGCCTTGGGCTCCCACAGCCCTGCCCAGTTTGGAAGTAAAAGTGACAAATTGCAATTTTGTACCTACCTGCTGAAACAAATTAACGCATCAATATTGACAATTGTGTGAAATTAACATCAAATATTAATTGATAATTGATAAATTTTACCTTTTTTTTTATAATTAAGGGTAGTATTGAGGGACAGGTAGATAGGATAACTCTCATGCTAACAAAATTCTGTTGTTTGATCCATTCTTCCTCTAAACTGACGAAATAATCTAACTATGCAAACAAATTAAATGCTCAATATGACGAGAGAAAATCACGTTTTTATCATTGTCTTTATCTGTGTTTTTATTATTTGAATTTCTTTCCATACTGCCCCACTTGGTAAAAAAGCTTCGTTAGGAATATAGCTTTTCTGGCCATTTGCTGGAGGCTTACATTGAATTCAATCATTCTAATTGGAAAATTGGTCAATACTTGATTAGAAAATTGTTACACTATATTTACTATGCTCTTAATTTGGGCCCAGGTTCACACAGACAGGCTAGCGTATAGCAAATAATTGAGATTTTTTACTAACAAATAAAGTCTACCTTCTTTTTTTCTTGATTTCTGCTGTCACCCGACTGCAGAATAGGAGTTCTTTTGTGTACCACCTCAAGTTCACCACGCCATGTGTGACATTTCATTATAAAAAACAACTTACCAAAACTTCTATTTTTTCATTGCGCATACCATTTCACTAAACAAATATTTGTGAGTATATATCTCATATTAGGTTATTCTTTATGCGATTTTAAAGTATAATAGTTGTAAACATTAAAAAGTATACTATAAAAAAAAATATCATATAAGAATATAAACATTTGAGAACAACAATAAAACTAACAAGGGAGGGGAGCAAATTGCATAAATACGTTTATGAATATTGCATAAAATATACAAATATAGCAAACTAATTAGCAGCGCAATTCTATGAACTCTGGTTTCTGTTCCATGCTGGAGTACCTGCAAACGAAAAAGTTGGCCAATTAGTAAAATATGGACCAGGCTTGGAAGCTATAGTGAGTTTCGTCATCGTCAGCACAGAGGGCAGCAGCTCCGAGTCAGCATCTGCAAATGGCTAAAGTTAGAAGAAGCTAATTACAGAAGGGCTTGTGGTCATAGCCGTAACGAGGGGAGGTTATTGGGGATGCAACCCCCCCCCATTGCTTAGAAGAAATTTTAAAAAAATTGCACGTAATAATTTTTAAAAAATAAAACTTTGAAGGATTTTACTTTTTCAGAGTTATTCTTGTGGGATTACAGAATTAAGGGTCACTAAAGCCAAAAACACAACAAATAAAGTGCAAACACAGTTATTTTAATGAATAAAAGGTACACTAAAATGACAAACCAAAACGTAATACTCTTTATTTACAATTAATGATATTATTAAAGTGGCAGTAGTGAGTGGCATCTAGCGGCCACAATCAGATCGCAAATGTGAGAAGAACAGTTTAGACAATTCTTATAATCTAGAAGTAAAGTCTGGAGGGGTCTAGAAAGTTTCCTATACAATTAAGTATTGTAAGTTATTGCAACCAATAAATAGGATTACTTGTATTTAAAAGCTAATTCTTGATTTCCCTTCCAAAAATAACATTTATAACTTCCAAAATAACAATTATAAAGAATTATAATCTATCTATTTAATTTGAAGCTACATGATTATAGTATAATACATATTATACCTAAATTACGAGAAATCTTTTTTGAAGGGAGTAATATGTTGAAGTGGTTTACTGGGGGGAGTTAACTCCCCATGAGTCAACTCCAGTTACGCCAATGCTTGCGGTTTCTCTTTGTTCCTTCAGGATGGCGATTACAAGCAACATCATTAGCACAGGATTGGTTTTGAGTATCTGAGGAAACGAAGTAAAGGATTAAATGTGTATATTTTTTTATATGTTTGTTTATATATTTTTAATACACCAAATCATTGTGTTGCTCACTAAAGATCATCGGTGATATGAATGTTATATGTTATATATATGAATGTTCTCATTTTGCATGACAAGAAAACACCATATGACCCCTAAGGTAGCACCCTAGCATAAATACATTTTTATAAATATTTTCCCTAATATTTGAGAAATGAATAATTTTTAGGCAAATTATGGTTCAGATTGTAAATTACCTATTGTAAACTGAATTTGTATAAATTTCGCGAGTAGTGAAAGTAGCACAGATAAAGTATTAAGTAGTAAGCCCCCGTAGTAAGTAGTAGGGCACAGTGTTAAGTAATAAGGTACAGTACGAAAGGTGGAAGTGGCACCTCATCTACCAGAAACAACAAAAGCATCTACTAAATTTATAAACTTTGTTATGGGCGTTATTGTAAAATTAAATATGACTTTACTAAATGCGGTTACAAGAAGCAGGTCGCGTATACAGGTAACGGATGGATATATGGGGGGAGACCTCTCTCGAGGGTAAGATAAAGATGGTCAAGAACTCTGAAGGGGGCAAGGACAGGCGAAGGGATAGCTTGGCAATGGGCTCTGTGATGTGAGTCGATGTTTGAATTCGGGATGGAAGATCGACGATGGAAGCTGAAGGTGGGGAAGCTGACGAGCAACGATGTAACACCCAGACCCGGGGAAGACATATCTCTCCAAGAACTCTAGACTTACCCATGTTTTACCATATAAGTTTTAATTTAAAATCTCTATATATTTTATTCCAACTCTATTTATACATATCTATCTGAATCAATAAACGTAATTTCTCATTGTGTATAAAAAATAATAGTCCAAATAAAAAACTGTATTAATGATGTATATTCATTAAAATTCTTTATTAAAAGGTGCCTACTTAACCCGGATGCATTATATATTTATGAATACTATATTGATGGTTTAATTAAGGTATTAAGTTGACTGATTAGTCAATTAGTAAACACACAACCAACCTCTAGAAAAGAATCCAATTCGGAATAAAATTAGGACAGTTTAAAGAAATAATAGAGGATGGAGATAGTTGGGGGTGCAGAAAAAACACACCAAATGAGTCAAAACTTATTTTTTATTTGTACCGACGTTTCGACCTACTTTGTAGTTCATCGTCTGGGCTATGAGAGAAAAAACAAACAAAACAAAAAATAACTATAAAAAACATTACAGTACCAAGAATATAATAACATATAGAGTAACAGAAAAGTAAAAAATAGTGATGGATATATAATATAGGATAATGAATAAAAAAATTACAGAATAAATGTACAGAAGGGTGATAATGTAAACAAAATACAAAGAGAAAGAAAAATGAGAAGGTAAGCCGAAAGATACAAAATTAAAAAGTATAAATATAAAAAGGAAGATATAAAGGTATGGAAAACCTAGTTTAAATTACAGATAAAATATAAAATGTATGGTAATAGGCTACATAAAATGTATAATAATAAAATGTTACATAAGTAAAATTTATAAAAAAAATAATACAAAATATAATGCCAAAGGATAAATAGAGAAGAAATATGTTGATAGTAATGAATAGGAATCTCGTTGAATGACAGGTAGAGATGTAAAAATTTGAAAATATAAGTATGGGATGTTACTTAAAACGTATTATTGTTGTTGTAAGAGTTCATAATTAATGCGCATCATTTTTTTATTTATTTCCATTCCCGACTGGAATTTTATATCTTTATTTCTATATAGACATATTCCACTTATGCGATCCTACGACTAACAAAACCTGTAGGCATATTCTGTTACTACCCGGGGTGGGCCACTAGTCCTAAAATAAATAGAATTATTAATACCCCAAAACAAACCAATTCTTATGAAAATTGTCTACATTCGCAATGAACATTGCATTTCACTTCTTGAACACTTCAGTTATTATATTTTCATAACATGAAGCCATAATAAAACATATTATGCCAGTATATGTTTGGTACACATTGTGGTTTTGACATGTTGTTGACGAACTAATACAATCGTACATTCAATGTATGTTCCAGTTCTCAAAGTTTGTATAGCGAACTCTGAAGCGATGTAAAGTTTCATCTGTCGATGTTACATTAATAGGCTTTGGCGAAATAAGCACAACTTCTGTAGCCTCAATACATGTTTGTGGTTACATTGGAAACTTTGAACCGAACATCTTTTCATAAGTATCTGAATACAATAATATATGGTACAATTTTTTTAAAGAAAATAATTTAACGAGGGCTTAGACGTAATAACTACTTAGGTCTTAAATTAGTAGTTTTGATATACTTCCGGACTTTTCCCGGGTTTCATTTTTGATTTTTCTTTAACGTTAGAGTGTTTTTTCACAGTTTGATAAAAAACTAGGTTCCAAAAAGGGCCAAAACAAGCAATAAATGAATAAAATGTCAGTTGTAGGAAAAAATGAGGTTATTTATTATTTAAACTATTTTACTTATTTAACATTTCACTGGTTATAGACTCTTGACAAGCTCTTGATTAAAGATCTGACAAGTTGTTCGTAAGATGGCTAAAGACTGTATAGGAAAGGATAATGCACAAACTCGAATTAGTCGAGGAAAATATTATAACACAACCTACATTCTCAGAGGAACTATTATATTATTAATACATGTAATATTATATAATATTAATACATGGCCCAACTATTATTATTATTATTATTATTATTTATTTAATATAACCCTTAGGTATGGTTGGGCGCCTGGCTATGTTCTAGCCTTGATATTTAGTTCTTCTTAATTGGAAAAAAAGAATATTTTGTGAAACATACCTGGGATATTAAACCTGATAATAAGGCTCCGGGCTAGGCTCAGGAGTTAGGGCGGTTCGCATAATTACACACAGAAAAGCAGAAGGGTGTTCTATGTACAGATCTATTTACAGACAATAAATATACAAAATCATATTATATACAAACTTAACTAAATATATACAACTTATTACAAAAAAAAAGAAAACTAGATATATATAAATACTATGTACAAAAGATAGAAAAAAAAAGAAAAGAAAAATGGTCATCACTCTACAAATTAAATTCTTACTCTGGCATGCCAAGTATAAAAGAAAATATAAAAGAAAATGTAAAAGAGAATATAAAAGATATAAACCAAAAAAAATGAATAGTGAACGAAATATGAATTGTCGTGCACATGTACACTCAAATCTCATTAGTCACACATCTGAGGAAGGTAATATGCAGGTTCTCCCAGGCTACCAGCTGATTTTTGGGGTCACACTTCCCCCTCTTTGGAAGCGTGAGACTCTCACGCTGATTCCAATTAGATGTGGTATGGCTTCAGCTGGGCCGTATGGCTGGTTCCTACGCTATTGCCTGCTTCATCTTCCAAGTAGAAAACATTGGCAGACTTTTTCTTAGAGATCTTGAATGGGCCCTCGAATTTCGGAGCCAGTTTTGAAGAAAATGCTTCAGCTGCCGATGACAAGGTGTGGGTGCGCCGAAGAACTAAATCACCTTCTTTAAAAGTGGATTCCCGCTTATTTCTATTGTAATATTTACATTGTTTCTCACTGGCTCTACTAAGATTCTTTTCAACCAGTAACCTAAGGTCAGCTAATTTTTTGAGATGAGAGGTCCAAGTGGAGATAGGAAGTGGTCTGAGGTCATTAGCGTCTGCGTTTCGAAATAGAGTATTTGGAGGTAATAATTCTCGACCCATATTTAAATACGCAGGGGTACAACCCAGAGAGGAATGAAGAGAGGTATTTATAGCAAATGTAAATTCTGGAATGTATACATCCCATTTTCGGTGATTGTCTTCAATAAAGGAAGTAATCATAGTTTTAATTATACGATTGGTCCTTTCTACTGGATTTGCTTGAGGCCAGTAGGTCGGAGTATTAGATAATTGAATACCAAAAGTTTTTGCCAAGTCCTGCATTAATTTATTAACAAAAGGAGTAACGTTGTCGGTGTGAAGGATTCTTGGTGTGCCCCATCTGAATACTACAGACTGCCTAAAGCACTTAGCAACCGTAGCAGCGTTCGCAGTTCGTATGGGAAGTATCTCCACCCATTTCGAAAAGGTGTCTTGAAATACTAAAAGGTAGCAGAATCCATTCGATGATCGTGGAAATGGGCCTTGAATGTCTGCAGCCACGATATCCCGCGGCTTTGTATATTGATGAAGATTCATCTTTCCCGTTTGAGGTCGTTGCTCAGGCTTTGTAAGCTGACAGATTTTACATTTCCTGATGTAGTTGGTGATGTCACGTCGCATTCCTGGCCAATAGTATAAACGTGCTATTCTTGCAGTAGTTTTTTCCATGCCAATGTGACCTGCGTCCGGTGAATTATGATTCTCATGCATTACGTTAACTTGTTGTTCTTCGGGGACAACGAGTTTCCATGCATGGGTGTCATCTTCCAGAGCGTCTTCTATTTCGTCCAAGATATGGCGGTACAAGTGTCCATTAGATATCTTCCAATCCGGAAATTCAGCTGGTCGGTGGCTAACTTCTAATAATTTATGGTGGTACCACGCATCTTGTACTGGAGGTGTGGCATCAATGGTTAGTAGGGATTTATTATTTCCTTCGTCAGCCTCTAGGCATTCTTTTGGAACACGTGAAAAGAAATCTGGAACGGAATGGGATAAACCCTTCCGATATAACACTTCAAAGTCATATCCTTGTAGTTCCAATGCCCATCTCGCTAATCTTCCTGTGGGATTTTTTAAGATTATTGAGCCATTTGAGGCTGGCATGGTCAGAAATTACCTTGAAATGATAACCCTCCAGGTAGGGACGAAATTTTCTTATTGCCCATAATACTGCCAAGCATTCTTTCTCAGTGACGCTGTAGTTTAACTCTGCTCCATGTAAAGCCCTACTTGCGTAGGCTATGACTCCTTCCTTATCATCCAGGTTCTGAGTTAATACAGCACCTAGGCCAGTAGCACTGGCGTCGGTTTGAAGGTAGAAAAGTTGAGAGAAATCGGGCCTGGTAAGTATTGGCGGTGAGATAAGAAGTGATTTAATTTCTTGGAATGCCTCTTCTTGCTCTGTAGTCCATAACCATTGTTGACCTTTCTTGAGAAGCTGAGTCAAAGGGCGGATTCTGTCTGAAAAGTTAGAGATAAAACGCCGGTACCAGGAGGACATTCCTATAAAGCGACGAAGTTCGGTCAAATCTTTTGGAGAAGGTAGTTATAGCAATGGTTCTATCTTGTCGGGATCGACCTGTAGTCCATTTCTATTAATTAAAAAGCCAAGATATTTAATTTCTGTACAGCCGAACATACATTTCTCATGGTTGATCTTTAGTCCAGCATTCCTTAAGCGTTGAAAGACAGTTTTAAGATAACGGAGATGTTCATCGAAGGTATTGGTGGCGATGACAATATCATCTAAATAAGCGAAACAGGCAGGTGCTAAGTCAGGCGAGATGATGATGTCTAAAAGGCGTTGAAAGGTGGCGGGGGCGCCACACAACCCAAAGGGAAGCCTCTTAAAGTGATATAAACCTTTGTCCAAGACAATGAATGCTGTTACCTCTCTACTTTGCCGAGCTAAAGGGATTTGGTGGTAGGCTTGTGCCAAGTCAATTTTTGAAAGGTACCTACATGAGCGTAATTGGTCTAGTAGTGAGGTCATGTTCGGTAATGGGTAAGCATCTTTTTTGGTGCAAGCGTTTACCCTGCGAAAATCGACGCAGAACCTATAATTACCGTTTGGCTTTTTAACCATGACTACTGGGCTAGACCATGGGCTGTGTGAAGGTTCTATAATGTCTTCCTCCAGCATCCGATCCACCTCTTTATTAATTACTTCCTGTATTGCAGGAGATACCGGGTACGCCCTCTGTTTAATTGGTAGGTTATCGCCTACATCGATGACATGTTCCGTCAAGGTAGTTATTCCGGGGGTTGATTGGCTGCTCTTATGCTCCTGAGCTAGAAAATCCTGTAGTATCTTCATTTCTTCTGGATCAATGGTTTTAAGACCGACTTGGTTCAGATGAGATTTCCCTAGTGAATTAAAGGTATAAACACTCCTAGGGCTGTCATTTAGCCACCAGATAGAATTAGAAGTGTTGACTACTAGACCCCACTCCTTTAAGGTATCTAAGCCGAGAAGAGAAGGAACTGAAAGATTCGGAAGAATAGAGAAGGTAACTTTCTTCCGATTTCCTTGGATGCTAGTGGTTAAGGTAATAACATCTTGAACTGTTTCTTCTATTCCATTGGCTAAAATAACTTGATAAGGTGTTATTTTGATACGAGAGCTCTCCATCTGTTCCACTAAAGATAATCCTTCTAATCCAAGATATGATTGCGTGGCTCCTGTATCTATTAATGATGGAAGGTATTTGTCACCTATTTGCAGATAAAGGAAATATCGACTCCCGTCTACATGCATTAGAGACAAATTGTCCTTAATATGCGACGGTAGTTCTGATTTGGAGTCATTCTGAGTAGGTACATGGCCAGGGGAGACTCCTTCAACCTGACCAGCTTTTAGTTTCCCGGCTTCTTACATGTAGGGCAATCAACTCGGGTAACACCTCTAGTACCACAGTGATAGCAGAAGATTGTGACCCTAGGCTTCTTGCATTCAGGATAGGCATGCCCTTCTTCAAGACAATTCCAACAAAGTGGTGTAGGTTGTAAAACATGAAGTTCTTGCTTTGCAGGTTTCGAAGGGTTAGTGACGCGGAGTCTTCGATTTCTTCCTTTTGAGCTTCGCCTCATTAGGTTTTGTAGTTTCGATGGGCGCAATTGGTGTTTTGGGTTTGGTTCCTGTAGGTAGACTTTTCACTGGAGGAACATAAGCAGCTTCGGGAATTAAGCAAGTGTCTTTGGAAGGAGGTGGTCGAAACGTTTTAGTCCTCTCTTGTATTTTCTCATATTGCTGCCCCACTTCAACCATCTGAGACAGCGATGTAACTCCAGAAGGACGTATATACAATTGGTACCTAGGTAGTAAGTTATCGAAGACTTTAGTTAGTTGCTCCCTTTCTGTCAATGGCTTACTTAACCTTTTAAAAAGAGTTTTCAGGCAAATCACATAGTCTAAAATTTTTTCCTCTTCACCTTGAGTCCTCTTATCTATTTCTTTTCTAAGACTTTCCTGGTAATCGATAGGGAAAAATGTTTTACGAAAGGCAAGCTCAAATTCCGTCCAACTATTCCAAGAGTCCTGTTCTAAACGATACCAATTTAAGGGAGTACCTTCTAAGAGCTCGGGTAGGTGCGCTAAGAGATCTTCATCGCTGATTTTCCAAGCTTTTCGCCGTTCACTAACTTTCAGCAAAAAATTTTCAGCACTTATAGTATGAGGCCGATTACAAAACTTTTCCTTCAATAATGGATTTATATAAAAAGGAGGAAAATAAGGTTGAGTACCTATGGGGTAAGTGCGGGGCACTGCTGAGGCTCCTGAACCGGAAGGAGTAGATTCATCTCCTGCCATTTCTCCAGAAGTCTCTGTTCGTTTCTTAAACTGACAGGGATTCTTCAAAACATACTCCTTCAGTGTTTGTCTCAGTAACTCAACACTACCCTCCGTATTTAAGTCATGTGTTCTCAGAAGTTCGACGAGATCCTCTTTTTTTAATTGATAAATCCAGTTTAGCGGGATCTTACCCGGTTTCCCTGGTTTAGACTCCTCCTCATTAACCATAAATTCTAGTTGTATGAAGAAAATCTAGCAGACGATAATGACTCAGATCCCTAGGATATAGGGGAAGAAAAAGGATAGCCTTCACGACTACTAGGGGCCTATAGAGTCGACTTTTGGTGGAAAGGTAGCCCACGGTTTAGGATTTATAATTTAACTGAAGTCAGATTATAAGAGACTGTCTTTTCAGCTCTATCATTATTAATAGAAAAGTGAACTAAGTTACTAGTTGCTAAATTTGAAATTATAAATAAGGTAATAATCATGAAGTAATATAAAACAAACAAAATGATGTGCTTTTGGAAACTGAAACTGAAACCTTTACAACTTATAGCACCTAGAAACCAATAGAAATCTTGCTAGAAAACAAAGTAAAACAAGCAATACAAACTAAACTAAAAAAATACTTCATGCACTAAATTAAGCAAGCGTAGAAAGTCATAAACAATACAATTTAATTTAAGCAATGATAATTTAGAAGTCAATCAACATGCATGAGCTGAGCTAATCCCAGCTATTATTATTAAGTAACAGCGATTATAACAACCAAACAGTCAAAATATTATAGATCAATAAATATAGTCAATCAATACAATACTTATGAGAATGCAATTACTATTATTTCAATGATAAGACATACAATTTGTAATTTCAAAGGGAATAAATTGTATTTAATAAGATAACCATTCATTGAGATACACCAGCATGCAATTAAGAAAGATAAGCTATATCACAGTAGAATCTAAAAAGATAACTTCTTAGGAGTTAAATAATACAAGTGGGTGTTTATTCAGATTTCCCTGGTTGGCCCAAGTCAAGTTAAGGCAATTCATAAATTATGTAGGTTTACTTGATAGGCAGTTTTACTTGATTACTATAATACTGGCATAATAGATGAATGAAAACAAACTATACCAGTATTATAAGCACCAGATGTAAACAAAGCATTAGCTTTGTTATTTTATAAATTTCTTTTATAAAATAACAATGCCATTATTTGATTTGTACTTTTTTTTTAACAATTAGTAGTTCCTTTGAATCTTATAAACTTAATTAATTGTTCCAAATTACTTAAATTATATTATAATACCAAAACAAATTCCATAAATACATCAAATCCAACTTGTTCAAGATTAACCTATCTATGAAGTGATATTATTTATAAGAAATGTAAGAAACTACTATTTGTATTTTCCTTTTTCCTCTTATAAATCTACACAATAGAACCAATTCTCCTTCGACTTTAAGCAAATTTATGCCCCACGTTGGGCGCCATTTATTTAATATAACCCTTAGGTATGGTTGGGCGCCTGGCTATGTTCTAGCCTTGATATTTAGTTCTTCTTAATTGGAAAAAAAGAATATTTTGTGAAACATACCTGGGATATTAAACCTGATAATAAGGCTCCGGGCTAGGCTCAGGAGTTAGGGCAGTTCGCATAATTACACACAGAAAAGCAGAAGGGTGTTCTATGTACAGATCTATTTAGAGACAATAAATATACAAAATCATATTATATACAAACTTAACTAAATATATACAACTTATTACAAAAAAAAAGAAAACTAGATATATATAAATACTATGTACAAAAGATAGAAAAAAAAAGAAAAGAAAAATGGTCATCACTCTACAAATTAAATTCTTACTCTGGCATGCCAAGTATAAAAGAAAATATAAAAGAAAATGTAAAAGAGAATATAAAAGATATAAACCAAAAAAAATGAATAGTGAACGAAATATGAATTGTCGTGCACATGTACACTCAAATCTCATTAGTCACACATCTGAGGAAGGTAATATGCAGGTTTTCCCAGGCGCTGATTTTTGGGGTCACAGACTGTATAGGAAAGGATAATGCACAAACTCGAATTAGTCGAGGAAAATATTATAACACAACCTACATTCTCAGAGGAACTATTATATTATTAATACATGTAATATTATATAATATTAATACATGGCCCAACTATTATTGCCGTGCTCTTGGTAATTTGTCAGAGGAGGCAGCAGAAGCAAGAAACAAACATTACCGGCAATACCGGGAATGATGCTCCAAAAAATTTTGTCGCATTCAATGAAATGCGGATGTTGTGAATATGATTTGACATCTGATCCATATTTGGATAACATAAAGTCCAGACCCCATAAAAATGTCAAAGTCTTTCAAACGAGAAACCATTGAAATGTTGCTCTAAAGGGGCCCATGTACCAAATTTGAGGACAAGAACACAGAAGATAAAATAACTTCTGATGAGGAGTCGATCCAATAATTATAACTTATATCAAGGTTAAATCATTTTATCTGTAATGTTCCTATATTTAAATATATTTATTTTATCCCCCCCTTTCTCTAACCTGGGATTTTTAAATTAAGATAGTGTTATTTCACAATGAGCTGCTAAAATGCAACATAACTCTAAATTCATTTCTTAAATTGTGAATCTGTATACTGTTAATCAGAAATTAATATTATATCCATATAAATTATTAATAACTATTGGATAGTAATTGTACGAACTTTCAATGTAATGCCTCGTTTAAGAATTTATTGGCTCTCCGGAGCGAAAAAGATACTGGAGCGGAACGAATTATTTCCACTGAACCTGGAATCCAATATTGCTTTATTCCGTGCCAACTTCTAGCATTTACATACATCAATTTTCACACTCTCATAAAATTCAACACCCACTTTAGAAATTTCAAAAATCACAGAGTACTCCTACTAATAGCCCATTAACAATCTTCGGAACGTGTATAGTTAGTGACCTTTCGGTGTAAGCAGAAGTAAGCCCTCATACGAGGTTAGATCTCCTCCCACAGACTACGGACCTGGTACCAGTAAGTACCAGCGGGTCAACTCTTGTGCAAGGCGACATTTGCTGGAGCACTCCGCCTTTTATCGAAAGTCAAGGCTTCATAGCCGGGGAATTTTTATTTCAGGCCACTACCTGACCTCAGAATTGTACCTTGTCTACTCCTAAAACGCCTCTCACACCTGCCTCACTACTGATTTAATCTACATTAGTCACAATGTGTAATTTAATCAAATACAAGTGGTAATAGGTTAGGCTTTAAGAAAATTAATTAAAAAAGCAATTTTCAGTAAATTTAATTAACTTGCATGACTAAGAAGGGCATGGGTCCAATTCATGCAAGAGATTGCACTGTTTCTAAGCCAACGATTGTGCAGAGAGGTAATTTTGTTGAAACTCCACACAACCACTATTATTTCCAAGGGTACCCAGTTTATAGATGCTAACCACGGAAGAATCCCGTGCATCCCACAAGTTTCATTGTAACTGTTAACAACTTAAGCTTGAACACGGGACCTTCAGCAAAATAACTAAACGCTCTACATACTCATCTACCCTGCTCCCAAATTTAATTAAATTTCCAATAAGTTATTTATATCTAAATATTTGGTAATAATATTCAAATTTTGTATATCTAATATTTTTTTTCTTTCAGACCATCACGTTTGAATAATTTGGATTTTTACTTTTTCCAGAATATTTTTATTCTGAATCTTGCTTACTTTTTTCTTTCTTCTGTCCAATGTTTTATTTAAATATATTTTAAAAAAAAGGCATTCCCAACATGGCTTTTATGAACACTTACCAACATTACTGGATAAGTAAAAGGTCACAACTAACAATATTGTAATTTTATGAAAATTCATTCAACAGTTAAAAGATTTTGATTAAACCTGAAATGTTAAAGTTTGTACCAAAATTACATACACTTTTCCCTTTTTTTAAAACTGCTATATTTTTACGATTTTATATCCACGTTTAACTTTATAACACTGTCTTTCCCATTATTAATTTGCCTCATTGATTAAGCAGTTTATTATGTATATAGATTTTTTATCTTCATGTCATGTGTTATGTTACTGTCTTATCTTAACTCTAAAAGAAGGGTAATTTGTGTTAAATTTCACAGTTATTTCTGACCTCGTTTTCAACATAAGTAAATAATTTAACAAAACGGTTTTTATATACGGTTTTTGAGACACATCATTATCATTTTAGTCGAAATATGCAAATTCAATCAACTCGGAAAAAAAAAAAAAAGAACAAGGTCGAAAAACATCATACTTTCACTAGAATACATGACTGAAAAACAATCATGCAGCCTTATTATTCGTTTGAGGTTGACAAGTGTAGAGGAGGGACAAATATATAATAGATGTGACAGGAGAAAAATTAGACAACTCACTTTTTCCTAATTGTTGAGAACAAAATTAACCTCGGAATCTTTCATTGCTCTACTATTTATTACTGTTAAACTAAGCAGAACAAATCAAATTAGCTTTAAACGCTCTATTAAAAGTAGGATATGATGCAATTTTTTAATTTGAAAAAATGGTTAAAATATGGCCATGGAATGGCTGCCTAGTGCCAAAAGCGGCTAAGCGGTAGAAAAACGACGTGTGTAGTTGTTTTGCGGGCCACGTTACTTCTTTTCACCCCAGTACCGTTCAGATAAACTCGTTTATCCCGTGTACGGGCATTCTTCTTCAGTCGTATTGAGCTGTTTAAACTGTTTTTCTCCTCTTTTGGCTAAACCAGCCATCGAAAAATCTACCAAACACAGCATTCACTAATTTTGAGGCAAAATCTAGGAAATTGAGTCACTTCGTTTTTTCCCTAACATCATCATTTACAAATTCCTCCCTACTCGCGGTTGGTTGTGCCGGATTTCCGAAAATGACGGACCTATTCCTCTTACAAAAAAGGATACACTACTACAACTCATAATGGGTTTTGGGTTCAGTACATGGTAGAGACTATATTATTTCTAGGGCAAGGGTAGTGTATGGAGGTGCCTTTTCTGAGTTCATGCTCGTCCGCCAGATTTTTTTCCTCAATAACGGTTATTCACAGTGCCTGGGTAAGCCTTAGGAGTGTTAGCTGTTGGCAGATTATAATACAGATAATTATCTTCTACTGGAACCTTCATCATAGCAGCTCAGTGCCCTAGAAGTAAGCTATCCAGGCTCTCTTATTCTTAAAAGCCGTCACGAAATAAAATGAAGACCTCATATAATTACCAATTAAATCATTTTACAATAATATATTGCAATTAATTATATTAAGTTATAATGTTAATGATTATAAAAATAATTATTATGACATTAATATGAAATGTTTTTCGTACTTGTGACGAACGCCCACATCCTCATAACCAAGAGTTAAAAAACTGATTTAACATCCTTATTGATTTAACCTTTTATGATCTTTAGTAGCCTGCAAAAGTTTTATATTTTAGGAGGAAATAAGGCTAAAACAATTATAAGTATAAAGTTTATACAAATTTGTAAATTATTTATACTTCATATCGGTTTAAAAGTCACCTCCAATCAAATCTGGAAAATATTTTTTTCTATGAGCTCTTGGATAAAAAAGGTACGAACCAACCTAATCATAAAATAATAAAAATTGTCAATTTCTTTGTAAATGTTGATTATAGCAATTAAAGATTAACATTAGCATAAGCATTAACTGAAGATTTTTTTTTTCGTTATTCAGCAATAGTCGATTCAGCTTCAGGTTCGATGAAATGAAAGAGTTTAAAATAAACGAGGCAGCTAAGAAACTATAATGGTAGCCTTTAAAAAAACCTTTTCCATGGAAAGTTTTAAAATCTATATCTAATGGTTTAAGAGCTAGTTCTTTTTATATGATACTAAATCACGGTACCTAAATTGGGTTACATATTTCAGAAACAATCGGAAATATAAGTAAAATACAAAGCAAAATAATAATAAAACCACAGTGCCAATGAGATCAATTTTATTCATACAGGATTTAACGAAGAGCTTAGCTGAATATGGAAATATTTTTCATATTTTGTTTCTTAATTTTAGTTTTAATGAAAAATTTTGTATAATTATTAAACAACCATTCATCAGATATATGCAACTCTGATTTTACTTTTATCTTTCTGTCTCAATCTGATTTATAATATAATAGATCAATAAAAATATTCTATTTATTTAAGTATATGTTACTTTTCCTATTATAACACATATGAAATAATAAGGACTCCAAATTTGTATGCAGTCGGGTAAGTTAAGAGAGTCGACAGAATTTGTATCTTTATTATAAGCATAAGAAGTTTATACTGCCCATCGTTCCATTCAACATTTTTTTCAATCTTACAATTTGGAGTGATTAGATTTTGGACTGAATGGAGTTAAAGAACCGATAGAATTCAGCCATGTGAATCCACATAGCGTTTCTCTCATATTGCGAATAGTGCTTCGACCTCACATTAGCATGGAGTAGTGGAATATTGTAAGTGACCCTCAAGGCAACCATTAATCGTACGATTAATCCCAATGGATTAATTAAACGATTTCTTGAGAGATCTTGGAATGTTTCAAGATGATCATTCACGATAAATACATTCCTTCTCTGTAACTTTGTGAAAGCAAGTCCTCTTAAACACTATAAGTTCGGTCATTAATAAAATATAAAACGATTATTTTTTAATGTAATGAACATAAAATGAGGCTTAAATAATCAGAAAGCTGTCATCATAATTTTAATAACTGAGGCGTTCCGGTTTCAAATCGAATTACTCCAAATTTCAAAAATTCACTGTTTTACATTTTTGCTTTACTCTCCCGAAATTTCAGGTTCAACTATACATATTGGCTTCACTGCCCAAGGAATGATCCCAAGGAAAAGCCAGATCTTTTAAGCTGAATAATATTTAAATAAAAAATGGGATGCCACTCTGAGATCGTTATACTTAATATATAATAATTCTATATCATTAATGAATAAGAGGCATATCTTATTATAGAGACATCTCTCATAATATCTCTCATGACATCTCTCAGGCATATCTCTCTTCTAAGGTTGACTGACTATGAATTGGTTATTAAATAAAGATCATTTTTCATTTAATTAAATAACAATATATTTATTGAGTGCCGATCATAGTTACAAGATAAAAGATAATCCTACTTACAAATAATGAAAGAGATGTGACAGTCTTTTTTGCTAGATGTGGCAGTCTAGATGTGTTGCCCCCTTCTTTAGAACTGTCCCTTAAGAGTAAAAGTACAACTCCAAAGGGGCTCTTAATGTTAAGAGGCCGCTACCTGCTTTATGCCCCTTAACCTACTTATCTAGGTACTCCTAATATTTCAGATAGTGTCACAATCGTTAGAAGTAAGGAAGCAAAGTGTCCTTGTTAGATAAAACTGATTGACTACACTAGCGATAAATATGCAAAAAAAATTAATTTTGGAGTTAATGACTTCCTGTCCTCCTGTATCGTTTAACATCCCACTGATTCCTGTAGAACAGGTCCGGTACTTAGGACTACACCTTGACAAAAGATCAACTTGGAATCCTCATACTAGACTGAAACGACATGAAACAGGCTACTTCAACATTTACTAGACAAATGTTCTAAGCTCTCATTAATTACAAAAGCCTCATATGCATGGCAATCATTAGACCCATCTGGACTTACGGAATAGAGCTTTGGGACTCCACTAAACCATCGAATTCCTCTCGTTTCCTCTCCTTCGTAAAATCCTCAATACTCCTTACTTTGATACGAGCAAAGTAATCCATAATGACCTTAATGTCCCATTTCTTGCTGATCTGGCCCGAATCCGATATCAATCTTTTCATGACAAACTTCATTCCCACTCAAAACCACTAGTTTCAAACCTAACAAACTCTTCAATTCCTGATTTATTTGATTTATATCGTGTCATTATTCATTATATTTCCTGGATGTATTCTATTACGCAGTTGTAAATTTCAATCAATAACTTTCTTTTTAAATAATAATTTTGGAGGTATTCGCTTTTGGTCCTAAACGCTTCAAATATAGTCTGATCTCTGTAGTTATCATAGATTCCTTAGCATTAGAATATACTGATTTAATTCATATGTTAAGTATCAGTATCTATCATACAGTATCAAGCTGTCTACCTTGTAAGAAATTCTGGAATGAATTTTTTTTCCCCCAAAATCCCTATAAATAAATAGTTCTGAAGTGCTTCTTCTTCTTCTTCTTGTGTTACCTTGTACTGCGATTTGTTGCATTATCTGATGTTAATCAACAATAACTATGATGGGGTTGGGGCACGTCAACTGGAATAAATAAGTCTCGTACTTAACTTTGGATGAATTAAATGTTAAAATTAACACGTGAGGAGAGAATATTCCATAGTTTTAAATAATAATCGAAAATTGATAGAGGACCTTTGGTTTTATGTTATCTAGATCTTTTTTTGATAAAGTTCTAATAAACATGTATTTTTAATAACAAAAGAAACAATTATGATTAGGACGATACTTGTTCGCGGGGTTTCCTACCCAGAACTAATTAAACGCAAGTCTTCTTTCCTTTATTATTTTACGTGTATCTCTTTTTCAGGTGAAATATTGTCTACTTTTCTATTATGAGACCTTAGATTTAAGTCGTTCAGAAATAGTAATTGCAAAAATATACTTACTCTATTCCACTTCTCTATTTCGCTCCATATTAAAGGGAACATTGAAGGAACGTGTGTATGAAATACAATGTGGATTCATGTAGTGATGGGGAATGGATACTGACTGTATTCTATCGGATTTCCATCACGGCAGGCCAAAATCCAATAAATCCTAATTGTGAGCTTGGGAAATTTATGGACAGTACAGCGCCCTATTGACTTCTAAGGCACAGCTACAATAGTGATAACTTCTTTCGGTTTGTAAATATTGTATAGTTAATGTTTTAGATATTCATTAAAATATTTATAAAATATTATACAAAAAATTAGTAAGGATAAGTAACAATGGTTTATATAAAAACGTGTTAAGGACATTTTTAGGAAATTTTCATTATTTTTTTTTTAGAATAAAAGGGTGACCAAAACTATGACATTGTTATTGTATATAGCAAAATTTACACTACTCTTCAAGCTCAATCCACCCCTCTAACAGTTATCACGTTTTTCAAAAATGTTTCTAACTAAGTAATATATTTTTAACAAATAAATACAACTTATTTTATTCGTGCCCAGTGGGATGTAGTATCTATGAGCAACTATCTATATGTTCTTCATCTACATCTAACTACATCCTTCCGATCCCGAATCGGTATAACAATAATAAAATTTATCATTACCCAAATATTCATTCCAAATACTCTAGAGATAATTTCACATTCCAATTATTTCTCAAGAGTTATAACAATCTGATAGTCTAAATAGTGGAAGATCTTATATGTTATAATATAACATGTTTTAGGAACTTAGGAACCATTTCATCAAGTTTCAGAAAAAAAAGTATTGTCAAAATTATACATCTGTAAATCGCCACCACTCTTCAAGCGAATCCACTCTTCTGATTATTATTATTATATTTTTTATCTGGTTTAATATCACTTTCACTAAATAATGATTTAAATATTTTTTATGTTATATATTTATTCCATAATTAATGAAGAATCGCATTAACATTATTCATTGCAACCGAATCACATGCGTCACAGTATGGGTGTAGGTTCAACATCTTATCTTACAACAGGATTGAAATATCATCTTGAGATTGATTCTTAATAAAAAAAAAAAAAACATTAAAATCTGGTGACTCCGATTTATATGATTTTAAAGATATAATAATTTGTTGATATGATGTAAAAATAGAACTTAAAAAGAAGGTACAGCAAAAGCATTTAATACAATGAAATCTTATTAAAATCATCTAAAATACTCATTAGAATAATTCGGAAACCTCCCCAAGACCTTCTTCGTGACCTACACTATGAGCAGCATGGAACAGAATGAGACTGAATGTGCCCAGACTGGTCCCCACCCCACCTCGTCTATATCAGACCAAGAACCGGACCTTGCGTCATAGTCCTCTAGATGACTCGGAGCACTCTTATTACTTATGACCTTTAATCAGCACAGGAGTATCATATTTCTTACACACCGCAGCCTTTTTAAGGAAAAAAATTACTTTTGAGGTTAATGAGGTATTCAACGGAAAGGATATTTTCTAAGTAATTACTTTTCTTAAGTTAGTTGAAAGAAGAAAAAATAGATATTATTATGATGAATGATTATTTCTTCAGGCTACTAATAATTATGAATAATTATATATAATAATTATGAAATCGCTCCTTATAACTTGCATTTTGTTATAATGGTAATCATTTAATGCTTTTTCGAAATAGTGTTATACAATTAATAAGGTTAGAAAACTAACCTATAACTGTGTTATACAATTAGTAAGGTTAGAAAACTAACCTATTCCTTGATGCTCGTGTTATGCAAATTTAATTAATTCTTACTGAAATAATAATAGAAATAGTCTAATATGATTCAACAATTAAATAAAACCAACAATTAAAATGTTCCTAAAAATGGATTGCTTACTCGTTAATCATAGGTATTGCAATATAACATTTTATGATATAGTGCGAAGTAACTGATTAATGATGAACTGATCTATTCTTTGGAACTTGTAGGTACACGCTATCCAAATAAATATTACATATGTCATTTTATATTTATTTTAATATGCTATTTAATGTATTTACTAAAAGCTCATTTTTTCACTGTTAGGGCATGACTAGCATATAGTCTCGAAATGTCGCCTGAAGATATATGTATATATATATATATATATATATATATATATATATATATATATATTTCTTTACCTTAAAATTGGGTTTTATGTAACTTTTAATTTCTTCTGCACGCAATGGCCCCCCAAGCCAAATAAAGCGCCTAACGTCAAACGAAGTTTATTTATTTACCCAATTTGAAAATTTAAAGATTCAACACATGGATTTTGCGATTGTAAATTACGATTGAATGAAATATTTATCGATTCGGCCTAATATTTATTGTTTAGACTACGAGAGGGAGGTGATGCAATCAAGCTTGTTTAATTGTTCAGCCTCACGTCGCTTCGTATAATGAGTTTTGAAATAATCATTCCTGGTTGTCATTTACATGAGAAATTCAATATGTTTGTTGCATCGAAGCATTTACAAACATTTTCCAATTAAGCTTCTTTCCTAATTTTCAAAAAAAAAAATATTCCTATAGACATTTGTTATAAATAGGTAGTGTAAGGTCGGTCACCTGTGGTCTAGTGGTTAGCGTAACAAACTACTAAACCCAAGATCGCGGGTTCGTAGCCCGGCAGGTGGCCCTAGGATTTTTTTAAGGGAGTAAAAAATCCTTAGTTACGCCGTCCTTCGGAAGGGACGTTAAACGGGGGTCCCGAGCCTGTACGATGTCAGGTACTCGTTAAAAATCCCTATCCTAATTAAACCTGGATAAGCAAAATTTAGAGCTCCCACTGTAGCATCGTCCGATTAGCCATAGCAGCATAAAGTGACGTTAAATGAACAAACAACAAACATAAATAGGTAGTGTGGCATTGATAACGATAACGGGTTCATGTCATCACAATAACGATAGGTGCGACTCATGGCACCTTCTAGAACTATGAAACCAAAAATCTGTGGTTCAAAAGGAATGATATGAACAAAATCAAATTCTATAAAGGCATCATCGTGTATCTATTATTAATTATCACTAATGACCTATTACAAATAATATATCTAGTTAGATTTAGAATTAAAATGCAGAATATATCTCAGCACCAGTTTATAATTGGTTATGTCGATTTTGGTCCAGAGAGAGATTGTATTGGGGGATGCGGAATCTTGTCAATCTCGTAGTTTCGGCTTTGAGATTGAGTTGTGATATAACTCCATTTCAAGCCAATGTCAGACTTAGCTCCTCCCCTTATTCATTACGAAATCAAAGCGATTCCGCTTCCCTAAGTACATGAAACTCATTTTGGAGAAAATTCGAATTATCCGCCGGAGCTGTAAATATAACGTACGAAATATGTTTAATAAACAAGATTACTAATGACAATTACAATAACATTGAATGACTCTTAGCATAGCGTACCATTTGAGGGGTGATAAAAAGTTTAAGTTTTCAAGTATAGCGTTTTATCGATGGCACAAAATAATTAATATTTTATTTATTAATATGTATTTATATACTAGAGGAACAATTATCTTCCTTCCATTTTACTTATAAAATGTAATAAAAAAAAACTATACCACTACAACCCGTGAACGGGTCTGAGGTTCAGTACAAGGTAAACTGTAACTGACAAGGTAGACTGTAACTGTAAACTGAAACTGTACTGTTTCATAGACAAGGCTTGTGCAGGGAGGTGATTTTTCCTAGATCACACTCAACCACCACATTTTCCCTTTTATTTTGAATAGCCACTTTATAAAAGCTGGGTGAACCCAGAAGAGTCCTATCATTAGCCTCGCATTTAGTCACTTTGCCTAGCATTTTAATATTATTTTTATAATAAAAGCATTTATATTTATTTGAAATTATACTAAATTAAATATTAATCTAGTTATATAATATAAATGCTGGATGAAGTAAATATTACAAAATTAGCAATATCCCTATTCATTTTTGCGCAGTATAGTTCAATACAAATTTAAACATATCTACAACTCAACAGAATCCATTTTTTATTCTTGATGTATCAATTGAAATAAAATCGTTTACTTATTTAAACTTAAAAATAATTAGTTCTTTATGAGAACCGATTATTTTTTTCAATAGATAGATTAATATCTTCAAGTAATTAAGTAAAACTTCCTGGTATCATTAAAGACATAAAGAGAAATGCACATGTAGTTGTTACACCGACCACAAATACGAAATTTTAACTTTTAGCTGTTTATGTGTTAAGTGAGAGATGAACACAAAGGCAGACTTCACAAAGGCTCACTTCGAATTTGAAGTAAAAACGTAAATCAATAAAATAATATTTAGTAAATATATAATAACCCTTAAATTTGGTGTTCATTGTGAAGGAGTTAAAACATCATCCTCAAGAAGTAAAACACATCGAAGCGTATTGATGATAAACCATGAACGGGAGTAAACGCGCATTAATTCATTTTTAATTTATAGATTTTATGATTATTTTTCGCACATCACAACTCCGCTAGCAGCCTGCGTTGTGAGATTGGCATAAAAATCATTTACATTCAAATTTACTCGTAAGGCCGTTCGATGATGGTTTTGAAGGAAATGAGGCAGCCTATGCTGACCTCAGGCCTCAGGGATCGAACTAGTCTAGAAGTAAATAAGCTAAAAGCTCTGGATCTTGGAGAGAAGGCAGATAGAGGACGGTGAAGGTCATCGATGTCTTAGACCGAGCCAGCCCAAGGAGCGAATGGAGACTCGCCCTCCTTAAGCTACTTCCATCAACAGAGAACACTAATAAAGGAGCATTAAGATAAAATAGCCGACTATAGCGTTATTTCGCCAGCGAACCTTGAGCTTGCTGCTCTAAAATATACGATCTCTTAGGCCTAAAAAACCAGACCCTCGCGGGGACATCTTCCCTCCGTCCTTGGCATTTCCCCTCCAAGCCGGTTATCTCCACACTCCGGTCACCCATATATCGAATGTTACAAAAACTTTTATTAATAAAACACAATTTTATAAAATATGTCCATCACAAATAAAATTCTTAGGTCTGGAGTCATATAAGTCAGTTCTGAGGTTTTAGTCACGAGCGAACATGAAAGTAGATAGCATATATGACTTAATGGTTGATTTGATAAAACCACTACTTCCTAATCTACCTGCAACCTTAATCAGGCATCAAGAATATTGTTAGAACTAGATGGTGAAAAAATACAAGAGAAAAACGAAGTAACACGTTTATATTCTCAAAATTGATTAAAAGCTATTACTGACAGATTGTTTGATGGCGAGCACGATGGTGTGATCACAAATGTATAAAATTCAAATTACTCAAAACAGCTGAATATCCATAAATGGGAAAATTTAGTTTATCTGAAAGATGCTGAGTAAGATCGAGGTAAGGTGGCTGCCACGAGTTAGGTTTCGAGCATCTCAAACATCCTCTTCGTTGTCAGATTGATATGGCCAGCAACCCGCATGGGTTTTAATAGAAATAATGAAACAGATTCCGGGCGAATTTCTCTGCCCTGAATGTATAGAAAAATTGAGTTACCTCGTTTTCTCCAATAGTCTTAAAATCATTTTATCGTCTGTAAAATAGAGAAATAGAGTAAACTTGTGAAATGTTTGTGAGAAACGATCTAAACTAGAAAGTTATCTGAGAAGCGTTTAAAATACGATCTAAACTAGAAAGTTATTTGAGAAGCGTTTACAATACGATCTACGTTTTCTATTGTTGAATCGTGTGTGTATCACTGAATCAAGCACGCATTGCTGAACGCTACATGGCGGCATCCATACTCATGTTTTGATCAAAATTTTTTTAATAAGATTTTTCCCAATGCAATTCATCGGTAGTGATTTGATAGTACGTGTTGTTTAATTAAACTCTCTACTCAAATGATTATCATTTCTCCAAAAGAAAAGCAATAATTTACATATTTATAAATAAATATATATATGTAGAGTTCACACAAGTTCACATACACAAGATACAAACAACACAGTCCAAAATTCTCAGAAAATATTATTAATGCACCATGGTATATTTCAAATCACACTATGCACAACGACATGAACATTCCCACTATAAAATCATATATTCATTACAAATACATAACATTCCACTCATCGACACAATATCACCTTAACCCACCTACCTGGTCTCTCAATCATGTGGAATAGGGAAGAGAAAGACACTTCGATCAAATTTGCTAGATGCGCAATTGCGCAGGTCCAAATGAAAATGAAATAATAATAATACTTTAAGTTTTTACTCTGTAATATATATATATATATATATATATATATATATATATATATATATATATATATATTACAGAGTAAAAACTTAAGATGAGACTAAATTATAAATAGGACGCGATTGGGAAAATCTCCAAAATCCTTAAGTATCTAAAATACTGGAACAAAAACGACCAGTCGACATTTCACCTATTCCAGCATCATCAGCTCAACACATCACAAGAAAATAACATAAAAAAAACAAAGTGCAGCACAACAGTTCAGACTTGTAAAATAGAACCTGACTCCAAGACGGTCCACAAACAACACTAGTTTAGTTCAAGTTGCATATGTTATGCTTCAAGATAACATATATATTTCAGATTTCTTCCCCTTTCTCAATCTCTGAATTAATTCTCTAAAGGCTGACATAAAAATATTTCATAATATGTATCTAATATGAAAATACATCGAAAATCAGTCTTCGACAATAGACATGTTTGAGTCTAAGAAACAATGACTTCTATCTCTAACTGAGGAATCATACGAGAAGTTTAAGAATTCAATTTGGTTGTCATACATTTTTTACTCCCTGTTCCCACCGGAGCCGTCCATAGAAATTTCGAATTATACGGGTCGTCCTTCTGTCCATCTTTTATTCTGGCCACAAAAACCAATACACGAATCGGTTATTGCTTCATATTACCATAGATATTAAATAATGGTATACTAAATTGTTACTAAAAATAATTAATAGAAAAAAACATTATTTAAAAATTAAAATTAAACGTTTCCAACATACATACTCGCTAAAACTAATGAAATTAGAAAGAAACAAAACAAAATCCCTCAACTATAATTATTATTTGAAATTAAATAAATGTATCAATCAATAAACTAAACAATAAATAGATTATTATTATAATAATACAATATAATAAATAAATTTCGAATCAAAAATATAACTTCTATACTAAAAAATATAAATTCTATCAGGAAGAAAATAGTCCGAGTTTAGGTAAAGAGTATTCTCTAATATAAGAAAACTGTTTATTGGTAAGCCAACGTTTCAACCCACACTGCCGGTCTTCTTCAGGGCTAGTTGGATCGGACTCAATCTAGTGTCAACCCCCGCCGACCCCACTAGCCCTGAAGAAGACCTGCAATGTTGGTCGAAACGTTGGCTTACCTATAAACAGTTCTCCTTATACAAGATACGTCCATTTTCTTCCTCTTACATACAAGGTCAACTAATATTATTCAACAAATAAAGTCTATCATATATTTTCTCTTTTGACCTGATTTCCTCAATCATTGTGAATAGAGAATCTTAAAATTAATGTGATGAATGAGTAAACAAATTTAAAGGTTGGGCGTCAAATTAAAAGGTAGTAAAAAAAGATGAATAACCATTAATATGTAAAACTGTTAATAATATTTTAGTTACTGTGATCAGCGTAAAGGTATACATTTATTTCCAATTACACACACACACACAAACTCACATTCGTTTAAGCTCCTAATGAAGCCCCATTTTGTAATTACAGGGTGCCACAAATAGTCTCAATTAGCTAATGGCTCCGATTCGAGACAAATGTTAATGGTATCTTAAACCTATCGTCCTTGGTTCGGGCCTGTCTTGGAAAATCAATTAATAAATAAAATTGTACATACGTAATTTCTCAAGTATTTACTTTCTCGAGTATTCTAATTATTAATGAATATCTATTATTCAAATCATACAAAAACGACCGGTGGTATAGTGGTTAACTTAACCTACTAAGCCCAAAATCGCGAGTTAGTAGCCCGGCTAGGATCCTAGGACTCTTAAATGGAGTTAAAAATCTTTGGTTATGAAGGGACGTAAATTGGGGATGAGCCTGTACTATGTAAAATACTCGTTAAAATCTTAATTAAACCTGGATAGGCAAAATTTAGAGCACCCACTAAAGCATCGTCAGATTAGCGTTAAATCAACGAAGATACCGATATAGAATTTTTGACCTAGAAGACATTGTGAACTCGAATCGACTAGATCTCAAAAATTATTCTTAATTAACGACTAAAGCAATCTCTTAGAAAAGATCTCTAGCCCTGCAGGACAAATAAAGAAGACATCTTAAAATATATATAAAAAAAAAAAATTGGAAAATAGGAAAGAGACAATAAGATTGATCAATGATGACATGCCGACAGTTCATGAGTTAATTAAGAGTTTTTGTTACTGAAGAGTAGTCCAAGTACCGGCAGAAGATTCTTAATATTAACGGGATACCGTTTCGTTATATACCAAGAAGAACTTGAAATAAAAAAGTCTTATAAAATTTTCTACCGTTGAGAAGCTATTCCAAAAACCTTTATTATTATTTCGTGGCACAAATTAGCCAAGAACAATAGAGTAATAAACAATTTTGAATTCTAAGTATATTAGTCAGCAAAGTATATTAGCGGGCGAGGACGGTTGAGTCATCGAAGGCAAATAGGTCAGCTCCAGACAATGGCTATTTCATTCATATTAGCTTCGAATGTCTTTTCATTAGCAACAACATGGATTTATTATATAATATACCTCAGTACATACAAGTAATAAATATATAAATATGATAATGTGTTATATCTAATATTATACAAAACATATATAATAATGATAATAAAGCTTTATTGACATCATATGTTTATGACTTATGACAAAAGCCTCTCCCTTAGGAGGTAAAATGGAGTTCAGCTCCAAAATATAATTTTACAGAATATTAGCAATATAAAATAAAATAAACAACATTCATCATAAACTACAAAAACCAAACAAAACTTTTCCTTTTTATAGATTCTTTAAAATTTTGAACCAACAGTCTTAGTCCCTGGCCACTTTCATCCAGTAGGTTCCCACTCTTCGGGTATTTCATCCCTCCACCTCATTCCCTGTTTTGCAATTCTCTGTGAAATAGGGTTAGTATCCAGTATAACATGTTTCAGATTTTTGTTAACAAGAAACATTGTACCAAAGTTGCTCTTGATAGTTGCACTATTCAACAAATTATTTCCATTTTCGGTTTCTGCGATTGTTTATCCGCGGACCTGTACCACCCGCCGGTAGGAGCAAACCGATCCTTGCCTCAAGTATCGGAAGATATACTTTACTGCCAAAATCAAGGAGAGGAGAAATGACGCTTGGAGCTACGGGCACTTGCTGTTGGAACGCCGAGCTGGGCTGTTCTACTAGACCCTTCGCAGCTACGACCGCTTGCCGCTTTCAAGCCGATATTCTTTATTGAGAACGTCCAGCGTCCAGGAGGTCTTGCAGCCTGTCACGCACCAGGAGCTGAGACACCAGACAACGTGATAATTGGGCATAGAGAACACTCAAATCGTAAGTCCCGTTTCATTATCATAAGGCCTCAAATCGCTGACTAATACTGCTGCTGATAATCAACAACTCATTGTGGTTATATCAAAGGATATTTGGTTATACCAAAAGGACTAAGTTGCATGTGTAGTCTGTAAGTCCTTCTTGTATAATTGCTACCATTAAGTTTAATCATTTATCACCTGTATATTTGCTTAGTTAAGAAAAAGATATTCATATGTCCTTAAAATTAATTAACGCTATGTTAATATCTGAGGTTTCATTCAAATCCCGTTGTACTTAAATTTACTTCATAGTAAATTTTATTCAGTCTAATCACGCCCTAACAGCGATGCTTTCATTGTTTCTTCTTATTTCCGATAGTCTAATAACATGCCATTAGATATTCAGAAGAGCTTCTTCTAATTCTAATAACCTTTCGCTTTCTAAGCGATCTATTATTAAAAAGTACCTATATTTAAAACTGTCCGGTTAATTCCTATTTGCTACCTTGCTCCGTTATTTTTTTGGCCGGATATTTCGATTCTTCCTTTGCCATATCCGAACATTTACTTGTTCTCTGCTTGTTTCCCTCTACGTTTTTATAGTCTTGATTTCTTTTGTTTATTCCAGTGTTTTCGTCAACATTTATTTCCATTTGTCGTTTTTCCTTGTTTAAAAAATAGCGGTCTAAACTGACTGGTCTAGATGTAGATGCCCCCAACGTTTTTAGGTTTTATTATTCTTCCTCAGTTCTTTGCCTTTTTGTTATTTTTTCCTCGTTTTCAGATTTAAGATCCTGAAATGAAAACAATTGGCCATCGATGAGTAGCTTGACATAATTCTTTATAAAAATTGTTCAAAATAAAGATGGATTTCTGTTCGGCAGGTTGTCGCTTCAAGTTGAGTTACAACAAATTTTAACTTTTTGTTCATTTCATTTTTAATATTTTTCAAAAATAAAAGTTATCGAGAGCTTTAGTATGGACAATAGAATGTGATTATGTGTAATGTGTAGATTTCAGTAATCAGTTCATCGAGAAATAAAAGTTTCAACTAACATTTCGAAGTGTAGATGAGAAATATTTGTTGAAACACTCATTTCTAGATGAAATGATCACCCAAGTATATACATTTCCCTTAATTACATTCTCTTTTCATACTAGAATGTAAAGATTCTAGCTCATTAAAACTTATATTTTAGGACAATATTTAAAGGGGAAAAAAAGAATGAAAAGTTAAAACTTGTTGTGACTCAACTCGAAACGACAACCTACTGGATAGTAATCTAAATTATGTGTTATAAGGGCGAAAAATAAATTGAATCATCGAAAAACTAGTCGTCTGAGACATTCCGAGGTATGAAGGTAGTTGACTTCTCTCTGAAGTGCTGCCTCTACAAACTGTCTAAGGAACGCCGTTCAGACTTTCAAGAGCTGGTCTTTCTTTCTTGGATTCTTTAAATTTCAAACTGTTCTTTCAACCGTTCTTTTCAAAATAAAAAATCTTTAATTCTTTTGAATATAAATTAAATAAAACATAAAAGAAATGTGAAAGTGTTTAAACATTACTTTCATATCGATTGATACAATACAATACATCTACAGCCCCCGGCAATAAGTGGTTAAGTCGATGTTTTCCCTAAATAAGTTTCTTGTTCTTAGAGAAGCTTGAATTGCGTTATTTTCGTAGAAAATAAAGGGGTAAGTTCGGCATGGCTTGAAAAGTAGTTGTTTCTTATATTACAATCCATTCCAAGCCAAAAACTACGGGAATGGCACGATTCCGTTTCCCTCGATAAGCCCAACTATTCGACTTAACCTCTTAGTACACCGGAGCTACAGATATAATAATAAGCAATACAAAAAAACATTACAGGTTTTTGTGAAGGGACATAAATAAATGATAAAGTTGATAAGATAGAAAATACACAGTGTCTCCTATTCGCAGCCTTTTATTTTGTGAAAGAATGGCAAAACTTTTTTATTAACAAAAACAGTAGGTACTTTCCAGGTTTCGCTGAAGTGCTGTCGAATCTTCTGGTGTTCTATCATTTTATCACATAACATTTTATGGCACGATTCTGTATTGGTTTTTCTAAAGTTAATTTTTAAAATCTATCGTGAATCCAATTAAAAACAATGAGTGTTGAATCCAATAGGCTTGCCTAAATCTGAACGCAATTTTTAAAAAAATAAATTAAGGCGGACTTATAAAACAGCATTTTAAAGATAGTTTGTTTACATTAAGGCAACCTATATTCTTCTTGTGCTAGTTAATGTTTGTATTTGTTTTATTTGTGCTTAGTTTGTGTTTTATGTCCTTTCTTCAGTAATATGTTTTTTTTTAATAATAAATTCTTTATTTTTTCTGGGACAAGTCCCTTTAGAATAACAACACAGGTATATAGGGTATTATTGTGTCTTAGAGTATATTAATACATGGTATTATTATGTCTTATAAGTGAGAAAGAATTAATGAGAAAAAAAAATGTTGCGAATTACCTACAGTAATAACATTTAAAAGAAAAAAGAAAAGGAAAACAGAGTACAAGAAAAAACAAAACAGAAATAAGATTACAATAATTATATAAAGATAAACAATAGAATATATTATCTATTGTAACTTATTACTATGTACTTATACTTGTATATTATTACTATATACTTATACTTGTACTTATTATTATTATTAATAAGTTATTTTAAAAACAACAACAACATAAAAAACATATATTTTTCTTAATAATGAAGAAATGGTTGACTGGATGTATCTTAAGAAATGCTGAAAATAGTTTGAGGTCCAGTTAATAAATTAATAGAATTTTACACAAATTAGTTGTACATATTATTCAACATTTCTAGTACATATTTTTATTCCTTTATTTTAGTCTGTAATCAACAGTTTTACTCGTAGTTCACATTGACTTCATATATTTGTTCAACATGGTATATTTAACATGATTATCTTGCTTGGATAATGGAGGAGTTTCCTGTATGCATCCGAACTGTACCACGGTAGTACTAATGGACGTGAGATAACAAGAATATATGCTCTTATCGTGAAAGGCTCTTAACACCCGCACGAGAGAAGCTAACTCTTTAACCTAAAATTTACTTTTCCAAGTATATTACATCATATTTGGCCCGGTGTTATTATTCAGAAGTACCAAAGATGCCTCTTTGCACAGGTAAGTGTCTATAAACTGAATAATAAACTAGAATTAGATATGGTAGGTAAACATGCATGTTGTATTTACTGAAACATATTGTATTACGTTACATCAAATTGAAAATGTTATTAATATTATTACTTTTACTAATATAACTAATTATTGTGGCATCCCAAAGAAGTAAAGAAAAGATTTCTACTTACATCTTAGTCTGAAAAGAACTATTAAAAATATATGTTATATATTTTTCTTTATAACGGGAAAATATTTATTTCGGGAGGAGCGAATTTATAATAACAAAGATTGATAAAAAATAGTTTTCAGTGCTGGATATACTTTAAGCTATTGGATAATCTAAAACCAATGTATTAAAATGAAAACGCCTGAAATCCCTAAGACTTGTAAATTCTAACCAAAGCATAATCATCGACAAAAATAAATTAGTGAGTACTACAAAGTAAAAATATATTTTTTTAATTGATATTGCAAAGAACACATATTTTTTAAAATAAAAATAGATGTTTAGTATAATAAATAAAAATAACTTTAATTATCCTTAGCAATGAACTCAAATAAATAAATAAAATCATTCTAAAGGTTTTTACCTTTTTTATGTTGAATGTGTCTTTATTTTGGGGTATTTATTCCAAACTTTAGAACACAGCTTTTATATTATTCCTTTATTTTATTGTTTTGTATTTAATAAAATATTTTTTTACTCTAATTAACAAACAAAAAGATTTGTTTCCGAATTCTTTTTATTATATAATTTTGATATTAAATAAACTTTTTGAATTCAGAGGCAAAACCAATGTAATTAAGTTGAAATTCAAGTTAGTTGACTAAGGGTAGCTAGTAAAAGAAAACTGCAGCTAAAAATTAAAAATCTACTCCAAAGTAATTATCAGCCAATAAATAAGAAACAAGGTCATTTGCCAAGGGGCGTTCGGACTTGATTAAAAACTAATTAATATTCAACCGTATAATAATTAATTATATTCAAGGTAGCTCCTTTTAGAAACTTCTTCAGGCAAGTAATATATGGAATATATTGTTGGCGTTAAGGTTTTGTAATTCTATACAACATTTGTAACCATTCAGTTTTATTATTGCAAGTACTTAATATAAAGCGACGTATAATGTTATATTTTTTTAATAATAAGTCAAAAATCTTTTGAATGGTAGGAAAGGAGAAAGAGACGAAAGTATTGGACGAGTTATGGCTGTGACGATCTCAATACATTCAGATATTTCACGCGCAACGTTTTAGGTACTTTTTAGTTACTTAGCCCAATAATTTACAATCTCACCTATACTTTCAAGAAAATATAAATGAAGCAAATAATAGACACTCATAGTAGATCGATAGACATTTACGAGCTGAAAACCATTACACTTCAATCTTATAATTTTTGTTTTATTGTTACTTGTTTTGTTTATTTATTCATATCTAATTATTAATCCAACAACTTAAAATTATAAATTCTGTCAATTAGAATTAGCCAATTTAATATTAGTATTAATATAACGATTTATAATCAATACAAGTGAGCAAAAAAAAAAGTTAATAATGAATAGGATGCAATAGTTATTTATGATGCCAAAAACAAACACTTATATCTAAAATACTGGGAAAAAACAATCAGTCGATTTTCATCAAATAGAGACAGCAACCTTGTTCCAAGAGTTGTTTGTTGTGTTTCTTGGATCTAGTTTATGAGTCTGTTTGGACTGTTGGTGTGAGATGTTTGTCTTATTTGATGTGTATTCTGATGATTCCTGAATTGGTGAAATTTCGACTGGTACGTTTTTAAAGTAACGTCAACTTACGGTTTTTTTGGGAAGGGGGGATTTTTCCTATTGTCTAAAATTATGCAATGCATTTCATCGATCTTAACTTTATTCATATGTACTTTTAAGCCAAAAGTATCATAAGTCGGTAATCAGAAGTTGTTTTTAAATAAAGTATAAATATCTTACAAACATAAATGTTCAGATATGCAGCATCCAGTACCCTTCGCAAAATGTATGCTTCCTTTTTTAGAAAACAAAATACGACCACATTTATTTCGAAATAGCTGGCACACCTACATCGGAAGTGACTCCGCATTCTGGGTCAAAAAAGAAACGTTTCAACATGCAAGCGATCGAATTGCAACCCTTTCATGTTCGTGAAGTGCACGACCTGATCTAGAAGTCATTTCTTGACTTATAATTTATATATAACAAGTACTTGATAACCTATTCAAATATTACTCTTGAGCTATTTATTTTAAGTGTGAGAAATATCTGTCGGAATCTTCTATTTTATTAAAAGATATCTCACAAAAAAAAAAACAAAGGTTTAAAAGCCCATCTTTAGGACATACTTCTATTTGATCTCTATATGGCCAAAATCCTACTTCATTTTTTTTGTTATTTTTTTACAGTTAATATTTTTTAGTTTATATAAATAATTGCTGCATTTTAAACAACATAGAAATAAAGTAGTTTTCTTCATACATTTGAATACCGTGGAACATTTTCTATGCTAGTCTAGGTTTTATTTTGTTTAACTACAACATAATTCAAAATTTAATCGTGCCTATAATGCCTATTTTTATTTTCTTCATCATCATCATCATCATCACTATCACTACAGCCCGGTATGGGTATTGGCCGTGGCAATACATCTAAATAAACAATGAGCTTTATTTACCATTATATTATTCATTAATTAACATTAGTTGTTATCAAGAAATGAATAAAATTGCTAATTAGTAAAAGTAACTATTAATTAACATTGTAAAATAATTCGTTAATTAATAAAATAACTGAAAAAATCTCAATATTACCCTTGCCTGATATTGATTTCAACTTTGGTTTATTTTAGTTTTCATGAAGATCTAATAGTACATAGAAAAAAAGTCCTAGAATAAACAGCAATGACAAAAAATAGAAAGAAGATTATTTGGATTTTATATGAAGGTGAGGACTGAAGGTATGGAATAATGTTCAAAGCCACTAATTCACTCGTTGATTCCTATTTATTATTTATGCGATTGGGGTAAATATATTTTTTAAATTGAAATAAATATAGTTCCACTACTACTCTATGGCACTACAACTCGGTGACAAGTCCTGACTTCCTCTACCAGTTCTTCCAGCCTTCTCTGTCATTCGTAGTCGTCATTCAGCTCCTGACTCCACATGCCTCCTCAGCCTCGGTCTCACTGAAAGTACAACTATTTTTAAAACTTTTTTTTTATAAATGAAGGGACTTTTGTTACTGCAATTAGCTGTAGACTCCATAATTCCTGCTTTGCAATCCTATACTAATTTAAAGTTTATATTATCTGTATAACCAAGAAACGGCGTTAGAATTATTACTACATTGTTTAATTATAATATGATGACAAAAAATATTAATTACACTCAGGGTGAGGAAAAAACAAAGCAGATATAAGTTGAAGTTGAAAGCCAACTCGGGATCTGACTGGGAAAACAGCCCCTTGACGGATGATATTTTCCATTGTGTTTCTGGAAATGAAAGCGAAGGGGTGTAACTGTCACACCGAGGCTGGCTCTGGCTATTTATTGGCCGCCAAATATTTATAGCTTTTGTTAAAGCAATTTATTTTCATCATGTCCCCACCTGCTTCAAGAATTACTTAGCGGGTTTTCATTTATTCAACGTTGTCTTACATAACACTACAACTAATTCATACATTCAACGATTCTGATGTTTCTATGAATAAGTGAATAGGCGTCAATTAATCCGTTCAACATAATTGTACGAATAATTATTTTATTCATAGTTCTTTTGCCTCAAGTTTGTTTATTTCATTTAACATTCCTTTATGCTCCTATAGCTAATCGGGCGATGCTACTGTGGGAGTCCTAAACTTTTCCTATCCAATTATTTCCACTATTTTAAACGAGTACCTGACAAGTTCGAGACTACCCTTTTACGTTCCCTACGAAGGACAAGGATTTCTTTATTCCCCTTACGAAATCCTGTGTGTGTCAAATTTTTCATTATATTATATAAATATTTTTACAATTAATAAATATTCATGCCCTAACAATAAAAAAAAGAATAAAGTTACAAGTCCCGCAGGTTGTCGCTTCGAGTTGAGTTACAAGTTTTAACTGTTTATTCGTTTCATTTTTAATATTTTCCTAAAATATAAGTTATCGTGAGTTTTAGTAAGGGATAGATAATGTTATTACGGGTAATGAGTATAAAAATTTCATTGAGCATTTCAAAGTATAAATTTGTTGAAACATTTATTTCTAGATGAAATGAATAGCATCGTATACACATTTCCCATAATTGAATTCTCATTCCCATATTAAAGTTAATGATAATATTAATTTTCGGATAATATTAAAAGGGAAACTAATGAAAAGTTAAAACTTATTGTGACTCAACTCAAAGTGACACTCTACGGAATAATTAACAAATATATTTATATATTTTAATTAGACAAACTTATATGAATACACATACTGTAATTGTATTAATCGATGAAGAAAGAAATATGTTGCAATAAATTGCTGGATTCAACCTACCTCTTCCACTACTTTTTTTGGGAAGTATTTTTTTCAGAGAGGTTTCGGGTTTCCTATTTACAGAAGCTGTATAAGCGCCCGAAAAGTCTCCCTGCTCAAAATCTGTTCACGCCTAATATAACAGAATAAACATTTGAATTGTTAAAATATATTATGATTGGATATCAATAAGTAGAATCTACCACATATAAGGCAATAAGTTAAAGTGATGTATCAACACACAGACTATACACAGTTACGGGCTACTGGGTATTAAAATGAATTAAACTATTCCTTAATTAAAGATACTAATATTTATTAACAATATGACAAAAAGAATACAATTAAATTATTAAACTGATATAAATTCACAATAACAATATTTTAAACATTTATTATCTAGGCCTAACTCCTATTTAATTACTACAATAATATAAGATATTACTAATACTACATACCAAAACTATTTACATAAGCTTGTACAAATACCATAAAATTACAACTACTAATTAACTAGTACTAATTAACACTTACAGTTCACTAATTAATGTCCACCGACCATAAGATTCTCCAATTATAAGAAACTGACACACATTAATACACAGACACGGTTTATTACACTAACAATCATTTATTACAAGTTCATCACAGTCTGGTCTACTCTCTGACTGATTCACTCGAGGCGAGGGGGGGTATTTATATAGGCAAGGCCGAACATTCTAGAACACGAAAGTAGGGGGAGACTGTTCTGGGATTGTCGAGGACCTTCTTAATCTCTTCCGACAAAGGAGAGAGGGTTCTAGTATGTTCGAGAAGGGTTTAATCCAATCTTAACTTCTACCGCCGACGGACTTAAGACGCTAATCCCTTCCTTCCGCCCCTCTCTCCGTGACCGTAACAATACATATACATTATTATACACATGTGCATAGTATATAGACTATATGCATTATTTAAACACTGCCCTAGTGATCTCCGAGCCCACCTTTACTCTCCACGTGTGGAGAACAAACAAAGCGGGACCATAGGGGATCCCTGCGCCCCAGCCATCTAACTATTAAACAATTATCTGCCAAAACTGGACTCCTACCAGGTCAAGTATGATCATCGGATGGTATTAATGTCATTTCTACTAAACTACTCCACTCTGAATATTACAGATAGTTTAATAAGCTTAACAACGAATACTATACCGTCATTAACGCTGGATTAGAAGAAGCAACGTATTCTCATAAATAAGCTGTTTGTTAAGACTAATAAATTCCGTCCCACAAACCAACTGGTTAATAAGTCATAGTAGAACTCAGTCTGAAAATAGGCTGAGTTGGTCCCGCATGGATTAGCGAACAGTAGTAAAGTTGTAAATGCTTACTCAAGCCTACCTGCACAGCTTCCCTTCCCGGCTGAATTTATCGCAGAGGATCTAGAAGTTCTAAGACACGATTTAGATCACGTTTCTAAGTGAAGTTTGTCGAGAGGTTTCCATGTACATGGGCACGCTTAACATTGTCAGTTAGTTTGGGTAATATCGAAATGCAGCAGGTGTACTCCATAGTCTCCTTGAGTTGCCATTATCATAATAATACCGACTTAAGAAATCAATGATTTTATATTATGACTATGTAAGGATATTTATGATTTCTTAGCAGGAAAATATACTTTAAAAAGATCATAAAAAATACATTCAAAGTATTAAATATAAATTTTATTCTCTTTAATCAAAATTCACTATATCCAAAATATACTAAATATAAACTTATTACTATAAACTAAGTATAACAATTTTATATTACAACCATGTATGTACATAATATTGGAACAACACAGGCTAACCATAAACATGGCCTTAGGCAAAGCAAGACCTAGTAGCCGTTCTCTTTTCTGTTTACCTAATTTTAATACAAAAGCGGGAATAGAGGCAAAACGAAGACCTTTTTTCCTTAATACGTGTTTTTTAATTAATTAAATTACACTTAGATGTAATTGGATAAAATCTACACTACATCTAATTTTAACGCATCTGCGTTAAATTCAATGGCTGTCACTCATTGAAACAGGACGATTCACAAGCGGTCATAATCATTCCAGTAATTTATTGTAATATTGAAATAATATTCAATACAATTTATTATATCTCTGCGATCTTTCGCTATCCTCCTCCAGTTTTGTACACC
The DNA here is from genome assembly GCA_037127475.1 of Arma custos. Lineage (NCBI taxonomy): Eukaryota > Metazoa > Arthropoda > Insecta > Hemiptera > Pentatomidae > Arma > Arma custos. The sequence goes on along the minus strand of CM073760.1, from coordinate 67,719,516 downwards.
CAACAGTTTCAAGTCCTCTTTAAGATCATCTAGCCATCTAACCCGAGGGCTTCCTCTGCTTCGTTTGCCGTCTGGTTTCTCATTGAACATTTTCTTTCATATCCTGTGCTCTAGCATTCTTTCCACTTGTCCCATCCACCTAATTCTGGTTTTCATTATCAACGCCAGCATGTCCGGCTCCCCATAAAGCTCCATCAGCTCTTCATTCTTTCTTCTTCTCCATACCTCATTTTCGGGAACTCCTCCCCAGATTCTTCTTAATATTTACCATTCCCATGAGTTGGCCACAAGTTCTATGCCAATGAATTCATCGATATCTCAACATTTATCATGACGTTCATAAGTTCCATACATGTCATACCATCATGTCAAACCGCATTGAATAGTAATCAAATGCTATTTTTGAAACAATAGTATTCCTAGAGTTTAGACAAGTTGTCAGTTAAATACTCTTTGTCAGTTGTCTAAATTCACATCAAACAACAAGCGGATTATATACAAATGAAATAATAATAAGTTATGTGGTTTGAACAGATACAATACTTCTCAAATCTTCTCTACCAAAACATAATAGGGTAGGTTACTGATTGATACTCCTACAATTAATGGTATTTCGTATTAATTATTGATACCTTATGTCAGCATAAATAAATAGTAAAAAATTGATTAAGTGTCGGACTTTATGCGAAGTGTGCTTTGCAAAAGCCGTCAAATGATTCAGCTAAAATCGACCATTTTATCCAGATTTATCCAAATCATCTCACTGAATATTCGTACATTCTGATGTATTAACTTCTAAATTCTTGAAGCAGAATTCACGTGAGTTAATATAGTATATTTCCATTCTATTCCATATTATACACAATATAATTTTTTTTCAAATCGAAGAAATAATCCTTTCAAAACAAACTACTCTTCGTCTATGAATGACTCTATAAAACAAGAAATAGAAAGGAAGAGGACTGGATTAGAAAGAAGAGAATAGATATAAGCCCCACAAGAGGGTTGTCAAGCATTCCTCAGGGTGCGCTCATTCGATCAACACGCAACGCAAGACAAGTTTCATAGGAATAGTTCAAGCAGAAGCTGTCCATTCATGGTGTAATAACAATGGCATTGCATGTGATCGCAATGTTCTACAGGATCTTATTGTCTGTTTCATGTTTTCTCCATAAAATATACCGTTCCATGAGTGATTATTTATAATGTAAACATAAATAAAATACTTAATAACGATTCGTTGTTATCCTTCCGGAATAGACAAAATATTATTATCCTTGGTTTTTCGCATCATATAGGTTCTCTTCGGCTTCGTAAACTTTACCGGAAATCGGACTTTCAATAATCCTTTCAGCTGAACACGTTTTTGTTTGGATAAATAAATAAAATTAAATTCTGTGCTAGTTATACTCATTGCTACGCTTAAGAATCATATTAGACGATCAAGATTAAAAGCGGATAACTACAAAAATTCCTTTTTCCACATTTGCTAGTGTAGTCAATTGTTTCAATCCCCTAATTTTTTATGGCTTCAGTTCGGTTCTGAGTTTGAAGTTTCGAAAGCCTAAACATTTCTTTACTAAATGAGCTAAAAAGTCAATTTTTTAAATTTGGAGATACCCACTTTGATCCTGAACGCCTCATATACCTCAGTCCAGAGGCATAGTAATTGAAAATATAGAAAACAATTGCTATTGTTTGAATGTAGCCGATCACACAACTTAGTTGTAATTTGACACAGCATTCACTGTTAGCGACTTTTATATACTTTTCCAACTGAATGTACCGTTTAGGCAATACAAATTTTTAAAAAAAGTCCAATTTTTGGTTTTCTTTTCTCTCATACGGGTTTACATATGATAGGGATGGAAGCCAAATCCCTTGGATAATAATATTAAGCCTGGAAGGATTAAAACAAGAACTTTATCATAAATTATATCTTGATTGTGTTTTTACTACTCAGCAAACTGGCCTAATCCGAAAAAATACCAATAAGTATTTTTCTCACGATTACCCTAGGATGTTTCTTTTTTTATATTACTACACAAGGCTGTATTCATTTATATATATGGAATTAAATATTAGCACCGGTGGATTCAGTTAGCTCTACCTGAGTTATGGGATGCAGTCCTTTTTTTTCTCCTTAATGGAGTTCAAGAAGTTAGTAATAAGTGCTGAGATATTGATAAGATGTCAGATAGACCTGGAAGCATACTGCTTGGATTGTTGGGGATCCGATTAATGAACTCCTATAATCGGGTTGACTGGCCTGTCGATAATGTCCGCTCAGGATTATGACCAACATCTATAAACCGGGTGGACCTCAGGAGAAGAACCGAGAAATCAGGGGAAGAACCGAGTGTCCTGTATTAATTTATTTTTATAAGAAAATCCTTTACATCACGCACTTAGAATTTTATTTAAAATTATATATAAATATTAAACTATATATCATCTAAATAACTAGAAAAGTGGTTCCATAAATGGCAAATAAGAATAAACGCCTCAAAATCCTTACATGGAACGTACATACAAAATTAAAAAGACAAGAACTGACTAGACGGTACAAACAACTATCACATCTTCTGGACTACAGATCTTCACTTGACTTGAGGAACAAACGACTTATCTAGAACTATTACTATTTGGACATATGGAGCAGAGCTTTGGGGTTCAGCAAAGAAAGTTCACATACACAAGATACAAACAACACAATCCAAAATTCTCAGAAAAATTATTAATGCACCATGGTTATTCCGAATCACACTATACACAACGACATGAACATTCCCACTATAAAATCATATATTCATAACAAATACATAACATTCCACTCATCGACACAATATCACTCAAACCCGCTCGTTCTTCCGCTTCCCTACTCCCTGTTACCTGGACTTGATAAGAAAAGATTAAAAAGACATTGGCCTAGAGACTTACTCTACTATTGATATTTTTTTGTTTTTCTTTTTTGTATTCCAAAACTCGATGATCATGTAGAAAAGCAAAGAGAAAGACACTTCGATCAAATTTGCTGGATGCGCAATTGCGCAGGTGCAAATGAAAATAAATATATCATCTATTTTAAAAATAAAGGAAACTATTGTAAGACTGTTAGTTATGTACGAGGGCGAGACACTGACCCTGAACAAAAAATCAGTACTTATTGTCAACTCATGGGCTAGAAAAATACTAAGGAGAATGTGGGGTAGAGTGGTCTAAAAGGGAGTATGGAGAAGTATAAAGACTGAGAAGTTGGTGGAGCTATATGAAGACATGGTGATAAAGAGAATTAGAGGGATGGGACATGTAGAAAGAATTCCAGCCAACAGGATAGCAAAGTGAATGCTCAATGGGAAACCAGACGGCAAGTGAAGTAGAGGACGTCCTCGGATCAGATGGCTGGACGAAATGGAATGAAAATTCGACTTAAAAACTTATTCACCGAGCCTGCAGATATTTCACATGTTATTACGTTAAATACGTACAACATAAATGACGGATATATAAATATATATATATATATATATATATATATATATATATATGGGGAATATATAAAACAGAAACGAAACTCCTCCTTAATATAAAACATAAATATCATCCTTCATAAAAGTATCCATTAAAAAAAATGATTTATAATTAAATACCTTATAATATATCATCAACTTGCATGATTGTGTCAAACATTCATTTCTGTTTTATTTTATTTTTATATGTCGGGCTTTACAATGTCCTGAGTTAAATCTGTACCCCCGTTTTAGGATCACATGATTCAGCTCTAGCGACCATAAGCTTCATCCTGCTTCTATCTTTGTTTATACATATGCTCATTGTTTTAGTGGACAGCTCCAACGATGCGAAAATTCTTTTATTCTCGATTCTGTTCTAACGAATATATCAATATCAAGTACATAGATTCTGTCATTCAGAGCTATACACATTAATTTAAAATACGCCCGCCTGTTAGTTGTGAGCATTTTCTATCGATTTCTCTAGGCCTATATTGAAAAGAAGGAGTCTTTTCAGACCATTCCTTAATTTGTAAGTATCCGACAGGCGGAAATGGACCATAACTTGATATTTAGATCTGGAAATGGCTATTCATTCAGAATACCAGGCGGTATATTCAGCATCCTAAAGGCTCTATATAACATTTCTCTGCTCCACTTATTTCATATTAAATCCGAAGAGTCATTGATTTACCTTTATGGAATCCACACTGGAAGTCTTTTGAAATTTACTCAGCGTAGAGGAGTAATCAATATTTGAACAATATTTTGAATGTTCTTATCCGGATTGGACAAACCACTCAATTATTCCATTCCAACGTAAGATACTATACAAAGCCATGTCCTGCATTCTTCTTAAGGTCCCTGAGTAATTCATCTAATCATGCAAGTTTTTTATTGTTGGCTTCCTATTACTTTTGATACAACGTCATAACAGTGAAGCAATTCAGAAATCGAAATAAAGAAAATTTCAACCTCCAACTATTCTTCTGCCCAAATTGTTACTTGTACCTCTTGCATTGCGTTCAATATTTTGCCCATCCATTAAAGTGATCTAACCAACTTTCAATTATGTCCGCTGAGTAATTAACACTTGTATCACTGTGGTTCTCAAATCTTAAGATGTCTCACACATTTACTACACCTTACGGTTCATTTTTTTTTTTAATTTTGTAAGCTCTTGTATCTTATTATAACCTGTCTTGTATCTTCTCTTTTTCTACCTCTGCATTTTCTTTTCTATCTTCGGGCTTTACGCACTACCCAGGTAGTCCTTGTGTTTTCGTTCAGCAACATTATTTGATTATCATTGTTCTTTAAATCGGTCAGTTCCTTGCACCAGCTAATCAATCCGCTCATTCATTAGATTTTTCTGTTTCCAATCCCTTACGAAGTTTGGAAATACACATTTATTATTGAATGGATAGAAATGCAATAGGTCGAATTAAATACATAAATTTACATGATGATTTCAAATCATTATGTTTACTTTTTTAATATTTTCGTTATATTAATTATTTGAAAAAATAAATACGGTCAAGGAAAGTTGTGCACATACACATATTTCCCAAAAGTTATACATTTTATTTCTATTGTAAAAGAAAAAGTTCCTACTAGGGTTGACTAAAATGCTGTAAACTAGCTACTCGCTCCAGGTAAAATAATTGGGATATTCTTTAAACTCTCTGTTTTCGGTTTTAAAAACTGAAAAGATCTTTAAAAAAAATGACGAATGATCAACTTTGTACAATGATTTTTTTTCTCTATCTATATAAAAAAAAATGAATCGCCAAATGTGTTGCTAAGCGCAAAACTCGAGAACGGGTCGACCAATTCGGCTAATTTCTTTGGCCTTATTTTGGTTAAGGCCCAAAGAAGGTTCTTATGGAGAGAAAACAAGTAAAAATGACGAGGGAAATAATACAAACAACACTTTTTTTGATCCCTTAATAAACAATGACAGTTCAGTGAGGAGGTTTATTGTAGAACAATTCCAAATTTTGTTTCATCAACACAATCAATCGAATACATTGTGTAAAACTGCACTGGATCTTATGCGATCTGGTAATTATAAAGTTGTAATCAGAGCTGGTAAAACTTCTGTAGGAGAACATGTGATATGTTTTAATACACCAAAAATCGATGAAGTTGCCCTTGTAACGGTTGCAGAAAATTTGAATTTTCGTCTTAAGGAAATAGGGCAGAACAAAGTCTAGTTAGAAATCAAATTCCTTTTTTGACTACAGTAATATGGACAATTCGAAAATTATAAAAAATTCCAAAATTTAAGTGAAATCAACCTAATTTATAAATAATTATACGGTCTTTATGCACGGTTACAGTAGGAGGAAAAAGGAGAAAAATATTTATTTAAGCATTACTTAACGTTAGGAAAAACACTGAATGCTGAGAAGTCCAATAAACGACTTGGAAGTACCGAGTTTTATGACTTTCCTCGGAATGGAGTAGCCGAAGCAACTTTATTGCCCCGGAGAAGGGGTATTTTGGTAGGGTATTTTGGCCTCTTCCCAGCCGAGGCATGCAAAATCCTGATCTCGCCTGATTTATTAAGAGAAGGCTCCGATCTTCCGATCTCCTCGGATAAATTCCGGCAAAGCTAATTCGCCCTAAGAGAAAGTGGATTCTCTAAGTTATTTATGTATTGCTCATGTAGAGGGTCAGCTCAGCAGTAGAGCGCTTAGTTGCCGTGCCGTAGTTACCGGGTTCAAATCCTGCCACTGCCGATTATTAACTTAAACTGTTTATACCCGGGGATGGAGCATGTTAGATCTGGAGATCCTATAGGGGCTCAGTCAGCTTCTATGAAGTGGATACTCTTGATAGGGAAAATCTTGCCAAATGAGTGTTAAAAATGACCAATTGCCTCCCTGCACAACCGTTGTGCAAGAAATAGTACAGTCTCTACAGCTACTAGACCCAAGAACCTTCATGAGTTGTAGAGTTACAGTTTTTATTGTTACCTATTATTATAGTTTGTCAAACTAATTTTTTTTTTCATTCTGACTGAATGATTACGAAATCCTGCACTATTTTAACAACCTTATTTTCATATTTGCTATTGCTCCTTTGACGATTATCCTTAAGTAAGGTAGTATTTCATATACTATTATTGATTCATTGCTGATATGAATGAGCTGTAAAGTTGGCTTTCAGAATAATAAATTTATAATTATTGGATCCTGATTGCTTATACCACCACTGTATCTAATTTCAAAACATAATTAAAATTGATTTGATTAGAGAGAGAGAAATGCTTTATTTGCAGCAATGCTGTCCAACTATATTGGATTGCCGTAATACACAATATACTGACCAATCCATATCGGACATATTTTACATTACAATTTGTTTGTTTTAAATGCATACTTAAAAGTACAGTATGTCCGATATGGATTGATCAATATATTTTTTCTTTATTTTTTTTTCTTCCTCCTTCCTTCTTTCCTTCTTCCCTTTTTTTTTTTGTCATTATATACAAGAAAATAGAGAAAATATATTAAATATTAGCATGTGGGGTATCAGCTACTACATATATGATGATGGATTATCCCCAAGGAGTCAAGAATAATATTCTCGGCGAGCACTGCCACATCCCCGCCATTGACACCCAGGTCATCGAGGAAGCTCCATGTTCTTTTCGGAATCGTTCCGCGAGACCCAAACGAGAGGCCTCTCACGGTGAACTCTCTCTCTCTCTCTCCGAAGGTCTCACGGGATTTCTCCTTTAGGAAAGGGATGCATTTTTCATATATTTCCTTCTTTTCCTTTTATATATTTCATATATTTAAAGTCTTTCTCCTTTAGGAGCCTCATTATTTCGTGTTTGACCCTATGGTGTCAGCGTGTTATGAGGAGGGAGTTGTTGGGGCATTTTCCCAGCACATGGGCTGGTGTTTCTGACTCTCTGCCGCATTTGCGACAGAGGGACCCAACTTCTCTCACCTGTCCGCCAGCTCCTGGGACCCCACGCAGAGGCGCATAATTGATGTTCAGTTTTAGTGCGTTGGTCCACTCCGACCCCAAAAGTACCTGTTTCTCGCATATATACCTGTTGGCTTTCGGTGTCTCCTTGAAATGACGGACTCCAACGACCTGCCGTCTGCAATTAGCCCATTCTTTGTAAGAATTCTCACGCAGTGACTGTCGTAGAGCTCTCACGCTTCGGAAGTCATGATCAACTACCAAGTTTTCAAGACATTGAGTTACTTCCGTTTCATAATTAAATATAGACTGGAGCAGGTTATCCAGGACAGATGACAGTCGCAGGGGTCAAATTAAATTAAATTAAATAATTAATTTGATTTGAAATATTAAATACATTCCGGATTGAAATAAAAACCCAATGGACTATTGATTGTTTTTCGTCCAACACGTAGCTAGTCTTTCCCTTTTCAAAAAATGCCATCTTGATAAGTTGACCTCAATTTTTTACGACCCAATTCTATTATTCCCCGTTATATCGTCGGTAAATGGGGGCAAAGCGGATTCTGTAGGAAGGAAATCGGATTGGATGGATTTTTTAAGGAAATAGGATGTTAGCAGAACACAAAGTAGCAAATAAATCATTTGATAGAGGTATATAACTGGCTATTTCTATATAACGGCGAAAATAATATGTTTATACAAACAGCTAAAGCAAAAGACCCTTAATGACACAAAGACGAAGGGCTCAAGAGGCCCTTTTAGTGTAAATGGATTGAGCGGGAGAGGCCCTAACCACAGCTATATGGATCACGTTCTGGTTCACTCCCACTCTGATATCATCATATCCTCTCCCAAGGCAACGTGTTATATGCCTTCTCTTATGTTCTTCCTCAAGAGTATTCTTCATATTTTAGTATTGAAAACAAAAAATAATACCCAAGGTAACAGTTTGCTGGAGGAAATATACTTCTCCTACAATTCATTACAACTAGAAGATTTATTTATCCACGCTCACATAATCACTAAAGACAATCCGCAACGAGAGCTTAATAATAGTCCATATCTGTGAGAGTTGTGTCTTCAAGAAAAGAATGATATATAAAATAGGACCACCTCCCAATGATTTTAGGAAGTGAGGAAATGTATGTTAATAAGATCATCGCCTTTCATTCAAAAGAAGGATTCATTAAAATTATCTAATACAATTATCTCCACGTTTTGATGTTTTTTCTTTTTTCTTTACATGTATTTTTTTAAATTATTTAATTATTAATGTTTCCATTTACATCTTAATATTAGCATTAATATTAGTTTCTAATAATCTCACTTGGAATCATCATACAAGACTGAAAAGATAATTAACTGCTCGACGTTTTCGCCTACTTCAACATTTACTGGACAAACGATCTAAGCTCCCAATTAATTACAAAAGACTCATTTGCATGACAGTTATCAGACCTATTTGGATATACGGAATTGAGATCCTGTCTTGGTGGCGTTGATAATGAATGCCGGAATTAGATGGATGGGACAAGTGGAAAGAACGCTAGAGCACAGGATACCAAAGTGAATGGCAAATGGGAAACAATGCGGCAAGCGAAGTAAAGGACGTCCTCGGATCAGATGGCTGGACGAAATGGAAGAGGACTAACGCTACTGGGTGTACATGAAAGGAGGAGAATGAAAATTCTACTTAAAAACTTATTGCCTAACTGTATCCTTAATAATATTCCTCTGATCCCTGTCGAACAGACACGTTACCTACGACTCCATCTGGACAAACGTCTCACTTGGAATCCTCATACAATACTGAAAAGACAAGAAACTGCTCGACGTTTTCGCCTACTTTAACATTTACTGGACAAACGTTCAAAGCTCCCAATTAAATTCAAAAGACTCATTTACATGACAGTATTCAGATTTGGGCATACGGAGTTGAGCTTCGGGGCTCTACTAAACCATCCAATGCATCTCGTATCCAATCCTTACAATCCAAAATCCTTCGTAAAATCCTCAATGCTCCATATTATGTCACAAACAAACTCATAAATGATGATCTTAACATCCCATATGTTGCTGATTTGGCCCAAACTAGATACCTATCCTTCCCTGAAAAGCTCCATACACACTTGAATCCGCTAGTCTCTCAACTTGCTTCCCATACAATTCCCTTCTACTATAGAACTTTATTGGAGTGCTACCGTTGGGTCGTTTCTCCACAAGTGTCGTCATATTGTTCATATTAGCAGATTTACTTGTTGTAATATTATTATAGATGAAAATTTCCATAAATTAATCTATTCAAAAAAAGTTTCTAATAAATTTTATAAATTCCCATGTGATTACGGATAGGTTTTACGCCTCGATTTTAAAATCTTCGACCAACGACTAGAACTAGGAGAGAAAAAAACCAACGTTCGAGTACTTTTCCAATCTCATTTTTGAGCAACTAAAAGATTGAAAAACTATGATATTTTCCATACATGTTTCCCAACGGAATAAAACCAACATCTAAAAAAAATAAAGTAATAATATCATTTTGAAATTTGGATTTAAAACTAAGGAGAGAAAACTTGAATAGTGGTTCTCCTTGTGCTGTTTTTACCATAATTGATTTAAAGTATACATAATGTCAAACAAATTGCATTATATATGTAAAAGAAAATGGTCCAGAAGTTAATAAATTTCTCTAGTTAGACAGTTTGACGTTAGTTAGTGATGTAACCGGAACTAGGGACGGACTTACACTGGCCCCCCTGCCCCTACCCTCGACAGCCTTGTCGAGCTCTGAAGACGACCTGTAATGTGGGTCGAAACGTTAGCTATTTAATTATGTCTCCCTATCTAGAGATATTTATTGACCTCCACCCGGACCATTTTCTTCCCCATATACAGGGTGTCCCGAATTTAAATGGCAAAACTTCAGGAACTTATAGAGGACCGAAAAACTAAGACAAAAAGTCCTTTAGAGATTTGCTCGTTTTTGCTTAGTTTTAGAGAAAATCGCAAAAAAAGAAGCAAAACCATTTTTCATTTTTATACTTATTTACTTACATTTATATTTAGAATATGTTCTTTTTAATGTAAATATTGTTCAAAATGTTGTCCTCTTGCACCAATGCAAGCATTACATCTAGCACTCACTTGATAAATTGCAACTAAACATTGTTCTGATATTATTTGGTGCACTGCATCTATGATTCGGTCTCTTAATTGCTCTGTTGAGTTGATTGACACCGAATAAACTTTCTGCTTCAAGGTTCCCCTTACGAAGAAATCCATGGGTGTAATATCAGGTGATGGCCAAGGTACTACTCTTTCACGTCCAATCCATCGTTGTGAATAATTTATGCCCAGCCTAGCTCGAGCAACTCTGATATAATGAGCTGGACATCCATCGAGTTGGAACCACATTTCAATCCGCTGTTGTTAGGGAATGTCATCTAAATAATTAGAAAAGTCGTTCTCCAAAAAATGTGATTCCATTCAATCTTCCAGGTAAAAAATATCCCACCAGTAATCCGTTCCAAATTCCAAGCCAAACGTTAATAGCAAATTCATGCTGAAACCTATTCTCTCTAATAGCTCTGGGATTTTCAAGAGCCCATACATGATAATTTCTTTGATTAACAATTCCTCCTCTTGTAAAGGTAGCTTCATCATTCCATATAATTTTTAATGGAAATAAGTTATCATCGCGATTTTTTTCAAGTTACTAAAATTCAATCTCTTGACATAATCTTGAGGTAATAAATTCTGAACTTTTTGAAGATAGTATGGGTAGTGGTTATCACCTTTCAAAGTTCGCCATATTGCTTGCCGCGATATTGCTAATGCAGCAGATGCTCTTCGGATGCTAATCTCAGGATTGTTATCGAAGTGGCGTTGGACACAATTTCTTCTCCGATAATCTGCTCTTACTGCAGCCTGGAATTGGTCGCCTTCATTACGTATTAAGAATGACCCAGTCTCTCGTAGTCTATTAAAAGTTAACGAAAAGACTCGTCGATTAGGCACTCTTCTATTTGGAAATCGGCGCGCATACTCCCGCATCGCTTTTAAAGCATTACCGTTACAGAAACCATACACAAAAATCATATCAGCGTATTCAAAATTAGAATATGTATGCGGCATTGTGGCTGATGCTATTCAAACAAAAATATCTGAGTAACTGACTGAAGACTGATTTAGGAATTATAATCCTAGAAGGAAGCCAAAATGGAAACAAATAAAAGAATGTAAAGGATAACATTAAGTGTTTACATATCTCACTGCCTAGCCTGACGAACTTTGAAAGGTGACAATCGCTACCTGTAACATTTTTGTTTTGTTTCTTTTTTTGCGATTTTCTCTAAAACTAAGCAAAAACGAGCAAATCTCTAAAGGACTTTTTGTCTTAGTTTTTCGGTCCCCTATAAGTTCCTGAAGTTTTGCCATTTAAATTCGGGACACCCTGTATAATCAAGGTCAGCTATTATCATTCAAGATAAATTGCACTATAATGTGAGAAACAGAAACTATATATATATATATATATATATATATATATATATATATATATATATATATATATATATATAGTTATGTCACTGACCCATCCCAGCTGCACCTATTCTCTTTCCCACGGTAGTCAGCACAAGTCAGCACTAAGATTCTCTTATAAGTAACTCCTTAGAAAATAAGCAATCAATTCATGTCCTAGTTCTAGACTGTTACTATGTCGGTTTAAATAAAGTTTGCTTTTTAAAAAGTCTTATCAATTGTTCATTTATTTAATTATATATATATATATATATATATATATATATATATATATATATATATATATATATATATATGCTAAGGGAAGCAGATTTAGTCAGCCAACCCGCGAGTGTCAAACGCGGCATAGTTGTCCAATATTTGATCAATGCATTTGATTTCGACTGAAAGGCTGAGTTGACATTTTGAATATAAAGGCGCTTTAAAAAGATTATTTCCTTTTTATCGAAATGTAAAACCATATTGATTTAATGATAAAAACGTTGTAAGTAATTGACATAAAGGAGTCTTTTGTTCAAAATGATATTCAAAACTTTTCCCATTATATGTAATATTGTTATTTGAAAAAAAGCCTGAACCACTACAACACCTGAAGGGACAACGGTATGCAGGGAAGCGATTTGCCCTAGATCACGCTCAACCGTCAGGTTATTCCCCCTCCCTATTTTGGATACCCAGTTTATAAAGACTGTGGGAGCCCCACGAGGGTCTTAGATCCCATAGGATTAATTTCCGACCGTTAACAGATTAAATAAAAGACTAACAGTACCGGGATTTGAACCCAGAATCTTCAGCAAGGCAACCCAGCGCTCTGCCACTGTGCTAATCCGCTCCCACAATATTGTTATTACATTAGCCTTATTAGAATCCCCGTCAAGGTAAAACAATTTTTTTCTAACTCTATGCAAACTACAGTTTTCATGTAAACTAAATCATACATGTATACTATGCACTATAGTATGATCACAGTAATGTTACCATCGTATGTTTTTATTGGGTTGCATAACTTAATTTAATATTTCCCGGCTTTCTAACATATTATCTTTTCTGGCTGAGTTCGGAGTGCGCTTATGCTCAGGTTTCATCCTGGTATACAAATAATGAGCTTTCATGGGTTATAGTGGATCAGGCACATAAATATCACTACCATATTTCTTATTTTGTAAGTATGAATTAAATAATTAATAAGTTAATTACAGATATTATTTAGAAGTCTTTTATTTTCTTAATTACTTTGCCATCTCACATTCATACTAGCAGTAAGCCTCAAGATACTACATCACTGCGTTTAACTTTAAAAATACATAAACACAATCCTTTGGTTTTACACTATTCTATTGCAGCTATGTAGTGTACTTCGTAATTTGAATAAAAGCAGAAGACTCTATTGAAAACACCCCAGTAAAATCAAAGAGATTGTTGAAAATTCCGTTTTTATGAACGACTCAGCCTTTCATTACTTAAAGGAAATCTAAAGTTTAACAAAGGATAGAATATGAATGTTACTAAAAGAAACAATAAGGAAAGAATGTCTAGGTACACAGAATCTTATAACCTGATATTTTACCTAACCCAGTTAGCTCCTTTGTTCGCTTTAGTTTATTTGTAAATGAAAAACAGGCAATTGCCGCAGGCCCGTCGCTTTCCCGGTCATCCTTCCTCTATTATTGCTGATTCTGAACAACATTTACAAGGGTGTTACGGTTTATTGTTCAGTAAGTTTGAATTGAAAATATTAAAATTAGCATAAAGTTGTTAATTATAATTAAACATAATAAATGGAATGGAATTCTGAAATAAATTTGATTGAAATTATATTTCATAGAAATTATGTTGAAAGAAACACTTCTAGTTTTTTTTCTTCCCCTTTGTGCCTTTCATCGTCGGCGGAATCAACCCATCTCTATTTTTCGCTAGAATCCTCAGATCCAGTAAACTGCTCCCTCTTTCTAGTCCCAACTTGTTAATATAATTGAAGTAGGTCTGTCTTTCTCTCTAGACCTTGTGCCCACGAGTTTGACTTCCATTACTTTCTTGAATCACTCCCTGTCATTCTGTAGGCATGCCAAAACCATTTGAGATCTTCAAAACTTTGATTTAATTAATTTTTATCTTATAATGGAAACGATTCTATCTAGTTTCGTGCAGGGTAAAAAAACCCAACTAAAATATTTTAGTCCAACATTTCAAAAATACGGCCTACAAGTATCTATTGAGGTTTCTGGTTTCGATTAGGAATATAAAAGATTGATTCAGTAACTATATATTTATTCAATTGCAAAATAATTGCAAATTAAAATTGTATACCTCCAATCAAATTTTATAATTATAAAAAAATAATATATATTACATTTTTTATAATATGATTACCTTTAATATATATCATGGTTATATATTAATATAATATAATACTGTTACCAATTATTTTTTACAGTTTTGCTTCACTTTATTAATAATTAAGTTATGTATTATTTACTGGCCTAAAACACTCAAGAACAATCTTAGATCCACATAAATTTATTAAGTAAGGTTTCCTTGTTATATTATGGCATAATATAATAAGTAATTTTGTTTTTAATAATTGTCAATATTATTTACTTGAAAAAAATTATAAAACCTTTCCATTACAACCAATAGTTCTTGGATTCGGCACATGGTAGAGATTGTACTGCTTTAGCATGACGAAACAGTGCAAGGAAGTAATGTGTCCGAGATAAGGCTCAACCGTCAGGTTTTTTCCCCTACTAAAGGCACTAATTTTTAAAGCTGAGTGGGCCACATGACTGTCTCCAGCTCTAAAACAGCCCATCCCCAGTGGTTAACAGATTAATAGTTATTTATTTGACAGGTGAGGAAAGTGCCACTTTATTACACCCGAGTGAATTTATAAATTCCTCTTATTTTTTGTCCTCACCTTCGGCTCGTGTGGTAATTAAGCGGGGGTTTTACAAGCACTTTTCTCACTTTTTAAATATTACATTTTTCCTGCAACCATTTAAAATTAAGAAATGAAAGGCGAAACTTTAAACTACACTAGCGCTATCTCTTACAATTTTCTATAACTAACCATGCAAATTATAACTCCAGGGCGGTTTACTCATTGATACATTTATTTATTATTATTTAGAAAATAATATTCTTAGAACACATGCAAAAACAAAATAAAATTATTTATTTTAACATTTTAGGAATATGAAATGAATAATATTATAATACCGCCATTTAACATTTAAAATAAACAGAGTGCTGATTGTCAAATTCGATCTAGGTGGCTGTTACTTTTTCTCACTAGTTTGAGAAAATGGTTTTCCCTCACTAGTGAGGGAAATTGGGATTTTGCACACCTGTTTTAGTTGAGTAATAAATAGCATTACTCAATGGTTGCAGGAAAATGAATTATCTTCCACTGGTTTGAATCCGGAACGTTTGGCACGGCAACTCTACGCTCTACTACTGAGGTACCGCTGTACATGTTTATATTTATCTTCATATATAAATACTATATCTTAATTTTTGTATGTGACCATTATATAAAACTATCAATTAACTTTATTTTATATTTTAATTCAGTTTTTTACATTTCATCAACACAAACTTCATTTTTATTACATAAAAATAATAAAGGCCCAATAATTGCATAGTACTCTCATATTTTAATGCATGCAGGGCTAGCGGTGAAGTCAACAAGGCTTGTTTAAAATTATAATCGTGAAAAAGAGACAGGGTATATTAAGTAATTTTGAATACACTCAATAATATCGAAAATCCTTAGATAGATAGGGAATGCAAGTAAGTAACTTTACGAAATGATAACTCAAACATTATCGAATATGCATGAAGACGATCGGAGCAGAAGTGAATATTTCCTCAATCCAGCGAGGAGAATTTAAATATAGGGAATGTGTTGGCTGGCTACCGAATATATTTCCTATATTGCCATCTATTTTCCACTCGTGCCTTCCTCGAAGATACCTCCTCCAGTGACCTGCCCTCATATTCTGGCCTGCTTATATGAATTATTTCAAAATGCTGAAAATAATAATCTAAACATTTAAAGCAGTTACAAAAAAATATATATAATTACACAGGAAAATTCATCAAAAATATTTTTTTTTCACTTGGTACCTATTCTTCAATACTAGTATGGGATTTAAACTAGTTGTAGCTAGCTATTTATTTCAAAAAAGCATTTAAAAATCTATTAAACAGAGAATCGTATTTTAATAATTATAAACAGTAGAAATAATAATGAGGTTCCTTTAGAATAATATGGGAACGGAGTGGCTTAGTGGTAGAGCGCTGAGTTCCCGTCGAAGATCCCCGCTGTGAGTTAACAGCCGGAGATGGATTCTTTGGGGTCTGGGATCCTCCCGAGGCTCACCCAGCCTCTATAAGGTTGGAATGTAAAATGGGGTAAAATCTGGCGGTTGAGCGTAGTCTATAACTAACCACCTCACCGCTCTATCATTGTCCAAGGAACAGTACTGTCTCTTCCACGTACTGAACCCAAGGTTGGTTGGACTATAGGAGATCATTAGTATAGGCTTAATATGAATAAAAATAAATAAATATTTAGACACTAGTGGAAAAATTCTGTTTGTTTGGAAAGAAAAGAATAAATCATATCATTATAATTGCTCAAAACGCAGCAAGACAGAGGAAACATGCCACCACCTCCAAGGCCCAAATGCAACTACTGAATCATAAGCAAGGTTACCAGACTACAGCTGTCAAAAGGTTCAATAAAACAGCTGATAAAAAATAAATAAAATGTGCAAAATACAAACACGAAACGTCAACAAGCGCAAAGGAAAAAAATGAATAAACGACACAAAACATAATACAATAAACCAACTAAAATAGGAAAGTAATAATGCAAGAGAAAGAATTAAAGTTCTCTTTCTGTCCTGATGCCTGATCAGGCGAAATATTGGCAAGTATTTTAGTTTCCAGTTTATTGTTTAGAGACTTAAGGCATTTTTTAGGGATTTTTCCACTAATGTCTTAGCATATCTATTATGTCTGTTTTGAGATTTTGCTCTTCTATATTATTACTTACTATATACTATATGGGGAATACTATATACTATATTTTGTAGTATATTCTATATACTATATTTTGTGGAATATACGTATATCTATCGGTTTCTTGGTAATGTCCTTATCCTCTTGCACCTTTTCTTTCCTATTTAACTGGTGTTTTTGTATTGTTTATTTTTTTCCTTTGTCCTTTTTGAAGTTTGATGTGTGCATTTTGCATTTTCTATTTATTTTCATATCAGCTGTTGCATTTAACCTTTTCAGAGCTGTCCTATAACCTTCCTTATGATCCAGTAGTTGCATTTAGACCTTGACGGTTGTGGGATGTTTCTTCTGGTTAGTGTCTTGCTGCACTTTGAGGAAAAGATGGGCTTCATTCGTATTTACCTTTTGCTATTATTTTCTTTCTGTCATGAAGATTCCTGAATAGGCAAAATATTGAAAGTTTTTTATTTACTGTTTTTAGTTTAATGACTTAGGAATTTTTATATGGAATTTTTCAACTGATGCTTTAACAAATATTTATGTCTCTTTTGAGTTTTCGCTCTTCGATAATAATAAATAAAATTTAAAATTACTAACAGATAAAATTAATTAGTTAGAAATCATAGTGGATTAACAAAAAAAATAGATGTAGATACTCATCAACACTTAATGAACTTAATTCACTCGAGTGTTCTTGAATATTTTGCTTCCCTAATTACAAACACGAAAACTTCTAATATTAATAAAATAAAGCAAAAATTGAAATATTGAGTAATAATTCACGAAGTATACAATATATTTATGTATTTACATTGAAGTTAAGGGAACTCTATTGCAATTATTTTGGATTTGCATAGACAGAGAGTTATTACGATTTGAAAGTGGGAGAAGAGTGTGGTAGCAACAAATAGTATTCCATAAAGACGAGGATTGTGGAGGGCACTATACACTATATAAATATTAAGGCCAAGAACGGGGATAGTGTGAATGGAAAGAGGATTTGAACCAAAAAATATCTCTTGTAATTATCTACTACACAACCCTACACAAAGCAAGAGGAAGAATGCACCTTAGAGTATATATATAGAGCACCTAGTCGCAGTAGATGAAATTTGATAGATCTTAGTATCGTATGGTGAAAGACTTCCGTCTCAAGCACCCCAAAAACTTCTTTATAAATAGAGATTGTCACCCCAAATAGTGGCCTCATCAGGACTGATTCCATTCAGCGCCTGGATAGAACTGCTTTAAAAATTGTCCAAGTGAAAAGCAATATTGAACTTTTGTTCAAATATTGAACCAAGACAGGATATCCACGTTGACGTGATTTATTCTGCACGCCCAGCTTGATAGTATTTTTCCTAGTTTAGGTTTTCCTCTTAGAAGAGTGGCCTATGTTTCTTGCTGATCTGGTAACAGTGGAGTGTGAGTTATCCTGCAAACAACTTGGCGGATAAATTCATCTATTAATACTAACCTATAGAAAGGAACCGTTCTTCGTCAAGTGCGCCAAGGAACTCAGACGCAAGCTATATTCGTAATCCCTAATATAACCCACTTTTCAAAATTTAACCACGTTAACTGAAGCTTCAAGTCTTATTAGATTCTAGTCTATTGGCGTAATTTTGTGAATAGTTATAAGCACTACATTTGGAAATGTTTACCATATAGTATTATATATGAATATATCCGCAGCCCCAGTGAATAAGTGGTTAATTCGAATATTGTCCAGAGAGGGTTAGTTGTATTGAGGGAAACGGCATCGTATCATTTTCGTACGTAGTTTTTGGCTTGAAATGGAGTTATATTATAGGGAGTTACTACTTTTCATGCAAATGCCTAGCTTAGCCCCTCATTCTCCTCGGTAACAACATGATTCTGCTTCTTTAAGTACAAGAAATTCATTTTGGAGGAAAATCGATTTAATAAGTTACTCACCGGGCCTGTAGTATAAGTCGCAAATAAGAAGGGTAAATATATTTTATATGGACAGGAAATAGAGAAGGAGATAGAGACCTGGTATCGGTACATCACATATCTTCAATCTGGATTCAATGTATCATCGATGTTATATTTTGAATAAAAATAGTTTGGTAAGAAAGGTTTGCTAAATATAAAAATATACAATGATTTATCTGGAGTTGAATTAATTTATTCTTATGGCTCTACTATTAATTAATTTACTCTCTCTTATTGTAATGTACCTATACTATCATATAAATTGGATCATGTTGGCGATCCTTTAAAAATACATTTTTAAAAAGCACATACATGGATCATGATTTAAGTGGGATAGGTTTTTGTTGTAGCTGTTGTAGCTGGAACATGAAAAAGGAAGCCGGTTCGCTTTCACCTTCGTAAGTTATAATTTATTTCTTAGACACACTAAATAATAAATCTGGAAAGTTCCGGATGGGAAGCATAGGCCATCTATAGACCAGCAAAGACCAGAAGTGTTGAGTTGGAAAATGGAAGATTCCAATTCCTCAATATTTCTTCCTACCGTTACTCATTTTTAATGTTCGGCTCAGTATAGCTTTATAAACTATAATAGTTCACACAAGTTAAAAGAATATTTATTTTGTATTTTGAGCAAGAAGTTACAATAAGTCGGTGCTTATTGAAGAAAATTATAGAGTTATCAATTTCATTGAAAATTACCGAAGATTTTCAGGCTCAATAATTATTTTGTAATCCATAGTTATAAGGTAATATACTTCTAGTTTACACGTTACGTATTGCGATATATTATACAATCTAAATATATTTTCATATGGTACCATAATGGGGACCATAGATTTAGAAATAGCAATTACCGACTCGACTAATAGTATGAACTTTAATTACACATGTTTAAAATTTACGTAAAACAAATACGTATTGCAATATGTAATATACTAACAACTAAGTTATATTAAAAAAATAATAATTATTTATTATTCGATGATTTTCAGTGTTATTTATAATTTTATCATTTTATAAAGTACCTTTTTCTCATTATTGTTTCTTCACTCATTGCTTTATTAAAATTCCAGGACTTTGAAAGTAATTATTATTATTATTTGTGTATGACTATTTAATGTTTTTATTTCATTTTTTTTTGTTATACTAATTTTACTTTCTTGAAATATTTTAAATGTTTGCATTAGTGTAAATCACTAACTTTCAGTTATATATTCCTCTGAAATAATAGCGGTAGGGGTCAAAATAAACCACATTTTTGGGGAGTTCAACTGCAAAGAGAATTTTCAACTGAAACTGACAGACAAACGAGTGACGGTTAATGGAAGTTTTACCTTATTCACGTGTAATACTCCATTTTGGAAAAATATGTTACTCTTCTATGTCAAAAAGTTCCGGAGGAGTTTTTTTGACAAAATGATCTATTATAAAATAACAATAATCTGTTGGTTCGATCATAAATAGCAGTGATGTGCGTTATTTTAAAGTACATATATGTTTGAGGGTTTAAAGTTTTTTACTTGCAAAAAATTTAACTCTCTAAAAGAACCTGAGGCATTCCTCAACCCTATAACACGAAAGATAATGTCCAAACTCTGCGATGCAATAAAGAACTTGGACTCGATGCATTACAATCTTGGCAGATAAACATAAGAGGCTTTTATAAGTACTGGCATGTTCCAGATTAGGTCATTCGTTCATCTTTATTGTGGTTGAAAAAGACATAGAACTAATATCAGGGTTTTACGAACGACGCTATAAATCTCATTTTTATTATCTTGCGCTTAGTAAACTTTGTCGGTTGTGTTTAAGTTCTCTCAGCACTCTCAAGACTTCTCACATATCTCAACTTTCGTAAGGCTTCGTCAGAATTGTTACTGTTATCGTTGGCCTTCGGAGAGGAGTACCATTTTATATGTTTGTAGTGTTTCTATATTTTCAAATATATTAAATTTTCTATTCTTGTTTGAAATTAAAAAAAAAAAAAACTGTACTAATACAACCCGTGAAGTGTCTGGGGTCGAACCCATGGAAGAGAATGTACTTTATCTTGGACAACCGTTATGGAGGGAGGTGATTTATCCTAGATCACGGTGAACCGCCAGATTTTACCGCTTACTTTGGGTACCCACTTTATATAGGCTGGGTTTGCTCTAGATGGGTCCTAGATCCCATAAGATCCATCTCCTGTCGCTAAAAGATTAAATATAAGACAGCCAGCGATCGGGATTTAAGCCCAGGACCTTCGGAATGGCAACTCAGCGCTCTACCACTGAGCCCGCTCCCGTTTTTTTTTTTAAAGAACGAATTTATTATTATTTTTTACTATTTTATTTACCATTTATTATTAAATTACGAATTTGCAAATCTAGTGGTATTTACTACATTTTCTATTTAGTCTTCTCCGTAATTTGCAAGCCGTTTGCTAATTATTATGACATTGTTATTCGAGATACATCAAATAATACAAAAAATTTAAAAGAAGAATATGAAACGGGTCTAGTAACTGTGAAGAAAGAATTTGTCGTCTTACAACTGAAAGACAGGCCCTCAAAAGATGCAATAGTTTATATACTGAAGCACTATCATTGAATAAAAGGTTTTTACGTGGTTATACATGTAATAAGAGAATTTAAATGAAAAAACATATCTAATTCACAGTATTATAGAATAGGAAGATACTAATATTTCATAAAACCAAAAGGAATCTTAAATCATAATATAAACGTTTACTATGGAGCCTCATCTCGAATTGCGGAGAAGTTTGGGCCTTAAACCAAGAATTGATTAAGTCAAACACGCAGGCATCGAAAAAAAAAATCTAGCAAAGCATTCAGAAATCGGAAAGAGAAAAAATCCTTAAAATCGGTTAGGACATTTAAAAGGCTCGATAAAAGGAAATTTCTTAGAGGAAGTGTACGGATGGAATATAGATGAAGGAAGAAGCTGAAATGAGCCAAGAAAGAGTTGAGAAAAATCTGAGAGGCGTAAACGAATAAGAAGGGGATGACCTCTTGATTTGGTAGTTATAATTCGAATATTGCTTGCAAAGTCGCTGGTTATTATATACATTATTACACCTTATTGCTAGTTTTAATTATCTTTTACAACTACTCATTACAACTATAAAACCTGAAAATATTTTTTTTTTTTTAGAATAATTTATTGATATTTACAACTGTAATTATATTACATCAAGTAAATCTGCTGTATGAACAAAGGACATGAAAAAAAAAACACTTGTGGAGAAACTATCCATTGATAGCACTCCAATAAAGTTCTATAGTAGAAGGTTTCGAGGCCATTTTCTTTCCTCGGAGGGTTATCAGGAATATTATGGGAAGCAAGTTGAGAGACTAGCGGATTCAAGTGTGTATGGAGCTTATCAGGGAAGGATAGGTATCTGGTTTGGGCCAAATCAGCAACATATGGGATATTAAGATCATGATGGATGAGTTTGTGACATAATAAGGAGCATTGAGTATTTTAAGAAGGATTTTGGATTGTAAGGACTGGATACGAGATGAATTGGATGGTTTAGTAGAGCCCCAAAGCTCAAATCCGTATGTCCAAATAGGTCTGATAACTGTCATGTAAATGAGTCTTTTGTAATTAATTGGGAGCTTAGAACATTTGTCCAGTAAATGTTGAAGTAGGCGAAAACGTCAAGCAGTTTCTTGTCTTTTCCGTCTTGTATGAGGAAAAATATTTCTAAATGATTAATTTGAAAAATATTTCAATTTTTTAACATAGTAGATTAATTACTTCAATGATGAGTGCTAACGCCTCTATGATCAGATCAATAAGGTGATAATTAATTCAATCTTTCTATTGTATAAAAAAGTTCTTTGTGATGTTGCAATATTTTACTTTACATTTGTAAAGCGTTATGGACCGTGAAGGAGATACCTCACTTCTTACTGCCAGAATTATTTCTCCCTCGGATTATTTTGTGTTCGATTTGTATCTGTCAACTACCCTTGGTTATTGTAGTAAATATTCCAGTTGAAGAAATCTTTGTAATTTCTCCTTATACAAAAGAGCTATGAACCGATTAAATAATTAATAATATACAATTAAATAATTAATATTTCCGGAATTATTAATATACTACAACATTTATAATGATTTTTAAGGTTTTTATTACTACAATATTAAATGGTTATATGAAATGTAGTTTGTCAATTAGAATATATTCAAAGAAGCCATTTTTTTTTCTCTAAAATATCCACTATTACTCAAGTAATAAGAAAGGGGGTCTACTTAATTTTAAAACCGTTAGATACTATTTGTATTCCTATTAGCTTTAACTTAAGAAATCGATAAATATGTAATACATAACCCCCATGAATCTCAAGTGAGCCAAAATCCTCTACCCGGAGGAAGACGGATTACATATAGAATGCTTTCAACACACCTGCTACCTTCGATATTTGTAACAGGTTATCGTCAAACTGTTATATTCAGCTTATTATATATATATATAATATAATGTATATAATTATATATATCTATATATCTATATATATATATATATATATATATATATATATATATATATATGTATATATATATATATATATATATATATATATATATATATATATATATACATATATATATATATTACAAATACTTTCTAAAACCACTTATCCACGGTTCTGTTCTTATCAAGTATATTTTAAAAATCATATATAATATTTAGATAAGATTACCTTTTTTTATCGCTTTATTATCTTCTTAAAATCAATAATTATATAGATACGTAATCATTGTTATTATAATTTATTATTTATAAGCGGGATAGCTCAGTGGTAGAGCATTGAGTTGCTGTGCCGAAGGCCCCAGATTCAAATCTGGCTGTACCAGATAAATAATAAATTATAGAACATCCACGGATGGGCCCTGGCGACCCTTCTAGGGCACACCCATTCTCCATAAAGTTGGTATCCTTAATGGGGGGGACCTGGAGGTTTAGCGGGATCTCCCTACACAACCGTTGTCCTAGAAACAGCCTTCTACCACGTACTGAACCAAAGTTTCTTCGTTTGCTTATACGACTTATCGATTGATGTCATATAAATATCTATCTGTCTGTTCCTTTTATTTTATTTTCGCACTTCTTATTACACAGTATTTAGTTATTTTAGGTATTAATACCTTACTAATATTATAAGGAAACTTTTCTGTCAAAGCGAGAAAGCTATGAATGTATAAACTAGAAATCTGTAAGGAAAATAAAGAAAAGTTAAGATTAAAAGTGAAGAACTGACTAGACGGTACAAACAACTATCACATCTTCTGGACTACAGATCTTCACTTGACTTGAGAAACAAACGACTTATCTATAATAGTATACTAAAACCTATCTGGACATATGGAGCAGAACTTTGGGGTTCAACAAAGAAGTTCACATACACAAGATACAACCAACACAATCCAAAATTCTCAGAAAAATTATTAATGCACCATGATATGCTTCGAATCAAACTATACACAACGACATGAACATTCCCACTATAAAATCATGCATCTTTGGGATCCCGAGAGATGCTCCGGTGACCCGATATTACGAAGAATTGAAATGGCTCTACCCTTCCTACCGCCGTAAGTACGTCCTAGCATCTTTCCTTTACCAAGTTATCCAATCCCGCCGACCATCTTACATTTTCGATCTCCTTCAATTCAAAACCACAGTCCTCTCCCGCAACACCCGTTCTCGGCTCTCTGATCTAAATACAGCATCCCACCGAACTGCAGCTTTTGACAGAGCTTTCCTTATCCGATCCTCCTCCCTTTGGAACTCTATACCTTCTTCCATTCGTCGTTCCAATAATCTTCCAACCTGCAAATCCCGTATATTCCAGCACCTATTATCCCTACAATTCCCAAAAAATCGAAAATAGTAGGGGATCAGTTTTGACTTAATGTTCTCTTTATTCGATGAATGAATGATGTTTTTTGATGTACATTTGTGTGTGTTATTTTGTATTCATATATATGAGTGTGTGGAATTTAAACCACGCTCATATGTATTGTTAATGTCATATATATAGATATTAAAAAGGACAAAAAGGGATGAAATGTAAATCTCGGATAATATTGTCTAATTTATCTTTTTTGTTTTTTTCTTGGCATAAATTTGATATATATGTGACCATAAATTTGTTTCTCTTATATAATTATTGTAAACTTATTTTAATTTTTTTTTCTTTCTTTTCTTCTAATATGTTTTTATAATACTGTTATTACAGGTAATTCACATTTTTTATTTGTTCATTTTTTTATTCGTTCTCACTTATTAAATTACTTGTAATAATTAATTAAATGTAATTATTTTACACTCTAAGACATAATAGCTTACAATGCCTTTATTGTTATTCTATAGGGACTCGTCCCAGAATAAATAAAGACATTATTATTATTATTATTAAAATCATATATTCATAACAAATACATAACATTCCACTCATCGACACAATATCACCCAAACCCACTCGTTCTTCCGCTTTCCTACTCCCTGTTACCTGGACTTGATAAAAAAAGGTTAAAAAGACATTGGCCAAGAGACCTACTCAACAATTGATATATTTTTTTTTTTCAAAATAACTGGATGATCGTGGAGAAAAACGAAGAGAAAGACACTTCAATCAAATTTGCTGGATGCGCAATTAAATAATAATAATAATAAAAGTGAAATTACTTTTAAAAAATTATAAAAAGAAGTATTGAAAAATTCTTCTAATTCGTTCCATTCTTAATTTATCTTATTTAATTGCTTATTTATTTACTTTATATGTGTCGAAAAAATTGTAATTCACCTCATATCAACTTCCTTTGAGCTTAAGCGATTTCTGATTACTGTTGACTGATTACCTAAACATTTAAAATCCTGATAGAATATTGATCAACAAACTATCATCTCTAATATTATTAATATTAGTCGTTACAATTTTTAGGTTATTATTACAAAATACTAGAAAAATATGCAAAATCAACATTTATTAGCTTTGATGGTTCTCTTTTTTTTTCCTGAGACTAAATGCAGAATATATAGTTCATTCAAAATCAGTGCGTTTCGTCAAACGTATTTTACATTTACCTTTACACGCTGGAATTTCACATTATTCAAAAATTTCAAATTATAAATCTTAAACCAAACCAAAAATGTGTTTGTTTTTTTCCACGTTCAATACTTGGCATTTGTATCAATGATTTGATTTATACCTGTTAATTATAATATTCTAACCATAATAGTGTAACTATAGTTGTTAAGTCTTGTCTACCGATTTGAAAGGAAACTTCCCATTCATCATTACACTAGGCTACCTTTGTCGTCTGACCCTCGAGCGAATTCCTTAGATCGAGTCCATTTCTCAAGATAGGAGTAACGTCAAGTCCCGGTTGAGCGATCGAGACATCAGTCACAGCTCCCGAACTGGATGTGTGTAGGTTCGATATTGCTGCTACACAATAAATTTGTTCTGACATCTCTATGGACCTTAACAATCCTATCCCGAATAAGTCTTCTTTGAATCTTTCAAGGAATATAATAATTTTCAGAAATATAAAATTAGTGAAATTTATGGGAATTTTATTTTATTATGTTTTCAGTTTGTATCTGTGAATTCCCCTTTCCTTTTACGTAGTAAATATTACGGTCGAAGAAATCTTGGCAATATCTTCTTATAGAATAGAACAGAACAATAGTTCTTACCATTTTTTTTACTTCGTTTTATAAAATTATATGAATAAATTAGGCATACTTTGTAAATTAGAGTGTGTACTAAGAACCCATTTTATTTTCTTTAGTTTGAACAGTGGACGCTACTGGCCCGTGCACGTTCGTACGCAACTCATCGTAATTAGCATTGACAAATCTATTAATCGATTCATGAAGTAGTAATTTTTACTGTCATTAGTAATGTATCCAGTGATTTCATGCTAAGCTTCAATTACTAAACTATCAAATCATTGCAGTTTTCTTCTTACAAGTAGAAATGAGATAATAATTCACTTCTTAAATAATTAATATTTCCTGATCAATTAATACATAACAGCATGAAATTGTTACTTCACCTCTACTAATGTCACTATTGTAAATTAACTAATATTAGTAAACTATCTTACTATCTCAATTATTACCCTTCTGAGATAATGGCTATGTTCTTGCACAGTTAATCAAAACTCGGATACTATTTACTATTTAAACTCCAAAAAATGCCTCGTTTGCGGGAGCAATCTAAGAGTACATAACGAGTCTTCATTAGACTATATAATGCATTATTTTTGCACATAATTTACTAGTTTCCTATTTTTCATGTTACAGATTATTCCTTTGTTGTTTCTCCTTTTACCTTATTTTTGTAACAACTCCACATTTATTGAACATATTAATTACATCAAGTGCTAAAGTTGTCAAAGACATTTTTAAATCAATTTTCATCTGCTATTAAAATAATATAATTTATTGATTTAAATGTAACTTATTTTATATGATACTAACTCTGTTTCTCGCACTCCTCTCAATTTTATTAATTTCGAGTATTATAAATGAAAAGCCAGTATGGAGTCTGACAAATAATAAAATAACAAGTTACTAAAATAACCTGTTACTGGAACTTGTTAGCAAATGATAGCAGCTACTCCATAACACGTTCTCACGATTTCACTATTTAGACCACCACTATTAAGGGCCTTATAACCGCAAATATGACTTTGGAACCTTGTTGGCGTCCAAGAATAGCCTAAAGACAATGGAGAAACAAACGTGATAGTAAAGCTAAATTTGCCGTTGAGTTGAGGAGACGAAACAAAAGCTTCCAGAGTCCCTCCTCATAAAATCTTAATTGCTCGATTAACGACAAGACTTAGCGAACGAGATTAAACCAACAAAGCAAGCTGCTGCCAGTCCTCACGAGTTCTCGCGCGTGGAAGATAATCAAATAAAAGGATTAAAATTCAGCGATTGACTAAAAAGTAAAGAAGAACGTGTGAACAATTTGCCTAAAATTACCAAAATCGTTTGCTATTAATCAAAGAACCATAAACAAAGAAATTCGGAGAGATAGTTAGGATATCCTAAAACAACATACAACCAATGTTGTAAGTGCACATGAGAGCAGATAACACAAGTAACATTAAAAAAAGTGAAAGTGAAATCAAGACATATTTAATTTAATTTTAATCAGATTAAGCTTTTTAATCAAATTTTGGACTAAATTAGCCATTTTCAAATTGACTAGCCACAATCCTATTTTTTTTTTTTTAAAGAACTCTAAATGTTTCTATGAAAATCTTCAAATTTTTTTACATTTTATTTGATTTTTTTATTAATTGTTATATTATTAAATATTTTTATTTTGAAGAGAAAAGATATGTCCAGGCGATTTCGAATCTCGGCCTTGGATAAATAAGATAAGATAAATATAAATAAGATTATTTATGGTTATCCAATAATACATAAATATATTTATCTATCTTTTCTCATCAAAATAAAAATATTTGTAATTTTTTACAATTTACAATTTTTTTATTTAATATAATAGAGGAGTTAAATGAATTTTATATGTAATGCGCATACGAATTATTTTTAATCAAGATGCATGCATAGATGAGTATATTTTTACCACATTTTCCCAAGACGAAATCTTGCTATTAGTTCCACAGGTAGACGCTTCGAATTGACTCACTACAAGTTTTAACTTTTCATTCGTTCCCTTGTTGATATTCTCAAAATACAAATAATCGTGAGCTTTAGTATGGAAAATAGAATGTGAATATTTCGATAATCATTTCATCATGAAATGAACGCTTCAACAAACATTTAAAACTTCAAATTATATTCATATTAATAAACTTCATATTTTCATATTATTAAAGATGAAACGAATGCAAAGCTATTGTGTGAATTAAAACTTGTGACTTAACCCAAAGCAACAACTGAAACCTTTTTTTCATTAATAATCACATAATATTTTCTTCTACGGATTTTCATTATGAATTGACTTTATGATAAAGTAAACATTTCGATAGTTAAACCTTTAAGAAAAAATATTATCCAACAAATAATGTCGTAAAATATAACCGAGAATGACGAACAACTCAATAAATATAAGGGCATGGAAGGTTGAATCACCCCACTACAGGTGATCCCAATCCTATTATTGTTTTATTTAATGATTACTAAATTTTTCCATCAAAATCAAATGGAGTTTCCATAGAAACAAAATGTAATTTTTTACAATGAATTTATTTATTTAAAATAATAGTGGAGGTAAAAAAACTGTATATGAAATGTGCGTACGAAACATTATTTAATAAATGGTTTAACCAAAAATTACATTAAACTATATTATTTATTTGACTAAATCATATATATATATATATATATATATATATATATATATAGTATATAATATTATTTATATATACAATTGATTTATATATACAAGGTATCCTCCATTTTATATATATATATATATATATATATATATATATATATATATATATATATATATATATATATAAGTTAAGATAGGACATACATCAGTATAGACACTAATCCTAAACAGTGGATGTCAACATTGTAAATAGAGGATTGTAACTTGAATAAAGCAGTGTTTAACCAGCCTTCAAGTGAGTTGTTTATTTCCCGACTTTGTCTTTTTTTTTATGTTTTGCTTGGTGAAGTACATAATTGGTGCCGAAACCCGGGAAAACGTTTTAGCAGTGCAGTAAGAATATTTTCTTTTGTTTTTTTCTCTCCTCTCTTTCAAGGACACTAGAAACTATTGTGATCTCGTTACAGAGCTATTTTTTTTTTTTACGTACTTTCATTTTTTTGTTTTGTTCTTTAAAATTTAAAAAACTAATTGTGCCATTATGAATGGTGAAAGAGAAATCCTTAGGCCTGCAACGTTAACGTTGGAGTCTTCACAGGCAGAACCATTGAATCCCGAGTTCCCGCCGTTACCGTCGACAACCCTAGCGATGGCACGAGCTGACTTAGCTGCGCAGGAGGCAAATAGAATAGCGCAGGAAACAAACGAGCTGGAAAAAATGAAATTAAGAAAGGCAAATGCGCAGGACTTAAGAAGGGAAATATCAGACTTAGAGAAGTTTAATGGTGATGTAGGCGAATTGAATCATTTTCTCAAGGGCGGGGATGGCATTATGAACAGTATCCAGTCTCAGGTCTCAACAGGTTGTTTGGAAGAAACAGATGCCAAAAGACAACGGGTAGCCTTAGCACGACGGGTAAGAAGGAGCGTGCTAAATCTGATCCAAGCAGATGAGGATACTGCATGGCAGGTGATAAAAGAAAGGCTAAAAAAAGCGTATGGAGGGGGCGATGGGCCCCAGAAGAAGACATGCTGCAGATGTTTCGGGAGGTGAAACGTCAAAATCAGACAAATGGTCAGTATGCTGCAGGACTGCTGGTGAGGCTAAATAAGATAAATGAGAAGTTACGCGAGGTAATGGATACGGGTGCGGTCGAAACGTGGATGCTGTTTATGACCACAGTCTTGAAGGTGCAGTTAGCTAGGGATACCGGAAAGAAAGACGGGTTACCCAGAGATAAGTCATTCATGGAATGCGCCCAGGAGATGGTGGATGTGAGTGCCCGCGATGAAGAGGATGGAGAAGTTTTCGAACCAGGATGGTGTAAGGTGTCATATCGCCGTAATGATATAGGAAGAAATCGACCAAGACCAGAGCGAGAGAGAAGAAGGGATGGAGACTTTAGCAGGAGAGACAGAATACCCAGAGAGAAAAAGCCGTTCGGAGATAGAAGGAATGGGAGAAAGGAGGATAGAAAGTGCCACGAATGTGGGAAGACAGGGCATCTGATGGCCCAATGCCCACGCACGCGCTGTTTTGAGTGCCACAGCGAGGGACACATGGCGAGACAATGTCCATACATAAGGCGGAGAAACCATGATCGTGGAGAGCCGATGGAGGTAAATGCGCAGAGAATATGGAGAAGAAGCAGAAGGCCATCCGATTCGTCTAGATCTTCCGAGGCTTCAGGATTCGAGACAGAGAGCAGCGAGCCTGGTGGCAGAGGGACCCCTGGAAGAAAGAGCAGACAACGGAGTGCAGGGAGGAGAATCGAGGAGGTGAGTAGAGAATGAGGATGGTGTGAGCAGAGAGGCAACCATTTTTGTGTAAATAATATCATAAAGAGGTGTGATCGGTTACCTATTATCGAGTTTTGCAAGGGGTGGAGGTGTCTTGTGGACACAGGGAGTTCGTGTACTCTAATAGGTAGAGATAGTTTACAAACTATATTTAAAGGAAAGAGTGAACCAGAAATTAGGACGTGCTTATGTAAGTTGGTCACTTTAGGTGGTCCCTGTACGGGGGAGGGGGAAATTGACCTGGCGTTAGGTAAATGGGGGGAAAAGGGTGGAATAGCAACCCTGCATGTGGTAGAGACTATGCCGCGTGAATATGGGGGGATTTTGGGGTGTGATGTGCTCGGGAAATTAGGGGCGAAACTACGTAATGTAGAGGGTCAATGGGTGATTAAAATAGGGAGGCAGATATATAAAACGATGGAGAGCGTGAAAAGGGATGTGCGGTGCGTTGGTGCAATCGCCCAGGGCAAGGATTGGAGGACGGGCATAAAGGAGGAATATGCGGATATTTTTTTTCGCTAGGGGGATCCCCTGAGTGTGACGGGGGAAACTTTTCACGAAATTCATTTAAAGTCAGAGAAGAGTACGTACGTGAAGGAGCGGAGGTACCCACAGGTGTTACGGGAACACATTAGGGCGGAGATCGCGGAACTCAAACGGCAAGGAATTATCGTCGATAGTACATCGCCCTTTAACAGTCCTCTATGGGCGGTCAAGAAGAAACCTGTTGACGGGGATACTAGGGAGCGCTACAGGGTGGTAGTGGATTTCCGACAACTCAACGACAACACATTGGATGAGAAATACCCTATTCCCAGACTAGAAGACATTTTGGACAGATTGGGCGGAGCAACGGTGTTCAGTACGTTGGATTTGAAATCAGGGTACCACCAGATTCGAATGCATCCCAGGGACCAATGTAAAACAGCGTTCACGTTTGAGAGGGGGCATTACGAATTTACCCGTATGCCGTTTGGTTTGAAAAATGCGCCAATAACTTTTCAGAGACTAATGGACGAGTTCTTGAGGGGCTTAGATGAAAATATGTGCCAGGTCTATATGGATGGCCTCCTGGTTTTTAGTAAGACGGAGTTAGGTCATATCGAGGACTTGAGGCGAGTCTTTGACAGAATCCGTCAATTTGGATTGAAATTGTCGGAGGAAAAATCAAAATTGGGGCAAAAACAGATCAATTTCCTAGGGCATTCGATATCGGAGGAAGGGGTTCGGCCTGACGGTAAGAAGGTGGAAGCCATAGGGAAAATGGCGATGCTGAACGATATCAAGGGAATCAGGAGATTACTCGGAACCCTCAATTATTATCGTAGATTTGTCCCAGAGATGGCCGAACATCTGGTTTCTATGAATGAATTGTTAAGAAAGAGGCGCACAGTTCAGATTACCCCGGAGATCGAGGAGAACATTAGGAAATGCATGCGTTGGTTGCAAACAGAACCGGTCCTCGCATTTCCGAATTTTTCGAAACCGTTTGCGATCACCGCCGACGCTAGTGAATATGCACTGGGAGCGGTTTTGTCGCAGGAGTATGATCAGGGAGAACGGCCGGTGGCATACGCAAGCAGGAGGCTTACAGACGCAGAGACTCGGTACAGCGCGTTGGAAAGGGAGTTATTAGGGATTATATGGGCAGTCCAACACTTCCGGCCCTATATTTTCGGTAAGAGGTTCAAAGTTCATACCGATCACAGGCCACTTCTGTGGGTGGGGAATTTGAAGGAATCGTCGGCTAGGGTGACGCGTTGGAAGGAGATCCTGAGCCAGTATAATATCGAGATAACATACAAGCCGGGAAAGGATAATGTGGTGGCGGATTGGCTATCTCGTGCCCTACAGGTCAATGCGATCGATTCAGGAGAAGGGGAACCGTCCGGGGGGCTTCAGAGGTTCGTACGTGAATGGTCACCAGATGGGGAAGGAGAGCGAGAAACTGACCGCAACGGGGAATCTCCCGAACAGGAGGATTCACAGGACGAGAGACTGACGGACATGGAGGAGGTGGATGAGGTGATCAATGACAAGACGCGACAGATAATCTGGAAGACACGGACCACAGGGTTACTGAAAATGGAATATTCCAGATATGAGAGGCATCATATTGTTACTATCTGGTCTCAACCTGGAGTCAAGGAAGAACAGATATGCCAAGTTCTGAAAGACGCGTCAAAGGTTGGGGCGACCCACTATCTCTATGTAGGGAACGCGACGGTTTGGGAGAAAATCAAGAATTTGTGGCGACTAGAGAAGATAGGTATGGATAGGTCGTTTGTTAGGTGTCGCCTTATGGTGGGTACGATCCGGGATACCGATCACCAAAAAGAGGTCACGTTAGCTTACCACCAGGGGAAAACTAATCATAGGGGGGTTAATGAAACAGTATCAGCATTGAAACGGAGGTACTACTGGGTGGGGATGAGGAAAACGGTCGAAGAGATTGTGAGGGACTGTGCCATTTGCCATGTCACGAAGTATGATCGCCATCCCCCGGTAGGGTTGCAAGTGGAGACGTGTACGCCTATAGCGCCGCTAACGGACCTCCAAATTGACACCTTTACGTGGAGGGGCTTTAAGTGGGTAACTATCGTGGACATATTCAGTAAAATAGCCATGGCCCATCCGGTGAAAGAGAAGTCAGCGGCCGCAGTCGGTGACGCCCTCCGAACATGGTTCCAATGTTACGGGATGCCAGATTCGATTTCCTCGGACAGCGGTAGAGAGTTCGACAATGCCCAACTGCGGAAGGACATGAAAGATTGCGGTGTCGCTTGGCACTGGAATACACCTTGGCATCCCAAAAGTAGGGGAGGGATTGAGCGGCTCCATAGTACTCTGGGCGAACATCTTCGTGTATTCCATGCGGATAAAGGGTTGGAGGCTGATGTGGCGATGCCTCGGGCTGTTGCGGCGTACAACCACTCAATCCACATGGGTACGGGATTCTCCCCTTTCGAGGTCGTCTTTGGTTTACGGGCTCGACGTAGGGACGGGAACGGTACGGTCGTAGATGACACCATGGCGGAACACCTAGTCGCGAACAGAATAAAACTCGACCGAATATGGGGAAAAGCGCGTACAAGAATGGTCTTGGAGAAGAGTAAGAGAGTAGCCAGGGATAATTTTGGTGTGAAGGATATCCTGGGAACTCTTAGGACAGGCCGTATTGTTTACAGAAAGATTGTGTCAAATCGCGCAAAGGAGGTGCTCAGGTACGAGGGGCCATTCAAAGTGATTGCGATTAGGGAGCACAATCTGGTCACCATTCAGAGTCTGGCGGAGCCCAGAAAACGTAGAACGGTACATATTGAACAGCTGAAAATTCCAGCTGGAGACACTAGACTATAAATATGTATGATTATCATTGATTGTATTTTTTTTTTTAGTATTTTTATTATTTTGTATTTTTAAGTGTTTGTTAAAGTAGGTCAGTAGAGTGATAATGATCTTAAGTTAAAGTGCTAAGTGAGTTCTTGTACATAGTGTAAGTTTTCTTTTATTTTGGTTTTTGTAAGTGATAGCTTTATTGATCTGAGGATATTGTATTTAATTTTCTTCCTGTTATTATTTTTGTATTCTTATGTTATGACTATGTTTTGAGTTTACGAGGGTATTCGTAAACTGGCGGGGGGGAGTTAAGATAGGACATACATCAGTATAGACACTAATCCTAAACAGTGGATGTCAACATTGTAAATAGAGGATTGTAACTTGAACTAAACACTGCTTTAGTTTAACCAGCCTTCAAGTGAGTTGTTTATTTCCCGACTTTGTCTTTTTTTTTATGTTTTGCTTGGTGAAGTACATAAGTTATATATATATATATATATATATATATATATATATATAATAAAAGATTTTGTATACCACCGCAGAGCCGAAACGGCATAATAAGCTACAGACTAGAAATTTGGACAGTAGGTACATTTTATGAAGCCAACACGCACTAAGAAAGGATTTTTGAGAATTCATTTCCTAAGAGGGTGAAAAAGGTGACAAACTTTTGTAATAAAAATACGTTATTTTTGAAGCGAGCACCATACAATTTTATATTTCGCTTCTACATCTAAAATAATGAATTTCGTATTTTTTTATTTTTTGAAAAACAACCCTAAAAGACTAAAATAGGGGAAATCGTAACATGTTAAGTTAGATATGTGAAAATAAGTAAACAGGCTTCACTTTTAAACATAATAACAATGGTATTCAAGATTTTGCAAAATTGACCCCCAGAAGCCTGCAATAAGGGATGAAAGTTTGTATGGGACTTACGTCATTTTTAATTTTAGATTTCATTTCTGCATTTAAAATAAAGAATTACGTGTTTTTGAATTTTTTTCGAAAATCAACCCTTAAAAGTTTAAAATAGTGGATGAAATAATAATAATAAGGAATTATTAAGGGATAGAAATTTTAGTGCATCTAAAATAAATGATATCTTTCCAGGAGCATTCGAAGGTGAGCTGATTGAATACAAGTCAATAGATTCAGTAGTCGAAATTGATAAAGCCCAGCACTATTCCTCAGAATTTTCGAATACTTTAAATCCATCTGGTCTGCCGGCACATTAACTTTTACATTAAGTTGGGGCACCTGTAATGCTACTCCGAAATTTATAACCTCCAAAATTGTGTAATGGGACTAGACTGCAGGTAAAAGTATTGCACAAAAATATAGAAGCTACTGTTATCACGGGATGTGATCGAGGAGAAACTGTTTTTTTCCCACGGATACCTCTATACCATCCGAGTATACATTTTAATTCAAGAGATTACAGTTTTGTATATTACTAAGTAGAATTCAATCGAAAACACATGGAAAGTTCTGTAATTATGCCATTTAATATTTAATAGGACATTTTATTAAAATCGATCAACAAAGGAATACAAATTAGTAGGCCGGCTGAAATCACAAATGCTTTAAATCATTGTAAATAATATGGAGTATAACTTCATTTTAAGTTGGAGTAGGCAGTTAGTTGATTCACTCTCCATTTAAACTCAACTTAAGTTTTTATTCAAAATCAATGCGGACGAAGTCGCGGGCAAAAGCTTGATAAATTCTAAGCAGTATGATAAAGTTTGCAACCTTTTTAACTATTTTACAAAATAAGTTATCTGTTGTAATACAATAAGTACTAGATGAAGACTCGCAAACTTTTGAACTTTTAAATATGCTTTGATGAATATTTTTTGAAAACTTAGAGTTTCAATATTTATACAACAAAATACATTCAATATTTAATCACTATTTCCAATCTTTATGTTTTATAGCTTTATTTAAAAGTGTTTATCGGTGTATCATTGTAATTATTTGGGTCCTCAATTAACCAAGATGCCCTGTTTATTTATGAATACGATATTGACGGTTAAATTCAGGTTTTAAGTTGACTGATTAGTAAATTGGTAAACACCTAAAAAACCTCTTGAAAAGAATCCAATTGAAAAGAATTTACTGCTGGGTAGTAAAATTAATAATCAGTTCAGTAATTATATTAAATGATTACTCATGGCATCCCACTTGAAATAATGAGATAAATAACCTCATAAAGAATAGAACGAAGCATTTATAAAATAACAAATATTTAAGGGGAAAATAAAATAAACACATTGAACACCATAATTAATAAATCATTTACATTTTTGTATAAAATTATATATAATACTACGTATTATATTATAATACTTGTCAATATGATCTTTATTTTCCTGTTAAGTATAACCTTGAAATAGCTTTGGAATAACAGCGGATCCAATCATCTCGGATGACAGGTAGCGAAGATATTAGTGCGGGTCCAGTCTTCCTTAGCTGTGGCACGTTCCGTTGTGCGTAGGTGGGATGATTTTGTTTGATTTGGTCTGCTTTAGAGATTGTTTTTCCTAGGGGCATCGTACCTTTGGGTTCACTTTGGCTTATAATCTTCTTCTTCTTCTTTCGCATCACCCTTATGGTGCCTTTCAGCGTAGGGGATGGCTTATAATCACCATGAATTAATGTACATTGTCTAAAATATGTTATCATTATATCTTATAAAACCAGTACCAGATGGTAAAAACAGTCAGATTAAGTCAGGACATGGCACATATATTGCACTTTCCAGAAAATAATGCGGGATTTTGAGTTTTCTTTAAAGTACCCCTAAAAATAGTAAACTGTATTGGTTTGTTGGACTTTTGTCTTTTATAAATGTAAACACCAATTAATAAATAAACAAAAACGTTTGTTTGCCTCTGTAACATTTTTCTACTTGGAAATGTCAGTATGTGTGATTTTTGCATAATTTTGTTTTACGAGTTTGTTGTGTATCAATCGATCTATCGATTATCTGTGATCGAGTCTCAGGTCCCGCCCTTTTGAGTAGTATCTCCTCTAGTGTGTTATCGACAACAACAATGTTACAGTGTGTACAGTCTTATTGAATAAATGGTGTTATTACTATTTGTGTGTGTTATAAGTAGTTATATTCCTAAATGAGTACCAATTTAGACATAACAAAGTGGCGACGAGGATAAACACAGAGAAAACTGATATTCTAATCTCTTAAGTTTATTGTCAACCTAGAACAATGGACGCTGTTCAATTCACCCAGTTTTTGCAACAACAGCAACAGCAATTTTCAGCTATGTTAGAAAAATTCTCGTCCATAAATCAAAGCGCTTCTTCAACACTTCCTCAACATAATGTAAGTAAATTTGATAGTTTTAATAAAAACACGGAATCTTTTCAACAATACAAAGAACGGTTTGATAACTTTCTTGCCCTAAAAGGCCTAGCATCAGACAAAGCCTCAGCAAAAACGATTCTTTTAAATAGCATTGGCCCTGAATATTTCGAGTTGCTTAAGCTATCAGTAGCACCAAAAGAGCTCAATACATTAACATTTGATGAAATTATTAAAACCCTTGATGATCAACTGACCGAGAAAAAAAATATTTTAGTTGAAAGACATAAATTTCTGTCACAAAAACAAGCACCTAACCAATCTATCCAAGATTTTGTCACCCAATTACGAAAATACATTCCTGCATGCAGCTTTAAAGGTGAATGTGAAAAGTCTGTGGCAGATATCTTTTTACACTCCCAGTTTATCAGAGGTCTGTCTAACCAAGATATACGTCACCAACTTCTTTTGGATGACTCAAAAACATTTTCTGACGCTGTCTCAAAGGCACTAACCTTAGAAGCATCGAACTTGGCAAGCCAACAATTCGATATATCCACAGAAAATTATTCAGAAAATAACAGTGTACATAGACTTTCGAGACCACGTAGTGGGAGTCAAAATAATTATAGTTCAAGACCTAGAGATAAATCAAATTCACGACACACACGCCTTAACTTAAAACACCTTGGAATTGAAGGGCTTTGTTTAAAATGTGGTAGAAATAATCACAATTCAAAAAATTGCAGAGTTATTTCGACTAAATTAAAATGTCAATACTGTGAAAAAGTGGGACATGTCGAAAAAGTGTGTCTAAAAAGATTAATGTCAGTTAAAAAGGGAGTGCAGTCAGTAGACTCAGAAGAAGACTCATTCCTCTACGATCAATACACAATATATGAAATAAACAGTCAGAATCAGGACACACAGAAGTATTTCGTTCAAGTAAAAATCAACAATATAATTCAAGAATTTGAGGTAGATTCCGGAGCAGGACAAACACTGTTAAATGAATCAAATTTTAATCGCCTGAATCTTAATAAGAAACTTAGAGATACCAACATCTGATTTCGCTCTTACACCTCAGGTATTTTCGCACCCATTCGAGTAGCAGAAGTAGAGGTTCAATATAAGAATATAAAATCAACAGAGACACTTTATGTAGTTTCAGATAAGTTTTCCCCACTTTTGGGCCGTTCCTGGATCAGACACCTAAATATTCAGTTACAAGACATCGACGTTGGAAAAGTCAACAATAATTCAATACATGCAATAATTCCTGACAATGTCGAAAACGTGATCCTCAACAGATACCCAGAGGTATTTCAACAAACGGTGGGCTGCTGCAAAAACTTAAGGATTTCCCTTAAATTACGAAACAACGCAAAACCCATTGCTTTTAAGGCTAGAGAGGTACCTCAAGCCTTGAAAGCAGAAGTAGAGCAAGAACTCGAGACACTCGAAAAGCAAAACATCATCTCAAAAGTACAAGAGAGTGACTAGGCTTCCCCTTTAGTTGTTGTTCCCAAGGCAAATGGTAAAGTACGCCTATGTGTTGATTATAAGGTGGGGGTAAACCCTCAACTTCAGGACGCACATTATCCTATACCAAGAATTGATGACCTTCTTACAGCACTCAATAGTTCCACATATTATTGCTCACTGGATTTAGTTAAAGCATACCTCCAGGTCCCAGTCGACCAAGAAAGTGCAAAGATTCAAACAATCATTACCCATAAAGGAACCTATACAGTTAACCGTCTCTCTTTTGGCATCAAAACTGCACCAAATGAATTCCATCTTATCATGGACAAAGTCCTAACAGGACTACAAGGGGTCACAACATACTTTGATAACATCATAGTTCATGGGAAAACAAGAGAGGACTGCTTTAAAAATTTGATTGCTTGCCTTGATAGACTAAAAGAGTTTGATTTACACCTCAATAGAGAAAAGTGTGAACTATTCAAAACCAAAATTCAATACTTGGGCTATGTATTCGAACAAGGTAAAATTTCAAAAGACCCAGCCAAAGTCATGGCCATTATGAAGGCACCGCGACCAGCAAGTCAAGACGACGTCAAGAGGTTTTTGGGCATGGTGACCTATTATGCCAAATTTATTCCAAATATTTCAACGCTGACGTACCCATTGAGATTACTTTTACAAAAGCAAAAAAAATTCGACTGGTCTTCTAGATGTGAATCAGCCTTTAAACAATTGAAGAATGAAATTTCTAGCGATAGAGTCTTAACACCCTTTAGTCCAGACCTTCCTCTCTCGGTAGCTTGCGACGCCTCACCAACCGGGGTAGCAGGAGTACTCTCACACACCATAAATGGCATAGAAAAACCTATTGCTTTTGCATCACGTGCATTGACCAAAACCGAGATTTTTACCAAAACCGTTTTTTAGGAAGGCTGTTCTCAAGTGCCTCTTTTCTTTTGGGAGCTGTGACGGTTCAGTTATCATTTCAGCTCTGTTGAGTAGAGTGTTGATGATTCCTTCCTTTTGAGACGGATGGTGGTGTGATGTGGCATGAAGGTATCTGTCTGTATGTGTAGGTTTACGGTAGACGGTGTGTCCAAGGTGGTTTCCCTTCTTCTCGACCAGGACGTCCAGGAAGGGAAGTTTCCCATCCTTCTCCAGCTCCATGGTGAATTGTATGTTAGGGTGGATGCTGTTTAGGTGGAGTAAGAATCTGTCCAGTGCATCTTTTCCGTGCTTCCAGATGGCGAAGGTGTCATCCACGTATCTGAACCAATATTCAGGTTTTTGGGCTGCGGTGGAGAGTGCCTTCTGTTGGAAATGTTCCATGTACTGGTCTGCTGCCGGAGAGCTCAATGAAGATCCCATGGCTGTGCCTTCCGTTTGCTTATAGTACTGTCCATTGAACAGGAAATATGTTTCATTCATGCATATCTCCGTCAGTCGGTACTCTTCCTCGCTCAGAAGATTTTTCATAAGGTTTAGGGCTTTATCGGCAGGGACCTTGGTGAAGAGCGACTTGACATCGAAGCTTACTAGGATGTCTTCTTCGTTTATATGAATGGTTTTGATTATGTCTATGAATTGTTTGGAGTTGCGGATGTTGTGTTGTGTTTTGCCAGTGTGGGTTTTAATTATGTCGGGTCGGAGATGTATTTGGATAGGTGGTATGTAGGTGAGCCAATGGTACTGACTATGGGTCTCATAGGGATACCGTCTTTGTGTAT
Organism: Arma custos; assembly: GCA_037127475.1. Classification (NCBI taxonomy): domain Eukaryota; kingdom Metazoa; phylum Arthropoda; class Insecta; order Hemiptera; family Pentatomidae; genus Arma; species Arma custos. The sequence continues at coordinate 67,678,499 of CM073760.1, read as the reverse complement.
TTTGGGTTGTCCGTATAGTCTTGGTGGGATTGGGTCAGATATTATGAGGCGTTTGGTTTTCAGTGTCTGGCTGGTGTTGATGATGGTCTGGATTTTCTTGTTAATGTCATTAGTGGGGTCTTTGTCCAGTTTCTTGTACGTTCCATCGTTGAGGATTTCCGTCATTTTGTTTAGATATTGGTCTGTCTTCATAATGACGGTGGCATTTCCTTTGTCAGCAGGGATTACAAGAAGGTCGTCTCGTTTCTTTAGTGTAGTGAGTGAGTTGTATTGCGTCATAGAGAGGTTAGGTCTTGGTGGCTTGGCTTTACGTAAAATGTCTTGCCGGATGGTTTCGGCGGCGTTTTGGTCCATATTCTTGATACATGCTTCTATGTTGGTTATAATCTTCTCTGTAGGTACATGTCTAGGTGCGATGGCGAAGTTGAATCCCTTCTGGAGGACGCTTATGGTTTCTTGTGGGAATTCTTCATTAGTGAGATTTATAACAGTCTTCTTTAGTGCCTCCTTGTAGTCGGTGCAGCTTGTATTTTTCATTGATAGTTTGTGATATTTTCGTTTTTGGATGGCGGAGTGTTTACGGTAGGTGTTATCCGCTTGTTCCCAGGTGAGACGGTCAATCTTCTCCCAATCGTCATTTGCTATTTGGTTTGCTAGGAGCAAGTGGTTATCTAGCAGTTTCTTCTCAACGGTGGATAGTTCAGATCGGGTGTCACTGATTCTTGCTTTCAGTAATGCCATAGACGATCGACGTAAAGCGTTTTGAATACGTGGGCTGGATCCTTTTCTTTCAAGGTTGGAGCATCTGGGTATGATATTGTAGTCTCTACATCTTTTGAGAAATGTGAGTTGTGCCAGGAGTCTCATCTTCTTCGATCTTAGTTTTTCGAGGCTCTTCATGTTCTGAACAGGAACCTCCCCGTACAGGTTGATCAGATGTTCACGTAGGCTTCCACGGTCTGCGGTATTGTCCATATAATCTTTTTCCGGGATGGACCGTGTGGTGTTGGTTTTGTTTGCCAAGCTTTCGCTCATCGTGTTGTGAGCTTCCTCAGGGCTAGTCAGTAAATGAAGAGCTGATGGTGGAGTCAGGGTGTATATACCTTAGGGGTACCTCAGAAAAGATCACCAGGATTCTAAAGAACCACGACATCAAGACCACATTCTCCACAGACAAAACAATAGCTCACATCCTACCGAAACCCGAAGACAAGTTAGGACTACGTACTCCAGGCATCTATAGCATACCCTGTTTCTGTGGCAAGGTCTACAAACCGGAAGGACCATTGAAAGAAGGTTAAAAGAACACATATCTAGTGTCAAAAACTTTAAGACGGAAAAATCGGCTGTAGCAGAACACTTCTACAACACCAACCACCACATACCTTTCGAAAACACAACCACACTGGTTAAAGAAAATAATTATCACCTCCGCACCATTAGAGAAGCCATTGAAATTATTAAAGAACCCAATAATTTCAATAAGGAAGACGGTTACAAACTCAGCAAAAACTGGTATCCTGCCATAAAACAAAAGACCAACACATCAACCTACCATCCACACACATACGACAATACCGAACACACCCGAACCCACCCGAACACAACACAGCCCACGGACTCGATACAAGCGGGCCAATGGGAAGGCAGACTTCGACCGAGACCCCCCACCCCTAAGGTATATACACCCTGACTCCACCATCAGCTCTTCATTTACTGACTAGCCCTGAGGAAGCTCACAACACGATGAGCGAAAGCTTGGCAAACAAAACCAACACCACACGGTCCATCCCGGAAAAAGATTATATGGACAAATATTTGATTGACAATTGACTTGCCTTTCGAAAATCCACTTTGAAAGTCCTTCATGATTTCCTCGACATAAGATAAAGACTTTTCCTCGACATACAGACAAAGATTTTATATGCTGTATTTAGGGGACAGATACCTCTGTAATTCTTATACATTATAGAATCACCTTTTTTTATGAATTATGCAAATCACCATTCCATCATTCCATTCCTCAGGCATCCTTTCCTCAATCCATATTGTTTCGTTAACATGAGCGAATTCTTTAACAAAGTCAAGAGTTTTTAAATATCTCTCCTGGAAGACCATCTGAGCCAGCAGCCTTATCGTTCTTCAACTCCTCTTTTGCTTCATACGTATGTAAGGAAGAAATAGTTGGGGGTGCAGTCAATAAAAACACCTTAATAAGTGTAACTTATTTATTGTGTGCCAACGTTACGGGCTACAATGTAGGCCATCTTCAGGGCTAAGAGAGAGAAACAAACAGAAAAACATATAAAAAACGTTGCAGTAACAAGAATATGGTGACAAGTAATGTAGTAATGTGGTACAAGTAATGTGGAAATTAAAATAGTGACTAGATATGATGCAATAGTGAATAGACATGATAATTAAAGATAACGAATATAAAAGTGGTTACAGAATATAATAAAATTAAAATAGTGACAGATAATAATAAAATTATAGATGAACAGAAATTAAAATAGTGACAGATATAATAATTAAAGAATACGAATATAAAATACAGAAAATAAATGTACAGAAAGGATAAAATGTAAACATAATATAAAGGGAAAGAAAAATGAGGAGGTAAACGGAAAGATACAAAATGAGAAGATTAAAAAATAGAAAAAGGGGTGAAATATGAAGGATTTAGAAAAAAATAGTTTAATTATAGATATAAATGGTATGATACCAGACATCTAGAGGTTACATAAGTAAAATGTAATAATACAAGCATATGTAGAAAGAAAAGATTGATAAATTTCAAAAATTAAAAATAATGTTTATAAATATGAACTCTAAAGTATGAAAAGAAAATAGAAAATATAAGTAAGGGAAGTTAATATTATAACTGTATACAGTTAGAAAGAAGTTGTATTAATATAAAATATGATCTGAATATAGCATAAACATATAGAAAATAGGTATAGAAATTCAGTAGATGTAAAAATATGAGGCTAAATAATAATGAACTCTATGCTATTAACATGTGATGGATGCCAAAAATTGGTGTGAGAAACAGGTGCGAAGAAAGGTGAAGGTGGAAAGGATGTAGATAAGATAAAGATTAAGATGTGTACTAACCAAATATACCAAGCGGCGACGAAGACGATCAACTGCCCAAATGAAAATACGTTAGAACTGTCGGAAGCACTAACCGTGATCTCTGACGGCCAAAAAAATAACCAAGAAGGGGGAAGGGGAAATGCAAGATGCAGTGAATATAAGTGACACGTAAATAATGTAAAAAGCATAAAAAAAATTAAAAACAAGGTGAAGAAAGAAAACCAAGAGAAATAAGGACTTAATTAATGGGAAATGGTGGAAAGATAAAAAATAAAATAAAAGTCAATGGTCAAAATGTGTATATATAGGTGAGATGATAGGATAACGATATGGTAATAGATAATGGAAAATAAAATATGAATATAGATAATATGATAATGGAAAATAGGTGATAAATGTGTATATAGGAGATGATATATAGACATGTAAGAATTCTAGAATAATTTAAGAATTTAAGGTTATTTTAGTAAATTAAAAATTTGGGATTAGGTTAAGGATATACGATTTGCTTCATACCTTTGATTATATGACGACACAAGTTTCCCTTTGCCATTAATGGTATTTTCTCCGTGCTCAATTTTGGCAAAGTTTTTAAATGGTTCACTGACATTGTCCCCAATAACTTCTTGAAATGTTCTGTCCTCATCTTTTGATTTCTCCAATCTCTCCAGTGATGGCCAGGTAGAGAGGTACCTGGTAGAGTGGTACAAAATAAGTTTGTGAATAGAATTGTGAAATTTATTCTAATGCGCGAATGTTTCAATTGAATTTACATTTCAAATAACTGTTTCTGTGCTATCTTATTTTACTGGTTTGTATACTTTGCTATGTGCTAAACTCTCGGTTTAAGAATTTAGAAGTAACAATTTTTCATAATCAAATAGAGATACAATCTTATCATTATTGCAATTGATTCTTATGTCCCAAGTGTGCGTTTTTATCAGGAGACAGCCAAATTCTACATTTCATGGTTCCAATTTTGATTAGAAGCACCTTAATTTTTACAGTGACAGCATTCAAATCTCTGAATTATGATTGTATTTTTTATGCATTATCACTGGAAACCCTGAAAGATGTAGCACTTAATGTTTTAGTCCTGAACTCTTTATATAAGTTTGGTTAGCCTACCGTTTTACTTTAAAATACTGATTTTGACTTGCCATAAGTTAAAATAATTTTACAAAGAATACATCTAATGGCATAAAAACATAAGTACTCAATTATAATGAATAATGTAAGGATTTATATTTTCTAAATCATTAATTTATTTCTTATTTTATAGGCTATGGCAAAAGATAGAAAACTGAATTTCTTTCAATATACACCAAATCAGTTGAGAGCTAAAATTAAAGTTTTTAAAAGCGTCCCAGAGCAGTATGAAGAGTACATTTCAAAGAAACAAGAGAATGCTGCTGTTTGATGCATCATTTTTTATTTGGTCTTCACTTTTTGAATTGATGTAATATATTTTGATAAATTAAAGTTTAAGTTATAAGTTTTTAACTAGTGTTAATGTTTATTGTATTTCCTCTTACCTGATTTGCATTAATTTTCTATTAAATGATTTTTTGTTTAATTTTAGTAGTAGCCAAACGTAATTATACAAATTTTATAAAAATATCCCAATGTTTTCAAAGTTGGTACATTTGTTGCTTGGATTGTATTGATAAAAAAAAATAACTCAAATCCTAATAATAAATTCAAAGAATTGGCCTAATTAAGAATAAGCATTATAAATCAACTCTAATGTGAATTTGTCTAAGTCAATCACAAGAAGGTTGTGATTTCAAGAATAGTTACTCCTATAAGTAATTAATAATTGAAAAAGTCTTTAAATAAAACATGTGGAGCATTTATTCCCTTTATAAAACTGTTAATTACTTTTAAAAAACTAGAAATGGTTCCTGAGAAAATTAATTTAATTAGCATGGTAGTGTTAGGGTTATATCTGCAGAACCATTGAAAAAGTGGTTAAGTCAAATTTTGTCCAAATTGAGTTAATTGTATTAAGGAAAGCAGAATCATATCGTACTCATAGCGCAGAAGTTGCTAAGGCAAATCTTGGCATGAAATGTAGTTATTGCCTCTATTATAACTCCATTTAAAGCCATTGAAATCATAATCTCATGGTTCAATATATAGCTATTGTTAGTGTAAGACAAAATGTTTACCTCTCGCAGTTCTGTTTTAAATATGTAAATGAGTCAATAAAGCCCTCCAAAAATTTAAGGATTTGTTAAAATAAACAATTACATAAATGGTAGGAACAAAAACATTCTTATTAGATTGATTATGATAGTTGGAATTCAGTGTTCATGCACAAGAACTTTTGTAACAACCTCTATGATTAAGTAACATTTAAGATTACTAAAGAAAAATCTCTAGGTTTGAGGTAATAGCAGTTTCATGTAAAGTATCACTTTTTTTTGTTGAGCAATTTAACCAAAAATTATGAGTTTATCCTAGGAAAGTTTAAGTTAATTACAAATTTTAAAATCAGTTGGTTAAACATTAATACTTAGTCTAATGATGACAAATGACAGATGCCATGTCTTTTTTGAGATACTTCTATTTTCGGAATGTAACCAAGTAGTTATCCGATATAATTACTTATTATGATGTATAACAAAAAAGGAAAACGATTTAAGAGGTTCAGGATTAAAAGCAGATATCTGCTTATTTCAAAAATCGACTACCACATTTTTAGCTAGTTAAGTCAAGCAATTATGTCTAACAATTATTGATTATGATGCGAGTTCGGTTCTGAAACTGAAGTTTCGGGATCATAAAGCCTGGTTGACTAAACTAGTTGAAAATGTGAAAAAGCCAATTTTCGAAAATTGGACTTTGATCCTGAGTGCCTTATTTAATTTAGTTTCAGTATAATTATTCCTAAATACGTTTTTGCTTCTGACTTGATAATAACTGATATATCACTCACACACTGTTGGGTGGTACAGTTCTTGCAGTCCTTGGGCATCTGCCACCATGTTTCCCCATTCCTCGCGGTCTCCAGCGAGGCTCATTTAATTACTTACCCCTATCCTACTCAAATCTTCCTCCAAATTATCCATCAACCGACGCCTGGTTCTGCTCCTTTTTCTTTTTCATCCTGTTGCACCATTTAGCATCATTTTAGGCAGTCTGTTGGGCTCTATTCTATTCCAAGTGCCCTAAACATCTTAGCCTGCTCTTCTCAATAGCTCAGAGGATACCACGCTCCCCATACCATTCCATTAATTCGGCATTGCTTTTGATTCTTCACCTGTGCTCTTCTTTGATAGGTCCAAGGTACAGGGTAGATAAGGTAACAATATAGTATAATACTCTTTACAAAAAGATCTGTACAGTCTAGAATCTGCCAGAAAAAAACCTTATGATTTATGAGTCTATGAAACTTATGATCGGCCGCTGTATGGAGAAAATCCGGAGATCATCCTAAGGTGATCTGTGACATTGTTACGGAATACAATTTTAAAAAAAATTGATGGTGGTCGAAATTTAATTCTTTTTGATTTTTTCTTAACTTAAAATACACAAACTAAAATTTAGAGGTGTCAAAAAGATTCTTGAATTATAAGTGTTCATTGTCGATGATAATAAACTTTAAAAATATCGTTTAATTGTTTTAAAATCTCTGTGTTTAAACACAATTCCGGTGTATTGCAGTGATAGTTAACCTTGAACGTAGGCACGAAAACAAAAGTATTGCCAATAATGAAGCCTCTATTAGCACCCGGTGTAGTCCTGCCCACGCAGACAATGACAGTAGGTTGATTATGAGGAACCACACCCAGCTGTTTGGCAAGCTGATTAATCTCAAGAGACTTTCTCCATCTAGTTTGCTGGTGATGTTTGCCACTCTGATGGCATGGACGTAATGATTGATGATGTTCCTACCAATATCTCTGCAATCTACTGAAGTGCTCTGCAACGGTAGCAAACAAGAAAATTTCCAAAGTCTGAACCTACGTATCTCGATATAGATCTGAAATTATGATTTGACCGAATTGGTTAGCAATTATTTTATATTCGAAATTACACACATTCATAATCATTCGTTCTCCGGCCGGGATCATATTTCATCTTACCGGGATCCCGACGGGGGCATATCTTTTCTCTTTAAAATAAAAATATTTAAAAATCAAAATAGCTGATCAATAATTATAAAAATATACATATGGTTCATTAAACAGTTTCCGGAAAAGTTAAAATAAAAAAACATATTCCTAAAAAAAAAAAGGTAAAAATTTCCGAAAGAACAAGTAAAGACAATATCATGTAACCATTAGCAAACTGGTAACTAGTTGTGAGCCATATGTACATCTAATAGTATAAGGAATAAAACATTTTAAACATTTTTACCTTCATTTTTAAAGATCTATTCCTACAAGTGAGGCTTGGTGTGGTATAGTATTTGTAATGGGAAAAACATCCGAAGTGGGAAAATCAAAATCAAATAAAAAATCAAAATAGCTGACCAATAATTATAAAAAATTAAAAATAGTAATATGACATAAGTCAACGAAAAGAACATTCGATCTCATGTTTACGTCGCAAAAAATTGCGAGAACACGGGAACATGGGGTCGGGTAAGAGAAAAGATTTGTCCCTTGCCGGCAGGCGATCCTGGTGGCTCAATTGGTTGGAGCGCTGTCACGGAGGGACAGAGGTTCCGGGTTCGAATCCCGGCCGGGGGCATATCTTTTCTCTTTAAAATAAAAATATTTAAGAACCATATGTAGTTTGTAACGATTTTCTGCATAGGAAGAAGAGTTTAAATGGTTTTCCAAAGTATACTCACAAACTTATAATTTCCGTTTTTTTCTTGATAAAGAAATATTGATCTCTTGAACAGCTTCGAAACGAAACAGAAAAGATTTAAATTAGTGATCAAATTTAAGCCAATTCACATAAACTTTTAAAAATATTCTCTATTTGTTTCATATGGTTAGTAGTCTTCGAAATTGAGTGAGAAAAGAGTTTTTACAAATATTTTTCTTTAATAAAATGCCATCATGACTTTCATAATGTCATAACTAATAAATCCAAAAGGTTTTTACTACATTTATGGAAATTGTAATATACCTATCAAGAATTTCACTCCTCCTCATCCTAAAAAAATATTCGGTTCATATTCTTATTTAGAATTAAGATACTCCTATTCCTATCAAATTCCCGAGTTTAATTTTATTTGCATGGACAACGATAGGAATCAATTGGCTATTTTTTATTTAGAAAAGAAAAGAGAGTAAAAAGAAGTTAAGGAAATAAATCTGAAAAACAAATGAGGACGCTGAGAAAATGTATGTAGAGTAATCTAGATAAAGAAGGGTTAAAGTTTAGCCTGGTCGCCATTGCATTAACAACCCTTTAACAAATGAATTGCAGATTCTAACTACTTCTGTTGAAAAGAAAGTTCTTCAGTTGAGGAACACTTGCATTTGTGGTACTTTTCTTTTTGTGGAAGTAAGGTGAAAAGAAATGGGGGAATAGCTGCTAACAATTGACTCACAAGAGGATCGATTAACTTAATAAAAACTACTACTAGCTACAAAATGTGGACACAAATTTCTTTTGGGGCGTTTTTTTAATGGATTTTTTAAATACTAGAGGATAGAATAAATTATAATAGTTTACTAAATTTGTTGATATCATGGTATTTATATTTTTTTGAAAATATTTCTGAAAATCTTCGTTGTTCTATTGAATATGATAAGTGCAGATTTTACTCTACATATTTTATTTACTAAATAATTAATATTTTTAAATTTTCAAGATTTATATATATTTTTCAGGACCTAATATGGCGTCGTTTTAATTTTTTACAGTATTTCCTAAATTATTTCTTAGAAGCCACATTCATTTTTGTTTATAATAGAATATTTTTATAAAAAAAGTAGATTATGAGACAAAAAGATTAATATGACTTAAAACGTTGATGAAATTAAATTTTAAAAAATACGTTCATAAATGACATAGACTAACTTTTATATTTGATAATGGTTGATCTAATTTTTTCACATATACAAAAAAATATTTAGGAATAACAAAAGAGGAATAATATAGTCAACGAAATAGTGAAAAAAAATTCTTTAAAGATTAAAGGTTCTAATTCACACTTCAAATATAAAATACAAACCTGTACTACTACAAACCATGAAGGGTCTTGGATTCAGTTCATGGTAGAGACTGTCCAGTTTCTAGGATCACGGTTGTGCCGGGAAGTGGTTTGTCCGAAAACACGTTTAACCGCCAAGTTTCCCCTCAGTTAAGGTTGGCAACATAATAGAGGTGATGATTACCTTTATTATTATTCAGAAAATAAATAAAAACACAGCGTAAATATCAAACTTTCCCTGCTCAATAAATATCGAATACTTCAAGTATTGTCCAAGCAGTCCCACCGTCGCTGCTTTAGAATTCTGGTACATCGCCATTCATTTAGAACCAAAGTCATAAGCTATTTTGGGACTTATCAACCTGACCATACGGCCAGTCCGCCTAAGTCTAAGTCTAAAGTCTGCTTCTTCGAACTTATCCTCAATGGGTTCAAACTCATTAAATCTATCGGAGAATTTTGGTTTTTTACGCGCGCTACCTATCCACATTCAAAAATACTAGGGCATAAATCCTTCTTAAAATCTTGCTTTCTTATGGTCGATGATGAATATCATTCCTTATTAAAATTCTTAGTGAATCTCTAGCCACAGTTTCTAAAAACTTTTTAGGAACTCGAAAGAAACGGTTTGATCAGCTTCTTCCTCACTATTATTTTGCCGACGGTATCTCCTAGTTCTTCTTTATCCACGTCGTCCATCTTTCTGCTGCATTTGTGTGAATAGCCTAAATAGGAGAGAAGATTTTCTTTTTATTATTTTTAGAAAGAATATTGTACTATAATATTAAATGGCTTCTAAAATCCTACAACTCATGAATTATTATCGGTACAGATTGTACTGTTTATCTATCGACACTGATTAGGCTCAAGCGCCTGTATTTCCGCTAATTAAAGGTAACCACCTAATAAAGGCTGGTGTGGTTCTAACAGGGTTCTCAATGCCAAGGGGTCGATTAAGGGCTATTAACAGAACAAATAATTATCTTCCACAGCTTGTCTTGAAGACGGAGCCTAGAGATCAGTAACTTAATACCCTGCGGAATTAGCTACCCCGTCCCGTTTTAAATAAAAGCAACGTTTATGTATAATTAGTTTTACAGATGAAGCGTCTTGTTAACTTCTGCACGCAAAAAAAAGAGATCGATATTCTTCGTCAAACGTTTTCAAAAGATGTTCATTAAGCATTCAAACCGTTTCTTTCAAGTTCCTAAAAAGTTTTTAGAAACTGTGGCTAGAGATTCACTAAGAATTTTAATAAGGAATGATATTCATCATCGACCATAAGAAAGCAAGATTTTAAGAAGGATTTATGCCCTAGTATTTTTGAATGTGGATAGGTAGCGCGCGTAAAAAACCAAAATTCTCCGATAGATTTAATGAGTTTGAACCCATTGAGGATAAGTTCGAAGAAGCAGACTTTAGACTTAGACTTAGGCGGACTGGCCGTATGGTCAGGTTGATAAGTCCCAAAATAGCTTATGACTTTGGTTCTAAATGAATGGCGATGTACCAGAATTCTAAAGCAGCGACGGTGGGACTGCTTGGACAATACTTGAAGTATTCGATATTTATTGAGCAGGGAAAGTTTGATATTTACGCTGTGTTTTTATTTATTTTCTGAATAATAATAAAGGTAATCATCACCTCTATTATGTTGCCAACCTTAACTGAGGGGAAACTTGGCGGTTAAACGTGTTTTCGGACAAACCACTTCCCGGCACAACCGTGATCCTAGAAACTGGACAGTCTCTACCATGAACTGAATCCAAGACCCTTCATGGTTTGTAGTAGTACAGGTTTGTATTTTATATTTGAAGTGTGAATTAGAACCTTTAATCTTTAAAGAATTTTTTTTCACTATTTCGTTGACTATATTATTCCTCTTTTGTTATTCCTAAATATTTTTTTGTATATGTGAAAAAATTAGATCAACCATTATCAAATATAAAAGTTAGTCTATGTCATTTATGAACGTATTTTTTAAAATTTAATTTCATCAACGTTTTAAGTCATATTAATCTTTTTGTCTCATAATCTACTTTTTTTATAAAAATATTCTATTATAAACAAAAATGAATGTGGCTTCTAAGAAATAATTTAGGAAATACTGTAAAAAATTAAAACGACGCCATATTAGGTCCTGAAAAATATATATAAATCTTGAAAATTTAAAAATATTAATTATTTAGTAAATAAAATATGTAGAGTAAAATCTGCACTTATCATATTCAATAGAACAACGAAGATTTTCAGAAATATTTTCAAAAAAATATAAATACCATGATATCAACAAATTTAGTAAACTATTATAATTTATTCTATCCTCTAGTATTTAAAAAATCCATTAAAAAAACGCCCCAAAAGAAATTTGTGTCCACATTTTGTAGCTAGTAGTAGTTTTTATTAAGTTAATCGATCCTCTTGTGAGTCAATTGTTAGCAGCTATTCCCCCATTTCTTTTCACCTTACTTCCACAAAAAGAAAAGTACCACAAATGCAAGTGTTCCTCAACTGAAGAACTTTCTTTTCAACAGAAGTAGTTAGAATCTGCAATTCATTTGTTAAAGGGTTGTTAATGCAATGGCGACCAGGCTAAACTTTAACCCTTCTTTATCTAGATTACTCTACATACATTTTCTCAGCGTCCTCATTTGTTTTTCAGATTTATTTCCTTAACTTCTTTTTACTCTCTTTTCTTTTCTAAATAAAAAATAGCCAATTGATTCCTATCGTTGTCCATGCAAATAAAATTAAACTCGGGAATTTGATAGGAATAGGAGTATCTTAATTCTAAATAAGAATATGAACCGAATATTTTTTTAGGATGAGGAGGAGTGAAATTCTTGATAGGTATATTACAATTTCCATAAATGTAGTAAAAACCTTTTGGATTTATTAGTTATGACATTATGAAAGTCATGATGGCATTTTATTAAAGAAAAATATTTGTAAAAACTCTTTTCTCACTCAATTTCGAAGACTACTAACCATATGAAACAAATAGAGAATATTTTTAAAAGTTTATGTGAATTGGCTTAAATTTGATCACTAATTTAAATCTTTTCTGTTTCGTTTCGAAGCTGTTCAAGAGATCAATATTTCTTTATCAAGAAAAAAACGGAAATTATAAGTTTGTGAGTATACTTTGGAAAACCATTTAAACTCTTCTTCCTATGCAGAAAATCGTTACAAACTACATATGGTTCTTAAATATTTTTATTTTAAAGAGAAAAGATATGCCCCCGGCCGGGATTCGAACCCGGAACCTCTGTCCCTCCGTGACAGCGCTCCAACCAATTGAGCCACCAGGATCGCCTGCCGGCAAGGGACAAATCTTTTCTCTTACCCGACCCCATGTTCCCGTGTTCTCGCAATTTTTTGCGACGTAAACATGAGATCGAATGTTCTTTTCGTTGACTTATGTCATATTACTATTTTTAATTTTTTATAATTATTGGTCAGCTATTTTGATTTTTTATTTGATTTTGATTTTCCCACTTCGGATGTTTTTCCCATTACAAATACTATACCACACCAAGCCTCACTTGTAGGAATAGATCTTTAAAAATGAAGGTAAAAATGTTTAAAATGTTTTATTCCTTATACTATTAGATGTACATATGGCTCACAACTAGTTACCAGTTTGCTAATGGTTACATGATATTGTCTTTACTTGTTCTTTCGGAAATTTTTACCTTTTTTTTTTTAGGAATATGTTTTTTTATTTTAACTTTTCCGGAAACTGTTTAATGAACCATATGTATATTTTTATAATTATTGATCAGCTATTTTGATTTTTAAATATTTTTATTTTAAAGAGAAAAGATATGCCCCCGTCGGGATCCCGGTAAGATGAAATATGATCCCGGCCGGAGAACGAATGATTATGAATGTGTGTAATTTCGAATATAAAATAATTGCTAACCAATTCGGTCAAATCATAATTTCAGATCTATATCGAGATACGTAGGTTCAGACTTTGGAAATTTTCTTGTTTGCTACCGTTGCAGAGCACTTCAGTAGATTGCAGAGATATTGGTAGGAACATCATCAATCATTACGTCCATGCCATCAGAGTGGCAAACATCACCAGCAAACTAGATGGAGAAAGTCTCTTGAGATTAATCAGCTTGCCAAACAGCTGGGTGTGGTTCCTCATAATCAACCTACTGTCATTGTCTGCGTGGGCAGGACTACACCGGGTGCTAATAGAGGCTTCATTATTGGCAATACTTTTGTTTTCGTGCCTACGTTCAAGGTTAACTATCACTGCAATACACCGGAATTGTGTTTAAACACAGAGATTTTAAAACAATTAAACGATATTTTTAAAGTTTATTATCATCGACAATGAACACTTATAATTCAAGAATCTTTTTGACACCTCTAAATTTTAGTTTGTGTATTTTAAGTTAAGAAAAAATCAAAAAGAATTAAATTTCGACCACCATCAATTTTTTTTAAAATTGTATTCCGTAACAATGTCACAGATCACCTTAGGATGATCTCCGGATTTTCTCCATACAGCGGCCGATCATAAGTTTCATAGACTCATAAATCATAAGGTTTTTTTCTGGCAGATTCTAGACTGTACAGATCTTTTTGTAAAGAGTATTATACTATATTGTTACCTTATCTACCCTGTACCTTGGACCTATCAAAGAAGAGCACAGGTGAAGAATCAAAAGCAATGCCGAATTAATGGAATGGTATGGGGAGCGTGGTATCCTCTGAGCTATTGAGAAGAGCAGGCTAAGATGTTTAGGGCACTTGGAATAGAATAGAGCCCAACAGACTGCCTAAAATGATGCTAAATGGTGCAACAGGATGAAAAAGAAAAAGGAGCAGAACCAGGCGTCGGTTGATGGATAATTTGGAGGAAGATTTGAGTAGGATAGGGGTAAGTAATTAAATGAGCCTCGCTGGAGACCGCGAGGAATGGGGAAACATGGTGGCAGATGCCCAAGGACTGCAAGAACTGTACCACCCAACAGTGTGTGAGTGATATATCAGTTATTATCAAGTCAGAAGCAAAAACGTATTTAGGAATAATTATACTGAAACTAAATTAAATAAGGCACTCAGGATCAAAGTCCAATTTTCGAAAATTGGCTTTTTCACATTTTCAACTAGTTTAGTCAACCAGGCTTTATGATCCCGAAACTTCAGTTTCAGAACCGAACTCGCATCATAATCAATAATTGTTAGACATAATTGCTTGACTTAACTAGCTAAAAATGTGGTAGTCGATTTTTGAAATAAGCAGATATCTGCTTTTAATCCTGAACCTCTTAAATCGTTTTCCTTTTTTGTTATACATCATAATAAGTAATTATATCGGATAACTACTTGGTTACATTCCGAAAATAGAAGTATCTCAAAAAAGACATGGCATCTGTCATTTGTCATCATTAGACTAAGTATTAATGTTTAACCAACTGATTTTAAAATTTGTAATTAACTTAAACTTTCCTAGGATAAACTCATAATTTTTGGTTAAATTGCTCAACAAAAAAAAGTGATACTTTACATGAAACTGCTATTACCTCAAACCTAGAGATTTTTCTTTAGTAATCTTAAATGTTACTTAATCATAGAGGTTGTTACAAAAGTTCTTGTGCATGAACACTGAATTCCAACTATCATAATCAATCTAATAAGAATGTTTTTGTTCCTACCATTTATGTAATTGTTTATTTTAACAAATCCTTAAATTTTTGGAGGGCTTTATTGACTCATTTACATATTTAAAACAGAACTGCGAGAGGTAAACATTTTGTCTTACACTAACAATAGCTATATATTGAACCATGAGATTATGATTTCAATGGCTTTAAATGGAGTTATAATAGAGGCAATAACTACATTTCATGCCAAGATTTGCCTTAGCAACTTCTGCGCTATGAGTACGATATGATTCTGCTTTCCTTAATACAATTAACTCAATTTGGACAAAATTTGACTTAACCACTTTTTCAATGGTTCTGCAGATATAACCCTAACACTACCATGCTAATTAAATTAATTTTCTCAGGAACCATTTCTAGTTTTTTAAAAGTAATTAACAGTTTTATAAAGGGAATAAATGCTCCACATGTTTTATTTAAAGACTTTTTCAATTATTAATTACTTATAGGAGTAACTATTCTTGAAATCACAACCTTCTTGTGATTGACTTAGACAAATTCACATTAGAGTTGATTTATAATGCTTATTCTTAATTAGGCCAATTCTTTGAATTTATTATTAGGATTTGAGTTATTTTTTTTTATCAATACAATCCAAGCAACAAATGTACCAACTTTGAAAACATTGGGATATTTTTATAAAATTTGTATAATTACGTTTGGCTACTACTAAAATTAAACAAAAAATCATTTAATAGAAAATTAATGCAAATCAGGTAAGAGGAAATACAATAAACATTAACACTAGTTAAAAACTTATAACTTAAACTTTAATTTATCAAAATATATTACATCAATTCAAAAAGTGAAGACCAAATAAAAAATGATGCATCAAACAGCAGCATTCTCTTGTTTCTTTGAAATGTACTCTTCATACTGCTCTGGGACGCTTTTAAAAACTTTAATTTTAGCTCTCAACTGATTTGGTGTATATTGAAAGAAATTCAGTTTTCTATCTTTTGCCATAGCCTATAAAATAAGAAATAAATTAATGATTTAGAAAATATAAATCCTTACATTATTCATTATAATTGAGTACTTATGTTTTTATGCCATTAGATGTATTCTTTGTAAAATTATTTTAACTTATGGCAAGTCAAAATCAGTATTTTAAAGTAAAACGGTAGGCTAACCAAACTTATATAAAGAGTTCAGGACTAAAACATTAAGTGCTACATCTTTCAGGGTTTCCAGTGATAATGCATAAAAAATACAATCATAATTCAGAGATTTGAATGCTGTCACTGTAAAAATTAAGGTGCTTCTAATCAAAATTGGAACCATGAAATGTAGAATTTGGCTGTCTCCTGATAAAAACGCACACTTGGGACATAAGAATCAATTGCAATAATGATAAGATTGTATCTCTATTTGATTATGAAAAATTGTTACTTCTAAATTCTTAAACCGAGAGTTTAGCACATAGCAAAGTATACAAACCAGTAAAATAAGATAGCACAGAAACAGTTATTTGAAATGTAAATTCAATTGAAACATTCGCGCATTAGAATAAATTTCACAATTCTATTCACAAACTTATTTTGTACCACTCTACCAGGTACCTCTCTACCTGGCCATCACTGGAGAGATTGGAGAAATCAAAAGATGAGGACAGAACATTTCAAGAAGTTATTGGGGACAATGTCAGTGAACCATTTAAAAACTTTGCCAAAATTGAGCACGGAGAAAATACCATTAATGGCAAAGGGAAACTTGTGTCGTCATATAATCAAAGGTATGAAGCAAATCGTATATCCTTAACCTAATCCCAAATTTTTAATTTACTAAAATAACCTTAAATTCTTAAATTATTCTAGAATTCTTACATGTCTATATATCATCTCCTATATACACATTTATCACCTATTTTCCATTATCATATTATCTATATTCATATTTTATTTTCCATTATCTATTACCATATCGTTATCCTATCATCTCACCTATATATACACATTTTGACCATTGACTTTTATTTTATTTTTTATCTTTCCACCATTTCCCATTAATTAAGTCCTTATTTCTCTTGGTTTTCTTTCTTCACCTTGTTTTTAATTTTTTTTATGCTTTTTACATTATTTACGTGTCACTTATATTCACTGCATCTTGCATTTCCCCTTCCCCCTTCTTGGTTATTTTTTTGGCCGTCAGAGATCACGGTTAGTGCTTCCGACAGTTCTAACGTATTTTCATTTGGGCAGTTGATCGTCTTCGTCGCCGCTTGGTATATTTGGTTAGTACACATCTTAATCTTTATCTTATCTACATCCTTTCCACCTTCACCTTTCTTCGCACCTGTTTCTCACACCAATTTTTGGCATCCATCACATGTTAATAGCATAGAGTTCATTATTATTTAGCCTCATATTTTTACATCTACTGAATTTCTATACCTATTTTCTATATGTTTATGCTATATTCAGATCATATTTTATATTAATACAACTTCTTTCTAACTGTATACAGTTATAATATTAACTTCCCTTACTTATATTTTCTATTTTCTTTTCATACTTTAGAGTTCATATTTATAAACATTATTTTTAATTTTTGAAATTTATCAATCTTTTCTTTCTACATATGCTTGTATTATTACATTTTACTTATGTAACCTCTAGATGTCTGGTATCATACCATTTATATCTATAATTAAACTATTTTTTTCTAAATCCTTCATATTTCACCCCTTTTTCTATTTTTTAATCTTCTCATTTTGTATCTTTCCGTTTACCTCCTCATTTTTCTTTCCCTTTATATTATGTTTACATTTTATCCTTTCTGTACATTTATTTTCTGTATTTTATATTCGTATTCTTTAATTATTATATCTGTCACTATTTTAATTTCTGTTCATCTATAATTTTATTATTATCTGTCACTATTTTAATTTTATTATATTCTGTAACCACTTTTATATTCGTTATCTTTAATTATCATGTCTATTCACTATTGCATCATATCTAGTCACTATTTTAATTTCCACATTACTTGTACCACATTACTACATTACTTGTCACCATATTCTTGTTACTGCAACGTTTTTTATATGTTTTTCTGTTTGTTTCTCTCTCTTAGCCCTGAAGATGGCCTACATTGTAGCCCGTAACGTTGGCACACAATAAATAAGTTACACTTATTAAGGTGTTTTTATTGACTGCACCCCCAACTATTTCTTCCTTACATACGTATGAAGCAAAAGAGGAGTTGAAGAACAATAAGGCTGCTGGCTCAGATGGTCTTCCAGGAGAGATATTTAAAAACTCTTGACTTTGTTAAAGAATTCGCTCATGTTAACGAAACAATATGGATTGAGGAAAGGATGCCTGAGGAATGGAATGATGGAATGGTGATTTGCATAATTCATAAAAAAAGGTGATTCTATAATGTATAAGAATTACAGAGGTATCTGTCCCCTAAATACAGCATATAAAATCTTTGTCTGTATGTCGAGGAAAAGTCTTTATCTTATGTCGAGGAAATCATGAAGGACTTTCAAAGTGGATTTTCGAAAGGCAAGTCAATTGTCAATCAAATATTTGTCCATATAATCTTTTTCCGGGATGGACCGTGTGGTGTTGGTTTTGTTTGCCAAGCTTTCGCTCATCGTGTTGTGAGCTTCCTCAGGGCTAGTCAGTAAATGAAGAGCTGATGGTGGAGTCAGGGTGTATATACCTTAGGGGTGGGGGGTCTCGGTCGAAGTCTGCCTTCCCATTGGCCCGCTTGTATCGAGTCCGTGGGCTGTGTTGTGTTCGGGTGGGTTCGGGTGTGTTCGGTATTGTCGTATGTGTGTGGATGGTAGGTTGATGTGTTGGTCTTTTGTTTTATGGCAGGATACCAGTTTTTGCTGAGTTTGTAACCGTCTTCCTTATTGAAATTATTGGGTTCTTTAATAATTTCAATGGCTTCTCTAATGGTGCGGAGGTGATAATTATTTTCTTTAACCAGTGTGGTTGTGTTTTCGAAAGGTATGTGGTGGTTGGTGTTGTAGAAGTGTTCTGCTACAGCCGATTTTTCCGTCTTAAAGTTTTTGACACTAGATATGTGTTCTTTTAACCTTCTTTCAATGGTCCTTCCGGTTTGTAGACCTTGCCACAGAAACAGGGTATGCTATAGATGCCTGGAGTACGTAGTCCTAACTTGTCTTCGGGTTTCGGTAGGATGTGAGCTATTGTTTTGTCTGTGGAGAATGTGGTCTTGATGTCGTGGTTCTTTAGAATCCTGGTGATCTTTTCTGAGGTACCCCTAAGGTATATACACCCTGACTCCACCATCAGCTCTTCATTTACTGACTAGCCCTGAGGAAGCTCACAACACGATGAGCGAAAGCTTGGCAAACAAAACCAACACCACACGGTCCATCCCGGAAAAAGATTATATGGACAATACCGCAGACCGTGGAAGCCTACGTGAACATCTGATCAACCTGTACGGGGAGGTTCCTGTTCAGAACATGAAGAGCCTCGAAAAACTAAGATCGAAGAAGATGAGACTCCTGGCACAACTCACATTTCTCAAAAGATGTAGAGACTACAATATCATACCCAGATGCTCCAACCTTGAAAGAAAAGGATCCAGCCCACGTATTCAAAACGCTTTACGTCGATCGTCTATGGCATTACTGAAAGCAAGAATCAGTGACACCCGATCTGAACTATCCACCGTTGAGAAGAAACTGCTAGATAACCACTTGCTCCTAGCAAACCAAATAGCAAATGACGATTGGGAGAAGATTGACCGTCTCACCTGGGAACAAGCGGATAACACCTACCGTAAACACTCCGCCATCCAAAAACGAAAATATCACAAACTATCAATGAAAAATACAAGCTGCACCGACTACAAGGAGGCACTAAAGAAGACTGTTATAAATCTCACTAATGAAGAATTCCCACAAGAAACCATAAGCGTCCTCCAGAAGGGATTCAACTTCGCCATCGCACCTAGACATGTACCTACAGAGAAGATTATAACCAACATAGAAGCATGTATCAAGAATATGGACCAAAACGCCGCCGAAACCATCCGGCAAGACATTTTACGTAAAGCCAAGCCACCAAGACCTAACCTCTCTATGACGCAATACAACTCACTCACTACACTAAAGAAACGAGACGACCTTCTTGTAATCCCTGCTGACAAAGGAAATGCCACCGTCATTATGAAGACAGACCAATATCTAAACAAAATGACGGAAATCCTCAACGATGGAACGTACAAGAAACTGGACAAAGACCCCACTAATGACATTAACAAGAAAATCCAGACCATCATCAACACCAGCCAGACACTGAAAACCAAACGCCTCATAATATCTGACCCAATCCCACCAAGACTATACGGACAACCCAAAATACACAAAGACGGTATCCCTATGAGACCCATAGTCAGTACCATTGGCTCACCTACATACCACCTATCCAAATACATCTCCGACCCGACATAATTAAAACCCACACTGGCAAAACACAACACAACATCCGCAACTCCAAACAATTCATAGACATAATCAAAACCATTCATATAAACGAAGAAGACATCCTAGTAAGCTTCGATGTCAAGTCGCTCTTCACCAAGGTCCCTGCCGATAAAGCCCTAAACCTTATGAAAAATCTTCTGAGCGAGGAAGAGTACCGACTGACGGAGATATGCATGAATGAAACATATTTCCTGTTCAATGGACAGTACTATAAGCAAACGGAAGGCACAGCCATGGGATCTTCATTGAGCTCTCCGGCAGCAGACCAGTACATGGAACATTTCCAACAGAAGGCACTCTCCACCGCAGCCCAAAAACCTGAATATTGGTTCAGATACGTGGATGACACCTTCGCCATCTGGAAGCACGGAAAAGATGCACTGGACAGATTCTTACTCCACCTAAACAGCATCCACCCTAACATACAATTCACCATGGAGCTGGAGAAGGATGGGAAACTTCCCTTCCTGGACGTCCTGGTCGAGAAGAAGGGAAACCACCTTGGACACACCGTCTACCGTAAACCTACACATACAGACAGATACCTTCATGCCACATCACACCACCATCCGTCTCAAAAGGAAGGAATCATCAACACTCTACTCAACAGAGCTGAAATGATAACTGAACCGTCACAGCTCCCAAAAGAAAAGAGGCACTTGAGAACAGCCTTCCTAAAAAACGGATACGACAAAGAAACTATTAAACGAGTATAACGCAAGAGAAAACTCAAAAAACAAGACAAGAACGAAACCGACAACGAACCTAAACACCAGACAACCATTCCTTACATCAAAGGCACCTCAGAAAAGATCGCCAGGATTCTAAAGAACCACGACATCAAGACCACATTCTCCACAGACAAAACAATAGCTCACATCCTACCAAAACCCGAAGACAAGTTAGGACTACGTACTCCAGGCATCTATAGCATACCCTGTTTCTGTGGCAAGGTCTACAAACCGGAAGGACCATTGAAAGAAGGTTAAAAGAACACATATCTAGTGTCAAAAACTTTAAGATGGAAAAATCGGCTGTAGCAGAACACTTCTACAACACCAACCACCACATACCTTTCGAAAACACAACCACACTGGTTAAAGAAAATAATTATCACCTCCGCACCATTAGAGAAGCCATTGAAATTATTAAAGAACCCAATAATTTCAATAAGGAAGACGGTTACAAACTCAGCAAAAACTGGTATCCTGCCATAAAACAAAAGACCAACACATCAACCTACCATCCACACACATACGACAATACCGAACACACCCGAACCCACCCGAACACAAACACAGCCCACGGACTCGATACAAGCGGGCCAATGGGAAGGCAGACTTCGACCGAGACCCCCCACCCCTAAGGTATATACACCCTGACTCCACCATCAGCTCTTCATTTACTGACTAGCCCTGAGGAAGCTCACAACACGATGAGCAAAAGCTTGGCAAACAAAACCAACACCCACACGGTCCATCCCGGAAAAAGATTATATGGACAATACCGTAGAACGTGGAAGCCTACGTGAACATCTAATCAAATATTTGCTTATGGCAAAATTGGAAAAGATTATTGATTATGGCATAACCACTGTTTTATTTATTTTCATATAGTATATGCCTCAATCAATAGGAAAATGTTGTAAAAGGCAATGAGCGAATTGAATATACCTTGAAAACTAATTAAAATGATTGAAATAGCAATGCTTAACTTCAAAGTAGCGAATATGGATTCAGTTTTAAAACGTACAAAGTGACATGTTAAAAACTGAGGTTTACAGGAGAGCGTAATGAAGAGTGATTTGAACTTTCATTTCGCTCTCCTATAACCTTACTTTTTGACATGTCGCTTTGTACGTAGGGACCATCGATGTCTTTAATAAGACAGTAGAACTCCTAGCCTACACCGCTGAAATTGATATCATATTTAGGTCGGAATCAAGATTAAAAGAAGCCTTTCAAGCTTTAGAACTTATAGTCCATTAGATCTATGGGGCTAATACCCACCCCGTATCTCCACTAATAAAACAAAGAAGGCCATAGAAGAAGTTCTACCAGATTTCAAGTTTTTTCACCTTAAGATTTCTTATTAAGCTTAAGATGGTCATTGACGGTGGATTTGCTGACTTCAAGTTTCCCTACCAGTTCTCGACCTAGTTGTTCCAGGATTTTCTTCCACCAAAGTTCGGAGAACATCATCAAGGGTCGAATTACTTCACAACCTTCTTTGTCTTCAAGGCTCACGTCTCCCACTAGAAATCTCAGAAACGACTTTTGAACAGTAGATCCACTTATAATGCCTTCTACCCAGACTTTGTTGATATTTCCGACAGAATTATGCAAAAATCATGCATTGACATCATAGTAAAGACCGACTTATTTCCAAGTAGAAAACCTTTACAGAGCTAAACAAATATTCCTGTTTCAAAGAGGATTATAAGTGTTTACATTTATAAAAGACAGAAGTCCAACAAACATAAACAGTTTCCTAATAGGAGGAGCATTTAAAGAAAACATAAAATCCGGCTTTATTTTCCGGACAACCCAATAGAACTAATAATGATGTCTAATTCATTTGCATACAGTAAAATTGAACATAATATTTCATTAGAATGGATAAGGGTCGTGGACAAAAATTAGAGCGATGTAAGCCTTAATAGAAAGTTTCCCTGAGGGTATTATAAATAAATATTTCTTCATTTGGGCTCAGAGATGAATTCAGATGATAGTCAATGGTAGTCCATAATTTAAGAAGCATAAAAGGAGACAAAGAGTGAACTACTTGCCTGTGAAAGGCAAAAAACGGTGATTTTTCCGCAGGTTATCGCTTTGAGTTGAGTCATAACAAGTTCTAACTTATCATTCATTTCCCTTTTAATATTTTCCAAAAATACAAGTTATCATGAGCTATAATATTGAAAAGATAATGTAATTATGGGTAATGTGTATACTTCAGTAATCAATTTGGTACCCGTGTACCTTACAAGCCTCCATGATTTGATACCAGATAACAGCAATTCTATGAAAAGAACAGCAACAACTTTAAACAAATGGTTATTTACAAGTAAATATTTTGTTCTAACCAAAAATCGTTCATATCATGCAATAAAGTCAAAAAAGGGGTCCTGTTGTTTAAAGCCCTCCATGTAAATTTCGCAAGGTATGAAGAAAAGAAATATCTTCTAGTTCCATCTTTATTGCTCCATTTCGAGAACCACCATAACCTTTAAACTAAATTAAATCACTTAAATTTTTAAGGTTAGAGAAGAATTGGTTGACTGTAACTTCTAATATAAGGAAGAAATAGTTGGGGGTGCAGTCAATAAAAATTGATTTTATTGACTGCACCCCCAACTATTTCTTCCTTATATAAATTTTTAAGGGATCTGCATAATTGAACTTATGATTGACAGTTTTTTGGATTTATCCTATTTGTACGAGTTCATGTACTCACTTCTGTCCAAAAGTCAAGACATTATCATGGTTCTCCTGGAAAACTTCTTCGATCAATTATCGCCAATAACCCAACCTCAGATCTGCCCGATATCAAATCATGAAGCATTAATTTGACACCCTACACAAACCACCAAAGGTCCATTGCTGGTGTAACATGGATTCTACATTTTTTTTTATTTTTATAAATAAACTTTCATCTATGTTTATAATTTTACCAGAACCTCCTATGACACATTTAGCTTTTATCATTTTCCCCACAAAAAAAATTCTCATAATTTTTCCAATTAGAAAAAATAAGGTAGTAAGGTTATTACATTTAAAAATTAAGACATACAATTGGCACAAAAAGTATTTGCACACCCAGTGATTTGAGGATTTATAGATGTAAAAAAATTTTTTTTAGTCTTTTTGTTATATATTAAATTTACAAACAATAAACACTTAACATCTCATATATGTAAGATAGAAAAGAATTTAACAAGTTGGGCATAAACAAAAAAAATGCAGTTTTTCACCGCCCAAAAAATATTGGCACACCTCAATTGATAATATAATATTAGTGCCAAAGGCACATAAATTACTTAATATTTTGTAAACATGCCATTGGCATTAATAACTGCCTGCAGACGGCTTGGCATGGATTCCACTAAATTATTTAAAATTTCTACTGATAAATTATTCCACGATTCAATTATTACTTGTTTTAAGTTTTCCTTGCTAGTAAGGTTTGTTTGTTGTACCTTTTTGTCCAAAATATGCCATAGGTTCTCTATAGGATTGAGGTCTGGTGACTGAGGTGGTATCAGCAATCTTCTGGGAGCATTATGTCGAAGCCATTCCTTGGTTAAGTTGGCTGTGTGCTTCGGGTCATTATCTTGCTGGAAGATCAATAATCGTTCTCCAGACCTAATTCAATGGCACTACTTTTCAGGTTGCATCGCAACACCTCCATATATGAGGGAGCTGTCATAATACCTTCAGTAATTTCTTTATTTCCAACGCCTGAGTACACCATACAGTCCCAAACCATAATATTTCCACCTCCACACTTCACCATTTTCAATATATTTCTTGCATCTAAAGCTGTTTTATTCTTTTGCCAAATTGTCAAAATGCAAATAAAATAAAAAAATTAAAATATAACTTTCTTCTAAAAATCTAGTGGTTCATTTACGTATTTTTTCGCGAACTCAAATCTCTTTTGCCTATTCACTTCACCAATGAAAGGTTTCATGTTAAATCATGTTAAATTGTCTGCTCTTGACTAGTTAAAAATATATCAAGCAGGCTAAAAAAAAAATTCTATTATACATAAAACCTCTAATCGCTGGGTGTGCAAATACTTTCTGTGCCAACTGATTATTAAAAGTACTATTCATAGAATCACTGTTATCTGGTACCAAATTAAGGAAGCCCGTACAGTACACAAGTACCATCAATTCATCTAGAAATTAATGTTTCAACAAACATATAGTATGTATAACTTTTTATAATTTTTGGTCAACTGTTTTGAATTTTAAATATTTTTATTTTAAAGAGAAAAGATATGTCCCCAGCCGGGATTCGAACCTGAATATATATAACATGTATAGTTTCAAATGTTAGTTGAAACTTTTATTTCTTGACGATATGATAACCGAAATCTACACATTACCCAAAATTAAATTTTCTTTCCCATACTAAAGCTAACAATAACTTGTATTTTTGGAAAATATTAAAAATAGGAACAAATGAACAGTTAAAACTTGTAGTAACTTAAATATAACAGTTTCATTACCTCATAGTCCTCATCATACTTGTCCAAACATTTACACAGCCAATCAACTTGACTTTGAGGTAATTTAAAATTTCTCTTTCTTGGTGCTTTAGCTTCAACCTCCAAGTCCCTCACAACATTTGTTTTCTCAGGTAGAGCAATAGGTTCAGGTTCTGTCTTTTTTAACTTAGGCTGAAAAGTAGCATAGACTATTATTCCTCTTACAAATTAATGCAAAAAAAACAACAGAAAAATACTCACCTTGTTACTAGGAATCTTAATATTCTTGTTTGGGTCATAAACTAGACCCATCTGTTCTAAATTTGTTCTTGTGCTTTTCTTTTTGTCCCATTGAGTTTTAAGTTGGTCGCTAGAAAATAAAAATAAACACGGCAAAGTAAATATAAATAAAAAAGAAATGAAAAGGTTACATGTAAATAAGACTAGATGAGTGTATAATACCATTGTATATTTGGCAGCCTATTCATCTTCTTCCTCATACGTTTTCTGTTAACATCGTACCTATATACTTTACGTTTCCTTTGTTTCCGAAGTTTAGTCATTGTCGTTAAATATAATTAGATAAACACTAATGGATGAGCTTCCAAAAGTACAGAATTACAAAAACACGTGATGCTTAGATACAGCTATAACCAAATTATAACCTCCACGGCAAGCTACAAAATTTGACAGAATTCTCAGAAATACATTACCTTCCCTACGGTTGTAAACAAAAATAATACTGCGGTTTTACCGCAGTTATTCATTTCCTTAATAACAGGTTGTCATAGTTCAGTCTCATTATTTAGAAAAAATGAGTGAAGCAAAATTCGATGGGACTGCAAAGGAAGTATTGGAGTGGATTAAATTCAGAGAAGAGTTTGGTGAAAATAATGATGATTTGAAAGTTGAAACAGGAACGGAAAAACTCATCAGAAAATTTAAAGAAAATCCACTAGTCCCTATTGGTAATTATAAAGATGTATTTTTAATAACCAACCAAATTGAATAGAGACTGATCTTAAGAATTATCGGTGGATAATTCAGTTTGAAGTACATAAGCTGGTAACCAAAATAAAATCTTATTTGTCAAATTATCTAAATACCTGGATGCTTGTCCATGTGTTGAGAACTTTCTATCAGGTCCTATTTTAAACTTGGTTAGTTATATGGCTATTATGGATTACCGTTTTCTTTTTCTCAAATAACCTGTTTATGAGACAGTGTTAATGTAAGTCTGAAATTTGTTTTATGCATTTTTAATTTTAATATGAGTCACTTATGCTAATATCATTTTAATGCAGGTGCTCTAGCTACAACTGGTTGCCTCTCTTATGGTCTATACTCTTTCCGTAGAGGCGAAAGAAGAATGTCACAGATAATGATGAGGGCTCGAGTTGCTGCTCAGGGATTTACTGTCTTAGCTATAGTAGGAGGGCTGTTGATAACTGCTAATAAAAAGAAATAAATTTATGAACCAATGATAACATCATGCAATAAAAGATCAATAGAATATTTCTTTGCTGTTATTTTTGTAATGTTAGCTGTAGATCAAGAATGTAAATTGATATTAGTTATATATTTTATTAAAGTTGCCTTAAAATGTTTTTGTTATGGTTGAACTTGTTTTTACCCTAATTGTATAGTTTTAATTATTTAAAATTATTAATAATCTTAATATTATTAAAATTATTCACTACTACTGTTCACTTAATCAAAATGACAAAAATAGTTAAGGTTGAAAAATTATTATAGGTCAGGTAGTTTTTGAAACAAACTTGATAAGATATTTATAAATTAATTAATACAGTTATAACAAAGTTAATTTATGCATATCACCTAATGAGGAGGAGAAGGATTAACTTGACTTGTAGATAAATCTTCAATTTAATAATTTTATAAAACAGTAATAAAATAAATCCAGATTTTTAGGTTTGTCTCAATAGAGAAATAAGGTAACGATTTTTTTCTTCTAATTATCCATAACCTTTCTATTTTTTTTCTAATTCTACAACCTTGACTTGGAGATAAATATCGAACATGAAATATTTCATTTCAATTTAACACTCCGGTAATCGCATGTCATCTGAGAGATCCAGAGAAACATTTATGGTTGGTGCCAGAATATGTTCAAACTTGCAAATCCCTCCCTCCTTCTATCCTCCTACGCTAGTAGTAGCTACATGCCAGTGTAGTTTTGGTTTTCTTCTGGACAAGTGATTAACTTGATATTAGCTCAATCATCTGTGAGATCCTGCGCTACTCCTGGGGGGAGGGTGACGTTGGCCTATGGTGGTATTTTTGTCCTTACTAAATATTGCTGGCATCAATGCCCAAGTAATATTTTTATGGAATGGGAACGAGGTACCAGTTAGACAACTTTTTCTAAGACGTCTGGGGATAGAATTACTAGAAGAACAGCTTCAGAGGAGAAGAAAAATGAACCAGATGAAACTGCTTCTACTGTTGAAACAAATGAAGATGCAGGAGAAACTAATTCTCGTAAACGGTGTTCACTTTGTCAAACAAATAGAAAAAAAAAGTACACACAATACGGATGTAAAAATAGTGGACAGTATTTATGCTTAGGTGAACACTGTTCCTTTATTTGAGCTGATGGTCGTAGTCGCAAAAAAGACGATACATTTTTTTACTTAAAAAACGTATTATTGGTAATTAATTTGTGGTTATGTGTATAAACTTTAAATTCATTTTCATTTTGTCTGTGAAATATTTTGTAAACCTCTCTGTTTATTATTTTATACATTAATATTTTTCCTTATTGTTTGTTTTTTTATAAAATTTATTCCTCACAATTTTTTTTAATAAATATCCATGACTAGAGATTTACTTATTGAATCATTTTACCAATTTTCTATAATTTTAAAGTGATATTGTGAGTTTAATGGGACAAAATAGAAAAGACATCTCACAGATGACATGCGACTACTTTTGCTCCATTTTAAGGTGCGACTACTGAAGTGTTAACAGACAACAGAATTTATCTTCAATAATTTTAATTAAAAAACAAGACTCTGAACAAGTCATAACCTGAATTGCATGCCATTTTAGATGATATATTTGAAGTTTTTATTTTAATTTTAAGTCCGTCCCTGGGCACGACCTAATCACATCCCACATTCTAAAACGCCTTCCTCGGAAAGGGATCCTACTCCTTGCATATATATACAATGCCGTACTCCGCACCACATACTTTCCTGATTTCTGGAAATTATCCATACTTAAGATGATACCAAAACCTAAAAAACACTAGAACTCCCCTCTTCTTACCCTCCTGTATCTCTCCTGCCCATAATGCGCAAAATACTTGAAAACTCATTTTGAAAACGTCTTCATTCTGTCATAGAATCCAACCAAATATAACCAGATTACAATTTGGTTTCCGAATATCACACTCCACTATCCAGCAATGCCATCGGGTGGTGGACTTTGTCTCACCCACATTAGAGCGCCGTATGTATTGCACCGGAGCTTTTCTCGATGTAGAGCAGGCTTTTGATCGAGTCTGGCATCCGGGTCTGCTGTACAAACTCCATAAATAGAGCCTTTAAAGTAAACCATAATTTTTCCTACTCTTCCCTCTTTACCCAGTCTGCCGGTGTTCCTCAAAGTAGTATCCTGGGTCCCATCCTATACACGGTATATACAGCTGACTTCCCAACCCATCCAAGCACTGTCCTCAATATGTACGCTGATGACACATGTGTGTTCAGTAAATAAGGATCCATTTGTTGCATCCTAATCTCTTCAATCCCATATATTAAACCTTCAAGAATGGTGTCAAAATTGGAGAATTAAAATAAATCATAACAAATCCCATCAAATTATCTTCACCTTTCGTCATAAACCTATGAATTCCTGCCCTACTTGGAATCCTCATACAAGACTGAAAAGACAAGAAACTGCTCGACGTTTTTGCCTATTTCGACATTTACTGGACAAACGTTCTAAGCTCCCAATTAATTACAGAAGACTCATTTACATGACAGTTATCAGACCTATTTGGACATACGGAGTTGAGCTTGGGGCTCTACTAAACCATCCAATTTATTTCATATTCAATCCTTACTATCCAAAATCCTCAATGCTCCTTATTATGTCATAAACTCATTCATCATGATATTGGTCCCAAACCCTGATAAATATCTCAATATCTCATATGTAGCTGATTTGGCCCAAACTAGACACCTATCCTTCCATGGCAAGCTCCATACACACTTGAATCAGCTAGTCTCAACTTGCTTCCCATACTATTCCTGATAACCCTCCAAGGCGTCTGAAAAGAAGATGGCCTCGAGACCTTCAGCTATAGAACTTTATCGGAGTGATACCGATGGGTAGTTTCTCCACAAAAAATTTTTTTTTTATGTCATATTGTTCACATTAGTGGATTTACTTGTTGTAATATTATTATAGTTGTAAATATCAATAAATTAATCTAAAAAAAAGTCCCCTTTCTTTTCTTTTTTTTTTTTTGACATCCTTTATTGACACTAGTTCTTCCAAACATTAACAGGTTTTTCAATCATGAAGCATTTAGGATATTAAACAATATGTAGTTGTTAAGGATTCAGTGTTTTAAATCATTCCTCTCCTTTGAACTCAGCAAAATAATTTGATCTGTCAAATTCTAGTAATAAATGTACAATGTACATAATGTTTTTGTTGGTCAATCTAACAGAGTAAAATTGCAATTTCCAGTTATTACAGACTATTTTACCTATCAAGATGGATTGATTAGATTCATATTTGTTTAAAAAATAGAGTAGAAGAATTGACCAAACATCTAAAGTAAATACAGTTTTTTTATTGTTTCATGTATTTTATTCTTTTAAATTGCACACCAAGTAGTTGTGGAGCCTCAGTGCAGAAAAAGGTGAATTATTTTATTCAAAGGTTTGCCCATTTTAGATGTTTATGTCTCAATTTGTCATAAAAAATTAATCCCTACTCTCATGAAGCATCAGAAATACCAAATTGTGGCAATTTTTAAATATTATTAATTTCAGTAAAAAAGATTTATTTTAAATTAGGTAAAACATATTGTACATATAATTAAAAATTTCATAAATTCCTATATCATATTCTTCCATAAAATAATAATTCACACCTGAGAACTCCTGACGGCTGGGTCTCTGCGACAGATTTTATTCAAAATCTGTGTTTCAGATTTAGTTATATTATGGAAAGTTGTTTTGTTTTTTATTACAAATAGTAGCTAACTAAACAGATTCAGTTTTATTTTATTTAAATGAGTATCCTAAACTCAAAATATGAAAATTTTAAGAAAAAGATGGGGGGAAAGCCAAACCAAAAGAGCCCAACTATACATTTTTCCAATAAGTGATTAGGTTTTAGTTTATTAGGGTTTGGCATTGAAGTTAACACTAAAATAATTCAACCTTAATACTTATTCCTGTCTAATGTTATTTAAGTTTAAATACTTTATATGTTGACCTTTCTTTTTGTATTTCATTATTTTAATATTCCCAATGTTTCTGTTAATCCACTACTTTGTTCCTACACTATTGATGTTATTTTGTTTATTGTCAGCCCTGATAATGGCATAAAAGTATGACCGAAACGTCAGCACTTGTTCAATCTTTAGTGCCATTTTTCTGATATTTCGCGAAAGCGGGTACCCGCCTTAAACTTTATTGTAGAAATGTGTAATGTGCAAAATAAGTGAAGTCTTACATGGGATCCTGGACTAAAATGGCTGAAAATAAAAAATATTGTACTTCTGAATTTAATTTATCCAATAATTAAATGTTTAATTCAGAAAAACAGGATTAATGAAGTAACTTGTTAAAAATTTTGATTTTTTAAAATATATAATAAACATATTGCAATGTAAACATGATAAAATGTTTACTTAAAACATTTTCTTTCTATTTCTAAAGCCAGTATAAAAATTAGGAATAAATATAAGTAGTAGAAAAAAATTAAATTAACAATATGAATAACAATAAACTATTCAAAAAGTGTTTATACTTTATACTAATAACTTTGAATCTTATTTAAATATGATGCATGGTAATTCGTTATACACAAAACTATATTAATAAAAAAACTACATATGTATATATGAAGTTAAAAACTATGTTACTTTATATACAAAAACAAATAAAACTAAAATAAAATTGAGATTATATATCACAAACACTTTTAGTCAAGTGAAACGTAAATATCGTCATAATTTTCAGTCCCCTTTAAGGACAGGTTCTTCTCATTAGCCATATGAAGGAGAGCCATAAAAGCTAATGGAAAACTAAGCTCGGCAGCTTCTTCCTTAGGAAGTTTATCGGGCAAAGATGAGTAAATTTCTGAAAATTTGACTGGCTTCTCGTGAGTTTCATCTTTCTGAAAATTATTTTTAGTAATATACATATTGGTTATAAATAGAAAAATAAGTAAAAATTATAATGATGATAAATAATACAATTAAAAAATATTGAAAGTAAGTGTAGATTTAAAGAGCCCAAAAGTATTAGTTGAACATAATTACTGCATACACACTTACATCCAAACAAAATTGTACAGACATGGAGTAGAATGTTAACTGAGATCAGACAAAGCAGCTTAAAACAAATAATGGTGTAAATGCAATACGGAGAGACCTCTTCTTTCCAGAGCATGATCATGTCCGAAGAGCATGCATCTAGAGAAAAGAAACCATCAAATGGAATTTCACTCCTGTGGAGAAACATACAACAGTTTCAATCTAAAATACTAGCCATCCTCAGCTACTATATAAACTTGTGAGCTAATGTACACTATTAGAGGAAGGACTGAAAAATCAAAGAGCATTACATTTCAATTAATCCTCAGTTAAAAAAGAAAATAATGTTGTACCAATGAATAATATAAAATGGACAGTACTACGCCCATTCACTACAATACTAATTGCAGAAATGGAGGAAATAATAAAAGAAGTGCACTCAGGTTACAAAAGTTGGTTAAAGGAAAAATCAGCATAAAAGACAACCAATATTTTGTAAGAGCTGCATTAAGAAGTCCCTATGCAAAATGGTGCTGATATTAATCTCCAACATGCCTTGGTTACTGATAATTTATCAACAAGTTAACAAAAAACAAACTCTTCCTATTAATAGATTAAAATATAAAACCTGTTAAATGAAGAATGGGGAATGCAAACGGTATCAGTTGATGTGATGGCGGAAGACAAATGGCTATTAAAACACTGCGACTTGCACAATAGCTTTCAATATGTCAATTGTTCTCGGGATAAAGATATATAAATCTAACAGCTGAATGATGTTTTTGATTAGTGAAGTAATAAAATAGTTTCAGTATTTTATAAAACACTTTAACTGTAAGGTGGCCAGAAAGTAAAAAATGAGAAATAAATCAAATTCTATTAAATGAAATATTTTAAATTTGATCAAATAAAAATGTTTTTATTCTTTAAAAAAGTCACAAAAATTGTTTGCCAAAAAAGATATATAAAACAAACTTCAAAGACTTTAATCACAAGAAAAAAAAACGAGACCTGTCAGGAATAAGTTAAACAGAAAAACAAAACTACATGAAACAGTTAAAAGAGGATTAAAATGGATTTGACTGCCAAATGATGCAAAGAAATAAATGTTGAATATTTTTAAAGACAACTGATTATTATGTTTTAATGAATAAATAAAGATTTTTTTTCAAAAATAAGTGAAGTGAGGAAGCTATATACTTTCTGTGGCCAAAACACACAAAGTGACCATTATAGACTGTTCTGTCCAATCTGCTCACCTCCACTTATTCAGTAATAGCTTATTGCATTAAAATCATGCCATCATGTAAAAGCTGGTAAGAGTTGTATCTTAAGTAAAATGTAAATAAAATGAAAAACCTCTAAGAATGAAGAATTTAATTTCATAAGATGTGAACAAGTTAAATTAATTTTTTGTAACATCAAAACTACAGAAATTAAACTAAAAATCTAGTCATGGAATGTCAAAATTAGTAATAGAATGCCAAACTATTACTAGATTAATAGAGTTGCACATAAACCCAATTTCTAAATATGGAATCTGTAAAAAATTCTTAATACTTAATAAAATTTAGCACTTTCCCTGATATAATTATTACAGTAAATATTTAGGAAGTAAAAAGAAACTGTTAATTAAAAGCAATATAACTTCGCCTTAGTGACACTAAAACGTGTCTACGAGATTGACATTTTTGAGATAAGTTTGGCATGTGCCACTATTTTTCATGTTCTATTCTAGGGTCACAAGATTATGTCTGTATTGCCTGGATATAAGTTTTTTGTTTTCACTTATAAATCAATGCCATTCATTTCTGATAAATGTTGTCGATAAGTTGACACCGATCTATAAAATATTAATTATATAATCATAATTACTGGTTTTCCTTCAAGAGCCATTGAATCCCAAATTGTATTCTTCAAAAGTTTAACATCAATCCTTTTTTGTACCTTAGCATATTTAATTGAGACTTGATTCACCTATACAGAAAAATATAACAAAATGAGAATATTTTAAGAAATTTAAAGTAAAAAATAAAGAGTTCCAAAATTTACCTTAGGTGGAGCAGGAAGAAGTTCAAAATTGGAATTTAAAGCAGGTACTTCATGCGTTGTCAAAGGAGACATGCAATCTCTGACATCGGGTTCAAAATCGTCATTACAATGATCATCTAAATTATCATCTGCATCTTCCATTATCTGACTTACATCACCAGAGAAGTCATCAGGAGTCAGCTAAACAACATAGTGAAATTAAATGATAAAACAAATTGGTATAATAATTAAAAAAGGAACAAGAAACACATACAAACATATATAAAATAAAACAATAATATCAATAATAGTTTACCAAAGTGTCTTCCTCATTTTCATTTAAAACAGCACTGCATAATAGATTTGTTTTGGAATCTTTCTTGATGAATAAGAGTTCTGTATTTTTAAGTAGACTGAAAGGACAAAAATAATTACATCATATAATACTATTTAGTTTCAAAAGCAAAGTGACATATCTGAAAATTTATACAACTTAGAGCAATGGGATTGAATTATGGTTTCAGAAGAAATGTAACTAATATCAATCTATTAAGATAATCCTGTAGTAGGGCATGTACTTTTTTTAAGCTAACAGTTGTGTTGGGGATGATTTCACTAAGATTACAATCAACCACCAGAGTTCCTTCTATTATTGTTACACACTTCATGGAGATTGAGAAGAGCCACAAATGGAGTCTCCGGGCACCATGGTGTTGATGCACAGTTTTTAACAAAATAAATAACTTCTCTGTCACATTATCTGGAGACAAATAGCCCAAATAACCTTACAAACTGAGTTATAACATTCTTTAATTTACCAAATTCTGGGTGATTTTTTAAGAACTTTCGGATTTGGTTAAAAAAAAAAAACAGATAAAATTTAGAGAAATGTATAAAATCTTTATTTGAGTCAATAGAATGATCTATATAATTCAATGTTTAAAGATGATTTCATGCAAAAGTTGACCGCGGCTATGGTTCATACGCTGGGTCCAATTTAGGAATACTTTCTCCAATATATCGACCGGTATATCAAGAATAAATTCTTCAACATCGGCTTCCAGTGTGTCAACCGTTGCGGGGTTGTCCATATAGACATGAGACTTAACATAGCCCCACAAAAAATAGTCTAAAGGCGTTAATCGCACGATCTAGGCGGCCAATTGACAGGCCCCAAACGTGAAATGAATTGTTCACCGAATTCGCTTCTCAATTGGGCGATTGTTTCGCTTCCTGTGTGCCATGTGGCCCCGTCTTGCTGAAACCTTATAGGGGGGTCAATGGGTAGGGTAACGGGGGGACTGGAGCGGGAGGCTGGTGCGGGAGCCTCCCTCACTCCTTGTGGAATGTTCAAGCTATAGTGCCCTACTCACTGCTTGTAACACCCCAGTCCTCCTTATCCCTATCAACGCCTACTGTCACCTCCTAGTGGTGCCCCCTGGGGAGACCACATGACTAAACTAGTCATGTGGACTCGCGAACGACAGAGGCGGGATCCTTGGAGGATCTCTTTAAACACCCAAGCCAAGTGTAGGGAGCTCGAGCTGTGGCTGGATGGCAGGGGGTGTATAAATATACACTGTCTTAAATCGACCCACTTGGGGCACCTGGCGCTTGTATTTATGCTGCCATGCTGCCCGCTGCAGGGAGAGGGGGCAGTACCTGCAGTGTATTTAGATCCCCCTTACTCGTGGGAACAAAATGAACAGGAACATTTTTGAACTCATAACAACACCCTTATCTGAGGAAGAGCAATCTTCCTTAGACACTTCACTGCTATCGAATACAGCAATGGATTCGATAGACGACTCCTCTGTCGAAGCCCAGTTGCAGGCACTGACTATGGAGTCTCAAGGCTTGAGGGTCATCACGGGGGCGGGGGAGGCTGTCGCAGCACATACTGGAGTTGCGGGATTCCCGGGGGTGGACCTCCATAATATAGGTTTGACTAACCTACAGGCACCTGGAAGTCTTGTGGGTGAGGAAGGTGCATCAGATCCTTTCCTTAGTGTCACGCAAAGGAGGAACAGGCGCAGACGCGCTAAAAGGGCCAAGGACCTCTTGGACAGAGACACGGCTAGCGCCTCGACTGCGGAGCCGTTTCATGAGATTGCCGATGAAACTGCAAGTTTCCCTGAGGAACCGGCAGCCAAGTCGGCGGCTCGGAAAGGGGTTCCAAAGTCGGGGGGGCGTGTCGTGGCTGAGGTACACCGGAGGGCAGCACCTGGCAGGGAGGCAGGGTTTCCTAGGAAACCGGCTGACAGTTCGGGTGCACGTGCTGGTGGGTCGCAGAGGCACACTAAGGCGGGCTCTGGGTCTGTGCCTGTTCCAAGGAGCACTGCTGGTGGGTCGGGTTTCTCATCGAAGCCGACCACTAGTACAGGAGCACCGTATGCGCGGGCCGGGGAGAGGACCACCACTGCTGAGAAGAGGCCCAGGACATCGACTGGCAGCACGGCTCCAGTAGCCAAGAAGCCAAAGGATACTGGGACCAACATTAAGTCATACTCGGATACAGCCAAGGATATGCTGGTGGCAGTGGTGCCCAGTAATTATCCGGAGGATAGGCTGACCCCGGGTGACTGTGATGTTGTTAAGATCAGGATTCTGGACCGGTTAGATGAGATTGAGGTGGGCAGTACGGTGCGGCCGCAGTTCGGTGGCGTTAGCTATAGAATGGGTGGCTGCGTCGTTGCCTGCGCCAATCAACCTACGCAGGAGTGGCTTGCGGGAGTCATGTCTGATGTTTTCCTGGAGAGGGGTTTATCCCTTCGTGTGGGAAGCATCAGTATACTGACCCAGCAGGTGAATGGGGGCCTTCTTCCCTTCTGATCGGGTGATCTCTAATGAGGTCATCCTCAGGAGGTTGAAGGTGCAGAATGGTGACATCGATGGCGTGCTCAGCTGGCAGGTGCATCATGTTAGGGCCCTGGATAATGGCTTTTATGCCATATTCAGGATCCCTGAGACAAGTCTCGGCAGCCTCAGGAGATGCGGAATGCAGGTTCATTTCAGCCTGCATCGAGTAACACTGAGGGTGCTGAAGAATAAGCCGGCTGAGCCCAGAGATGTGAAGAGGATGGAAGACAGGACTGCGAGGTACTTTGAGATTCCTCCAGGTGGAGATGAGGAGGACCAGCCGCAGTCGGGCAGTGCCAGTGGCTCAGCCATGGAACCCCTTGTGCAGGTTCCGGAAGCTGAAGTCGCTCCTGATGAGGTCGATGAGCTCGCATTGTTGGCGGGCTCATCGAGCTCCGAACACGACCAGGCATGAAGCTGCTGCAGATAAATCTGCATCACTGCGTAGCGGCTTGTGATGTGCTACAGCAGTATGTCAGAGGTAAGGATATTGATTTTATTTTAATACAAGAGCCTTATCTTTTAAATGGTAGGTTTGCGGGGCTTGGTTGGCCTGGCTATGGCTTGATTGCGGGGTCGGACCGGCCAAGGGCCTGCATCCTACACAAGAACAAATTTAAAATGCTGCCCCTCTGGCAATTTTGTTCCAGAGATCTTGCA
The DNA here is from genome assembly GCA_037127475.1 of Arma custos. NCBI lineage: Eukaryota > Metazoa > Arthropoda > Insecta > Hemiptera > Pentatomidae > Arma > Arma custos. Next base: position 67,640,829 of record CM073760.1, on the reverse strand, counting down.
GCAGCTGTGCTATGCCCCTCTGGGGAGGTGATGAGGGCAGACATCACTATTATAGCCGCATATCTGCCCTATGAGGAAGTTAACCCCTTGCAGCATGTGGAGAGGATGCTGGATGAGGAGGTTACTAATTTACTGGCGGCCCTGGACGCTAATGCGCATCATGAAGCCTGGGGAAGCTCCAACAACAACCCAAGAGGTGACCATATATTTGAGTCTATCATAAGGTCTGGTCTTGATATATTAAACAGGGGGAATAGGTCAACCTTCTGTAATAGTTTGAGGTCAGAGGTGATGGACATAACAATAGCATCAAACGAGGTAAGTACCTACATCAAATACTGGCATGTCTCTGGTGAAGAGACATGGTCAGATCATAAATATATCCTATTTGACCTCTGCATTAGTGATCCCCAGACCTTGCTGTACAGAAACCCCAGGCGCACGGACTGGGGGTTCTTCAGCAGCAGTCTGGAGGAGAACCTTAAAAGTTGCCCTAAGGGCATCAAAAACACATGGCAGCTGGAATCCCTCAATGATGCTTTGACAAAAGCCATTATGGATGCCTATACCAGCAGTAATCGTGTGTGCTGGGTCAGTTCCAACAGGAAAACCTCCTGGTGGAATGATAATTTGAATAAGCTAAGGAATGGCACCAGGAAGCTATTCAATGCTGCTAAAAGAACGGGTAAGTGGGAGACCTACAGAGTGTCTCTCACTGAGTACCACAAACAGGTAAGGAAGGCCAAAAGACAGGCATGGAGGAAGTACTGCAGTGATGTGGACAATATTCCTGCTGCCTGTCGCATCAAAGAGTGAATCCCATTTGGCGTGTGAGGTGGCTCCGGAGGAACACATCTTAGGAACGGATGGTGTACATCTGGCGAAGGCTAGAGAGATCATAAATGTGAGCTCCCTCAAATGGGCTATTGACTCATTCGAGCCCTACAAATCGGGGGGCTCTGATGGTGTCTTGCCGGTCCTGTTGAAACAGGGATTTACGGCGATCAGGACCTACCTGCTTGAACTTTTGAGAGGAAGCCTAGCATTTGGATATATTCCTCAGAAGTGGAGAACGTCCAGGCTATGTTACCTCTCAAAACCTGGCAAGGAGTCATATGATGACCCCAAAGCATTCAGACCAATAAGTCTGTCATCATTCTTGATAAAGACACTAGAAAAGATCTTAGATAGATACATCAGGGAAAGTACGTTGGTAGCAAATCCAATACACTCGCTTCAATTCGCATACCAAGCAGGGAAATCCTGTGAGGTTGCTCTTTTTAACCTGGTTACAAGATTGGAGAGATCCATGAAACAGGGCGAAACTACAGTTGGCATCTTTGTAGATATAGAAGGTGCCTTTGACAGAACACCTTACAGCACCATAAGTAGGGCGCTGAGGAGCAAAGAGATTGAGCCTGTTGTCTGCAGGTGGATTAATTCCATGCTGGAGCAGAGAGCTCTTACATCTGAACTAGGTGCCACCAAACTGTGGATCAAGCCCAGAGGAGGCTGCCCGCAGGGAGGTGTACTTTCACCACTGCTCTGGTGTTTGGTGGCGGACTCACTTCTGTCAGCAATCAATGGAGCAGGCTTCTATGCACAGGGGTATGCGGATGATGTAGCCATTCTGGTGGGAGGCAGACATCACTGTGTAATCTCTGATCTGCTTAAGACAGTAACAAATATTCTGTCGTGCTGGTGCTTGGATAATGGTCTGAGCATCAACCCGCGTAAGATAAACGTTCTGGCTTTTACAAGAAAGCGCAAGGTGGTCATAAGACTGCCAATGCTCAATGGAATCCAGTTATGTTGGAACAGCGCGGTCAAATATCTTGGGCTGACGCTGGACAATAAACTGAGATGGAGACAACACGTGGATAACACGACAAACAAAGCTATTAGATGCCTGTGGGCTTGCAAAAGGGCAGTGGGAAAGTCATGGGGCTTGAAGCCGAAAATGATCTATTGGCTGTATGTCACGGCCATTAGACCCATTGTGACCTATGCAGTCCTGGTGTGGTGGCAAGGCGCAGGTAAAAGTGGATCCAGACTTAAGATGGAGAAGCTACAGAGATTGGCCTGTCTAAAGATGACGGGTGCGATGAGGAAGACTCCTACTGCTACAATGGAGATTGTGCTTGGGCTCAGGCCATTGGCATTGGAACTTGAGTACCAAGCCTTGGTCTCCACGTACAGGCTGCTTAAACAGAACATAATCCCTGGAGTATCTGATCTGATTAGCTCGAGGGAACTGTTCACTAAAATTGAGGCAGATCGCATCTTAGCAATGCGGTCTGATCTTCAGGTTGGCGTTGGGATGTCGCCTAAGTATATGGTCAATATTGACACAACGAAAAGGCACAGGCCCTGCAATGGCATCAATTGCAACACGGATGGCTCGCTCACGGCTTCTGGTGCGGGAGCAGAGTTCTGGAGGAGGGACAAACCTAGGGAAGGAACTTGGATCTCCCTGGGGAGGTACTCCTCAGTATTTCAATCTGAAGTACTGGCCATTAATTACTGTGCGCAGACACTGCTGGATGAGCGGATGTCAGGTAGAAGGATTACTTTCTTCACTGACAGCAAGCTGCCATAGGTGCGATAAGTGGACACAGTACCAACTCACGGATTGTGTGGGACTGCTATGCAGCTCTTAACAAACTGGCTGAGAGTAACAGGGTTAGCATCGAGTGGGTTCCTGGACACCATGGTATCCCTGGCAATAAAGAGGCTGATAGGCTGGCTAGACTAGGGTCGGATAGAGTTCTGTGCAGTCCTGAACCGGTTTGCGGCATTGGTCTCAGCTATGCAAAGCGCAGAATAAAGGACATCTACCTTCGGAAAATGAACCAGCATTGGTGCAGACTAGGTGGCTTAAAACACTCTAAATTATTCCTTGACAGCTTCAATGAGAAGTTGAGCAAAGCTGCTCTGGAGCTGGGCAGGGAAGCATTAAAGACAATCATAGCGGTGATTACAGGGCATAGCAGGCTCAACGCCCACATGTTTAGGCTGGGACTGGCGGGTGTCCCCTCTTGCCGCTTTTGTCACGCAGCGGACGAATCACCCTACCACATTGTCTGCCTATGTGATAGGTTTGCCGACCTAAGATTTGAGACCTTTGGTCTGGATAGAGTCACCGATCCCAGGCAGCACGAATTATCAACCCAGCAAGCATACTGAAATTTGTGGGTTCGACTAACCTAAGATTTTAATAAATCGCATACAGATGGGGCGCACAATAGATCAGTCATGGTCGCAGTGCAGATAATACCCACTTAAAAAAAAAAAAAAAACACATATCAGCCATGTCCAGCTCTTCCATTTTGGGCAAAAAAAATTTGTAATCATCGCACAGGTAGCGCTCGCCATTCACAGTAACGTTCCTGCCTTCGTCGTCTTTGAAAAAGTACGGTCCAATGATGCCATCAGCCCATAATCCACACCAAAAAGTGCATTTTTCGGGATGCATTGGCAATTCTATCAATACTTCTGGCTGCTCTTCACACCAAGTACGGCGATTTTGCTTGTTTGCGTATCAATTCAACCAGAAATGAGCTTCGTCGCTGAACACAATTTTCTGATAAAAAAGTGGATCTTCATCCAACTTTGCCAGCGCCCATTCACCAAAAATTAATCGTTGTGGTAGGTCGTGTGGCTTCATATCTTGCACCAGCTGTATTTTACAAGGTTTTACACCCAAATCCTTCTGCAAATTTTTCCACATAGTCGAGTAACAGAGGCCCAATTGCTGTGGACGGCACGGAATTGATAATTCATGGTCATCAACCACACTGCCGGATTCAGCTGCATACATATACATATTTTCCTCTGTCCGCACTCTACCTATGCTTGTTGGTGATTTAATGTCCGATAATGTAAATTTGGTGCGAAATTTAGTCACAAGATTCCAAATAGTCACCCCAGAAGGTCGCCCAATCTGACCTGAAAAATGGAAGAAATGCACGATGCACTTTCTTAACCGAGCATGAATTTTGATAATAAAATTCAATAATCTGCAAGCATTGTTCGTTTGTAAGTCGATTCATGGTTAAATTATAGACCAAACTGAACATCTTTAATCGTAAAATGTTATAGAAAAACAGCAGAGCTGCCAAAAAGAAAGTTACTAAAAAATCACCCATTATTAGGTACAAACTTTTTTACCTGAAAAGAGTTCTTTGCGTAAATAATATGTCTTGAGGAAATTTACAGCGACTTTTAGACCACGTTAACATCGTTTTTCTTGCAAGAGTTGATGAATCCACTTCAGCGTATAATTTTTTTAAACCTTTGAAACTGTGGCTATTAAAATCCAATAGAAAATCTTTTTTAACAGTTTTTTTAGCTTTATTATCACCACTAGTCTTCTGCTCTTTATCTCCATCTGACAAAACATAAATTAATTAATTAAAAACAAGACTAACACATTAATCGAAAATGATATAAAAATGTGCTAAGAAATTAACACATTTTAACATTTTAAGTATCAAAAATTACCATTTTACTGAGAATAACATCAATAATGTTCAACAGAATGTTCAAAATACAGGCAAAATAATAATAAAATAAATATGTTTTGTTAGCAAATACCTTTAACTCGTTTTATCGACCAATGACTAGGGCCTGCCCAGAAGTCTAAACGACTATTATCAAAAAATGAATAATCGTTGGATTTCGATGAGACAAGCTTAGCCATATTTGGTGCAGAGAAAGACTTGGGTTGATTTACTGACACCTGTCCTGATTTGTGACGATCTAAGCTTAGCTCAGGCTGCAGTTCAGGAAGACATTCATCATCATAATCCATAACCCAACCACCATCATCACAATCTAAATCTGGATCATCTATAATGATAATTATTTATTTAATCTAATCAAATCTTATATTAATTGTCAAACAATAAAAAAACTTTCTTTTACCAGCATCAAGTCTAATGGAATCAGGAAGTTCTATCTTTGAAGATGGATCAAACGCCAAAGAAGAATTCATCAATTCATCGCTACTTTTTTCTCCTAACAAATTGAAATATTTATGAAGATCTTTATAATCCTTGATAAAGGCACAAGGATCGAGGCTTTCAAAGTTTCCATTGTAACGGGATGCTAAAATAAATTAATTTTAATAAATTAGAATATTCAACTTTTTACTTGAGAAAAAATTAATAAATACTAACTTTATCAATATAGAAAAGTTTGTTTCATGTATATATGCATGACTCTCCATAATAAAATAAGTATTTTACAAAAAAGCAAGTTTGCTGCAAATAGAGGGCAGAGTACATGCAAAATAAACACTTTCTATTTTTGATTTTTTATATATATATAAGTGTAAGACACATTCTGCAGTATTTTCTAAAGGACGTTTAATTTCTTAGCGCAAATATGATACATTAACATTTATTAACTGTAAATTAAATTTATAACTTCCACCAACAATGAACATTTTCTTGTACTGTTAGTGTTAACAAATGATAAGGATGTCAGTAACTAGCTGTTACAATGACAGTTATAAATGTAACCTTTTAATAATTAACATATTATTCTATTTTTCAAACTAATAGTTATAACTGTTTTTTTTTTCTTTTTTAATCCAAATACCAGAAGAAAAAACGATTGAATATAAATGTAGTAAAATAAGGAAAATTCTATTGAGCAAAAATGAAAATATATATATTTGTTTGTGGTTAGACTCCTGAGGACCTTGATGAACCCTTAGAGCAGAGGTTCCCAGACTTTTTTTCTCATAGACCACTTTCAAAATTTAGCTGGTTCCGGTGGACCCTCTGCAGCTACACTTCTACCACATTCCCAAAACTCAAAAAAAAAAAAAAATGCGAAGATTAGATCTAACAATGGAAATTTGTGTTGCGGCTGAGTTCCAACCACAAATTAACAAAAAAAGATGAATATTGATTGGTTAAGTAATTAATTGATTGTGCTGTGAGTGGATGTCAAAAAAGTAAAGTTGGCCAATCAAAAAAGTGATTCTATCCAACTTTACTTTTTTGACATCTACTCACAGCAGAAGGAACCAATCAATTCTCACTTATTTCATTTAGAAAACTTCCCATTCGGAGTGGTAAAATAAAAATAGTGTATTTTTTTGTGTTGTATTTATTCAAATATGTAATTATTACACTATTAATTATTATTGCTATGATAACAGTTGAAATATAATTAAAATTAACACTAACATCAATTCACTTTACTTAACTTTTCTTTTCGAAATTCCGGAAACAAATGAGGAACGTTTATCCTTGCCATTCATATTTGTATTGGTGAAGAATCAAACAAGTTCATGCAAGATTGCAAGCACACACACTACAGGTCATATTTCGTCCCTTTGCACGGCTGAATAAACGTTACGGACGGCGGAGGGGGCGCTTTGCAAGTCTCGACATGTTCTGAATATGGATATGCAAGTATTTACAAGTAACAGTCGCTGAGTTTCTTACAATATTATCTGCCTACATTGATAGGTGAAGTCAAGCCAATTTTAGTTCTTCACTATCAAAAGCAGATAAATTTTCATGGACCTCCGCTTACGAATTGTGAACCCCCAGTTTTTTTGTTACACCAAAGTTGACACCCATCGAGTCTACCGTGGACCACTGGGGGTCCACCTGGACCACTTTGGGAACTAAGGCCTTAGATCATCAACGCCTGTATAAAGAAGAAAAAAGAAGAAGAAAAAAGTTCTATCATTTACCATACCTGCTCAGTTCTTTGTGATTTTACATCTTGGCTTTTATTGTATATCAGATATGAACTGTTCATATCTGTATTACTGTTCACCAGTACTACATATTGTTTTGAGATTTATTAGTTTATAATTACTGACATTCTTTCTCTCATTGAAAATATATAAATTTAATGATTATAAGTACATGAAATAAACAATAATCAATAACAAATCAAACATAATTATTTTATAAAGTGTAGAACTTAGCAAATTTATATTAAACTAAAAAGACAAGAAAAGCTTACCATTTAAGAATAAGATGTTACTATTTTGATCAATTTCATAATTTGAAAAAATTGGAGGATTAAAGGAAATCCTACAATCAACTTCTTGTACAGGACAATCCAGAAAGTAATCAATACCAACAGGGAGAGTTGGTTTTTCCTGAGGCGGGTTTTCTGCTTTTTTCTTATCTAAATTGTTTTCTGGCATCAACATCTAATGAAAAAGTCAATTAACTTTATTAATAAACTAATTATAACATGTTTAATCAAGAATGGAATGTTTAAAAAAATTATGTATACTAACAAAATATTTGATCTCTACCAGCTACATTATTCTTAATTTTCTTAAAAAAGAATAAGTTTAAATTGGAAAAAAAATGGTTTTAACTAGCAATTAAGAAAGTAAATAAAAATAAGTCACAAATAAAAATAAGTCTTGACTTATTTGGCGTTTTCTTGACTGCACCCCCCCATTATCTCCATTCTCCAATTAAGAAAGTAGTTGAGTGTATGTAATTATTTTATAAAAGTAGATATATACATTCAGAAATGAAAATCTAACATAAAAAGGCAAAGAGGAGAAAATGAATAGAGCATCAATCTCAAAACAATTGGTGTCACATGTGTTCTTGTGATAAGGACAACAACCTACTATAACCAAGATTGTGGGTTTGCAACCCAGGATGTGGCCTTAGATTTTTTAAAAAGAGTAAAAAAACCTAAGTTATGCCATTCTTTGGAAGGGACATAATATAAGAGTCCCGGGGGCAGTGTTATGTTCTCATTACCCCTATCCTAATCAAAATTATAACAACCTACCATGCTCAAGATAGCTTGGATCACAGCCCGGGTGGTGGCATTAGGATTTTTTATAAGGAGTAAAAAATCGTTAGTAGTCCAGTCCTTCGGAAGGTAGGTAAAATGGGAGTCCCGAGCCTGTGCAGTGTCAGGTACTCATTAAAGATCCCTAATTATGCCTAGAATGGCAAAATTTAGGACTCCTACTGTAGCATCTATTGCCTGATTAGCCATAGCTGCATAAAGTGATGTTAAATGAATAAACAAACAAACAAAGCAATCCATCAGAATGCCTCTACATAACTATGAATACCAAAATAGTTCGGCAAGAGACTATGTAGATGGCTTGAGACTAGATGGATAGATATAATCAATAAGATCTACAAGGTCTGTAGAGCTAGTCAGAAAAAAAACATATATTTATGCATTTACAAGTACATACTTTTGTTAATTTTTTAGAATAAAAAAAATTAAATATAGAAGAAACAATAAATTTTTCTAATGAATAAAAAGAAATGTCTATTCAAAAATGCTAAACCGACTTATACTATTAATATTACCTTATCTAAATTAAACTTTTTAAGGTTAATATCTTGATCATCCTCTGTTGAATCGACTGAACGTTTTCTTCTTCTTCTAGGAGTCCCATCATTATCTTCTTTCAAATCGTTCAATACACCTTCTTCATTAACTTCATCACTATCCTCTTTTTCAATATCTAGTTCTTTGCCTGATACAATTTTAACCATATCAGTATAAACCTTATCTACTCTGTGAGCATAAATTTTTGCACTTGCCCCTAATGTACATCCCATTAACTGAAATAAAATCATGAACAGTTAAAACTAAGGCTAAATAAATATGGATTCAGTTTAAAAATTAAATTTACTGAACAAATAAAATGCTCACAGTTAAATTTTCCGTTTTTGAAGGTTGTTTCATACAAATAATCTTCATGTAGTCAATCAGCTGCAGCTTGAATGCATTTTTGACATTAACTTTCTGTAAATAAATAATAACAAAATAAATAACAAACAATTTTTTAGATTCTAAAAATAAATAAGTGTAAATATTAAACTTGTGATTATGATACAGATACAGGCAGAAGAGGGATTTAACCAAATCAAATTATATTTTAATTATCTAAAATCTTACAAGTACATTCAACACTCTTAAAACTAATTAACATGGCTATATCTTAGGGAGAGAAATGCTTTATTTTTTTTCAGCAGTGCTGTCCAACTACATTGAATTGCCATAACACACAGCATACTCATCAATCCATATCGGACATACTGTACATTACAATTTTAAATTTATGAATATTTCTCCTTTTCATGCGATCAAAATCAAAATGCATAACTAAGAACTGAAGTACAATTCCTTTTTTTTTTTTTTACTTCCCTTTTTTTTTCTTCTTAATAACGAGAAAGCAAAGAAAATATAAAACAATCGTGTGGGGTATCAGCTACTATATATCACAAAAAGGAGTAATTTAAATTTTATAAATAAACTTCAAAACATTTGTAAACAGAATCAACAACAGATTAATGCAATTGAACAAATTATACACAAGAATCAGCTTGTGTCAAATTTTCCAGAAGTTATCATACTTTTGCACTTTCATACAAATGATCAAAATAAAATACAAGTTACTGATTAAGTTATTTAAATATTGGTTTTATGAAGCCATTGAACTTAAGCAGAAATCTTACTAATCCTACTAATATTATAAATGTGAAAATTTGTATGTTTGACGAATGTCTGAATTTCTTTCTTAAACTATACACAGAACCTAACTACAAATTTCAAGATGCTAAGTTTCTGATTTACCTTTAATTATGTACTATAACGGGGGGGGGGGGCACATGCCCCCGTGCCTCCCCATAGATCATCATGTTGTTTGGCTTTAATTATGTACTATAATGGATTCTCCACAGTACCTAAAAAACCGTCGGGGGGGCTCGTGCACCCGTGCTCCCTCCCCCCCCCCTAAATCCACGCTTGCTATAGCCAATGTGTTATTATGATGTATAAACTATATGACTGTAAAGTTTCATCCAAATCCGTCCAGTAGTTTTTGCGTGAAAGAGAGACAAACATACAAACATTCACATTTATAATACTAGCTTTTGCCCACGGCTTCGCTCGCGTGGAATTTGGTGTGCCACATAAAGTTTCATGAAAGATCATTTTAAATAAGTAATTTAATTATTTCTTTTAAATTATAAGTTACTCCTACATCCAAAATTTCAGATGTCTAACTTCAAAACTGACGGATTCTATACATCCTTTGAACCCCTATTATATTAAAGGGTAAACCCTTGGGGTGGAATTATCCAAATTTCTTTCTTAAACAATACAATAAACCTATCTACAAATTTCAAGATACTAAGTTTCTGATTTGCCTATAATTATGTACTATAAAGGGGGGAGGCACATGCCCCCGTGCCCCCACATAAATCTGCCCTTGTAGCCTATGATCTATAACCTATTTTACTCAATAAGTTTCATCCAAATCCGTTCAGTAGTTTTTGTGTGAATGAATAACAAACATACTCATTTATAATATTAGTTGAATATCAAAACAAATAGTTTCACTCATGTTCTTTCTGTTATTTTAACAAATATGATCATGTGATTTGCCTTTAATTATGTACTATAATGGCTTCTCCCTAATAACTAGTTTTTGCGTGAAAGAGAGACAAACATACAAACTTTCACATTTATAATATTAGTAAGATTAGTAGGATATCAAAACAAATAGTTTCACTCATGTTCTTTCTGTTACTTTAACAAATATGATCATGTGATTTGCCTTTAATTATGTACTATAATGGATTCTCCCTAATATCTAAAAAACTATAGGGGGGGTTGTGCACTCGTGCGCCCTCTCCCAATAAATCCGCGCTTGCTATAGCCTATGTGTTATTCTGATGTATAACCTGTATTACTGCAAAGTTTCATCCAAATCCGTTCAGTACTTTTTGCGTGAAAGAGAGACAAACATACAAACTTTCACATTTATAATATTAGTAAGATTAGTAAAATGTGAAAGTTTGTATGTTTGTCTCTCTTTCACGCAAAAGCTACTGAACGGATTTGGGTGAAACTTTACAGTAATGTAGTTTATCATCAGAATAGCACATAGGCTATAGCTAGTGCAGATTTAGGGGGGTGCACGGGTGCATGTTCCTCCCTCCCCCCCGACAGTTTTTTAGGTACTGTGGAGAATCCATTATAGTACATAATTAAAGGCAAATCACATGATCATATTTGTTAAAATAACAGTAAGAACATGAGTGAAACTATTGTTTTGATATCCTACTAATATTATAGATGCGAATGTTTGTATTTATGTTTGCTACTCATTCACACAAAAACTACTGAACGGATTTGGATGAAACTTATTGAATAAAATAGGTTATACATCATAGGCTACAGCAAGGGCAGATTTATGTGAGGGCATGGGGGCATGTACGTAATTAAAGGCAAATCAGGAAATTAGTTTTGAAGTTAGACATCTGAAATTTTGGATAATTAAATTATTTATTTAGAATGATCTTTCATGAAACTTTATGTGGCAGACCAAATTCCACGCAAGCGAAGCCGCGGGCATAAGCTAATAGAGAGAGAAGAAAACACTTTATTGAAGCATTACAATCTGCCTCTTGTGGGCAATAAGTAATGGTGCTATGTAGCTACAATCATTCCATAAAAAATCAATAATATAAACGAAATAAATGCATAAATAAATATATACAAGCGAAAAAATATATACAAAAATAAAGTAAAAAAAAAAAATATATATATATATATATATATATATATAATAAAAAAAAAAATATATAATAATAATAAATAAAACATAAAAGAAATATACTGTACACATTCATACTCTATTTACAATTTGCCTGGGGTCCCCGAACTGAGCTTCTTCCTCATGAATGAGGGCAAAGCAGGAGTCCGGGAGGCCCCAGCTCCCTTTCCCAGCCGCGTCACTGGCATTAAACGCCAATGGAAGCTGGTTAAGGGCGCTTCACACACACACAGGTCGTGAGTGGAGAATCTGGCCAGTGCCAGTACTCCAAATAGCATTATTATAACAAGTCTCGGGGCCATTGCCGGTTTAGGCGGCGGGGTGGATTGTATGGATGTGTGGAACTGGATAATGACTGAGCCAGGGGATTGGGATGACAGACAAGGTTTTGGTGAAAGTTTGAGAATTTAGTAGGGAAGAGGTCGAGGACAAAAGGAATGTTGAGATCATTATGGAGGGTTTTGTTGGAGACATAATAAGGAGCGTTGACAATAGTTCTCAGGACTTTGGATTGAAAGGATTGAATGCGTCTGATATTCGATTTTTTTGCGGTCCCCCACAGTTCCAGTCCATAGGTCCAGATAGGTTTGATGATCGTCTTGTATATTAGTAGTTTATTGTCTATTGAAAGATGGGAGGCCCTACATAGTAATCTGTATAGTTGGCTGAAACGTCTGTTAAGTTCTTGTCTTTTGAGTCTGGTATGAGGATTCCATGTAAGTCTTTTGTCTAGGAAGAAGCCAAGGTATCGTACTGTGTCGGAAATAGGCAGGATGGTTTCGTTGAATTGGACAGAAGGACATGTTCCCCGGCGAAGTGTAAAAGTCACATGTTTGCATTTTTCCTCGTTGACTTTGATCCGCCATTGGTTACACCAAATTTCAATGAGTGAAAGGTTCCTTTGGAGGTTCGAGGAAGCCATTTCAGGATCTGGATGAGATGATAGGATGGCTGTATCGTCTGCGAACGTTGCAAGGAAGGTTTCAGGAGTAGTTGGGATATCAGCGGTGTACAATATGTATAGGATAGGACCCAGGACGCTATAAGCTAATAAAGAATAAAATTTTCAAGTAAAACATTTTAGTAATAGTAAAATCAGATCACCTAAAGCCAAGCCAGTACATTGATAAGAAAATACTGAAATCTGATCCAATAAATGTACAACTTAATCATAGTATTGTAGATCTTATTTTTTTTTTTTTTTTAAATTGGCGTAAAATGGAAATACCAAAGGTATTAATTAAAAGTCACATAAAAACTGTAAAAAAGTAGTGAGGTCTGTACAGCTTCAGAGCATATTGAATTATAAATTACTAGCTTATGCCTGCGGCTTCGCTCGCGTGGAATTTGGTCTGCCACATAAAGTTTCGTGAAAGATCATTCTAAATAAATAATTGTGTAAAGGAGATAGTTGGGGGGTGCAGTCAATAAGAACACAGAATAAGTGATGAACTTATATTATGTGCCGACGTTTCGACCTACAGTGTAGGTCATCTTCAGGGCGATTTTGGAGAGCGAGGCCGTTAGATTTAACAGCTGGCGTGTACCCTTCTACCCTACTATCTCCTTTACACAATTATTTATTTAGAATGATCTTTCACGAAACTTTATGTGGCAGACCAAATTCCACGCCACGTGTACACGACAGGTACACGCCAGCCGTTAAATCTAACGGCCTCGCTCTCCAAAATCGCCCTGAAGATGACCTACACTGTAGGTCGAAACGTCGGCACATAATATAAGTTCATCACTTATTCTGTGTTCTTATTGACTGCACCCCCTAACTATCTCCTTTACATTAGATCATCCAGTCAACTATTTTCATCTCATAAATAAACAATTATTTTTTTAAAATATAAGTTACTCATACATCCAAAATATCAGATGTCTAACATCAAAACAGACAAAACCTTTGAACCCCTACTATATTAAAGGGGAAACCCATGGGATGGAATTATCCAAATTTCTTTCTTAAACTATACAAAGAACCTAACTACAAATTTCAAGATGCTAAGTTCCTGATTTGCCTTTAATTATGTACTATAACGGGGGGGCGCATGCCCCCAGATAAATCTGCCTTTGCTGTAGCCTATGATGTATAACCTGTATTACTCAATAAGTTTCATCCAAATCCGTTCAGTAGTTTTTGCGTGAAAGAGAGACAAACATACAAACCTTCACATTTATAATATAAGTAAGATTAGTTGGATTGTAAAACAAATAGTTTCACTCATGTTATTTCTGTTATTTTAACAACTATGATCATGCGATTTGCCTTTAACTATGTACAATCATGGATTCTCCACAGTACCTAAAAAACTGTCGGGGGGCACGTGCCCATGTGCACTCTCCCCCTTAAATCCGCGCTTGCTATGGCCTATGTGTTATTCTGATGTATAATCTATATTACTGTATAGTTTCATCCAAATCCATCCAGTAGTTTTTGCGTGAAAGAGAGACAAACATACAAACTTTCACATTTATAATATTAGTAAGATTAATTTCAAGACAAATAGTGAGTATAAAATTAAATAGTTGAGAGATACATTACATTTTGATTACAGAGCTGTATGCACTTTGAATAATGTTCGTCTAATTCTGCTTGAGTGAGATTATTTAAAATATTAATGCCTGTTTTCTTAATTTCGGCATCTTTCTTCTCTTTTTCTTTTTCTGCCTTTTCTTTTTCTTTTCTTTCTCTCTTTTCTTTTTCATCATCCTTAAAAAGTAAAATAAAGTAGTAAGTAAATACACATTAATTGTAACTATAAACCTAAATTAGCACATGAAATAATCAACAACATATATGTTGTGCTCTATCTAATATTTCATTTTTAATTGAAAAGGAAAAAGATTTAGACAAGTATATGGTTACAATTCTTATTAATTGATACTAATAAATTATGGAGCCCTGACCCAGTACATCCTTCTTTCTTCAGAGCGAAGGGTATTTGTTCCGTAGGTTATCACTTCTAAATGAGTTTTACAACGGTTTATGTATTTAATTTTTAGTATTTTCCAAAAATACAAGTTATTGTGAGCTTTAATATGGAAAAGAAAATGTATTTATGGGTAATGATTAGATTTTGGTAATCATTTCATCGAGAAGAAACAATTTCAACTAACATTTTGAAGTATAGCTGATATATTTTTGTGGAAACACTCTTTTCTCGATGAAGCGATTAATGATTAATGAAGCGATGAAGTATACACATTTCCCATAATTACTTTCTCTTTTCCTTATCAAAGCTCATAATAACTTGCATAATAGGAAAATATTAAATGGGAAACGAATGGAAAGTTAAAACTTGTTGTGACTCATCTCGAAGCTACAACCAGCAGAATAATTACTGAATAAATTATTATATGTGCTAGCTCTCACCAAAGTTAAGTGGAGGTAATTCGAGCTATGGGCAGATGAAATATGGTGTATAAAATTACAAATTCTAATTGGCCAACTTGGGGTAACAAGTGTACCTCGTTGTACTTATTCCACAGTAGGGAGATTGTTAAACAGCTTATTCTAGAGATTTTGATATCAAACCTCTATTCAAAGAAGAACTGTCTTTATTCTTCAGTGACTTTTAGTTCCAGGTAATTTTGAAACAAACATAGATGCCTAACTTTTATCATAACAAACACCTTGAAGGATGCCAATAAAGCATATTTTGGCCACCAAAGTAATACATAAAAAATGTAAATTAAAATTAGGGATAAGATCACTAATAAAAATGTGATATCGGTAAGCCTGGCATCAATCGATAATTGAAATTATACAAATTACAAAAGAAGTAAAATGTATACATTTGTGCCTGGTATTATATGATTTAAAAAAATCCATCTAGCGAACTGGCACTCCAATGACGGATTCACATGTAATCAAATCAACTATGTGTTAATAAGCAACCATTACATTAGTAGTTTGATAGATGTGAGAGTTTTCAGATGAGCTAACATTGATTCTGATCACTACCTCATGATCGCCAGGTTTAGGGCTAGAATTTCCAACATCAGAAATCAAAGTGGAGCACGATCGCAAAAGATCAACACGGAAAAGCTGAAGGATCTTGAGGGTTAGGCAATTCTCACCATCAGCCAAGAAGGAAACAGAGTGAATCTGCGGATGAAGTGGCAACAGCTGTCAACTTTCAATGCTATTTCTGTGGTTACTCAAAACATCCCAGAACCCAGTGTCCAGCTAAGGACGCCGTCTGCCATGGCTGTGGTAAGACTGGACACTTTAGCAGAGTCTGCCAGCAAAAGAAGTCTCCAAAAAGAGGTATAATTTTGTTTATTAAATTCAGTCACGCACATCCACCAGCGGGGAATGTATTCTTGATTTAGAAATTAGCAGTTATAATTACAAATATGTAACATTAAATGTCATTCCAGATCTTTGTGCTGATCTAATTATCATTCATGATATACTCGGGCGACATTCCAATTGTTAACAATTAATGTTAACATTAAGTTTGGTGGCCCGCAGGAGGCCCAGATAGGAGCACAGATATGCTCTTACAGCAGCTTTAGTAGAACCCGCTTGCTTGTTTCCTAATCTTAAACCTAGCATTCGACCAACCTGTGTCAGATCCCGATGCCATACAGAATCAGATGCTAAATTCATAGATTGTGAGGTACAGAAGCTAATCAGGGAGGAATCATTGAGGAAAGTTATTCGCCATGGCTAACCAAAGTTTTAGTTGTTTCGGGTAAAAACCATAAAAGGCACATTGATTATTCCCAAACAATAAATATTTTCACTGAATTCAACGCCTTTACTCTACCCCTTATTGATGACCTAGTAAACTAAGTATTGAAATATGAAGTATTCAACACAATTTATCTCCGCAGCGCATACCATCAAGTCCCAATCAGAGATGAGGATCGGCCTTATACTGCGTTCAAGGTCTCCAGTTGGCTCTATCAATTCAACCGCATCCCATTTAGAGTCACTAATGGTGTGGCTGCTTTCCAAGGCCAGATAAAAAGTATTATCGATACTGAGCAGCTGCAGGGGACATTTGCTTACCTTGATGACGTAACGGACTGTGGAAAGAATCAGGAAGAACATGACATCAATTTAAAAAAGTCCATGGAAGCGGCAAAGAAGTACAATTTTACTATTAATGAGGAAAAATCTGTGTTTTCCAATTGTGAAATCCATTACCTTGGGTATGTCATAGGAAATGGAACTTTGCGCCCGGATTCTGAGCGTCTTAGACCTCTACGAGAACTAGCGATCCCCAAGAACATGCCTTCCCTTCGTCAGGCCTTAGGGATGTTCTCACACTACTCACAATTTATCCCCAAGTTCTCAGATAAAATTCGAGTCTTTAAGGATCCAAAATTTCCTTTGTCTTTGAATCAATAAAGGTGGATATAGAGAACACTATGGTCTCTACAATTGATTCCTCAGTTATGTTCACTGTAGAAACCGATGCATCGGACCATGCACTAACTACAACCTTGTCTCAGAAAGGCCGCCCTATCACCTTTTTCTCCAGAACACTCTCACCTTCGGGGGAACGTTATCCAGAAAGAAGCTCATGCTATTATCGAGATCGTAAGGCCCTTTAGGGTCGTCGCTTCAGATTGATAACGGACCAGAAATCTGTCTCTTTTATGTTTGATACCCACTTGTCAGGCAAAGTGAAGAATGAAAAGATCCAAAGGTCTGACTAGGAATAGAACTGTCGTGCTATTCCTATGAAATTGCCTACAGGCCAGGACAACACCGTACAATCCTATGGGTAATGGTCAAACAGAAAGGTACGTTGGGATCATTTGGAAAACAATTCAACTTGCTTTAAGAACTCACCAGACAGACATAAGATGCTGGGAGACGGTTCTGAACGATATGCTGAACTCAATACACTCCTTACTGTATTCAGCAACAAATACCACACCACACGAACGTATGTTCGATCATGTTCACCATTCAAGTCATGGAAAATCAACATTGACATGGCTCATGACTCCAGGACCCGCCCATATAGCCAATAAAGCGTCTTGTAAGGCACTCAAAGTACGAGCCCTTAGTAGATGAAGTCACCTTACTGGAGGGGAACTCGGAATACGCCCATGTCCACCTCCCTGATGGAAGAGAGACCATTATGTCAACCCGACTTTGGCACCGTTGGGTAGTGAAGTTGACAGACACCCTCTTCCTGAGGACTCAACACAACCAACCCCAGACTCTGTACGTCCTGCTCAGGACTTGGAACAGAATCATTACAATCAAGATGTCCCTCCTCAAGCCATGGACCATCCAGTTTCAGGTTCTCCAGCGAGATCTACTATCCAGCAAACTCCAACTCTACACCAGAGTCAAAGGATCCGTCGGCCACCCTCTTATTTGAATGATTGCATCACTAACTAGAGTGGGGGTGAATGTAGTGAATCATGTTAATATATTTTTATCTCATATGTTCTTTATATAACCTTCTCTGTAATGTTACATGTTATTAGTTTAACAATGTGTGTTATTGTTTTCAATAAAACCTTTCAAGAGGTATTTCATTCTTTTTCATATTCTAAGAGTAAAAATACAGAATAATCATTCCACCACAACAAATAAAAATGTCTAATTCTATAATATAAGTTTCTATAAAACATTCTAAGGAACACAATAATTATAATTAAATAAGAAAATGTAATACATACTGCATCGATTATTGACTCATCATTATCCTTCAAGCACAAAGATCTCTTGCCTATAAAAGATCGCCTACCAGCTACATCATTAATATCCCCAAATATTGTCTCCAAAATACTGTTATGTGCTTCTTCAAGTTCTGGTTCAGCATTTTCCTTTTCATTCTGCTTCTTCTTGGCATTTTTACGAGGTACTAATGCCTTAGCCATTTCCGATAGCTTTAAATTAAAATATTTCAGAATTAATCACTACAAATCATAAACAAGCACTATAAATGTCATTTATCATTCACCTCCATCACAAAATTCTTTAACAGAATATGGCAAATTTACTTTACTTACTCTTCAATTCATCAACCAGCAATATTAACAATTAAGATCATAAATAAAAAAAAAAACACATTTTAACTTAGATATATAACCGAATTTTAAAAATTTCTATTCAGAAATAATATCATTCAGTAACAACCGCCAAATAATGATAAGTTGACAATATTAACCTTCTAACAATAAACTAATGGCGCCATAATTACGTCATATACTCACCAAAGAGGAAAGAAATAGAGCTTGGGAGTTTCCTACCCATAAAGCTTCTTTCGAGCTTGTACAATAACAAGAGTTCTTTTGAAAATGTATTCACGTATTTAAAAAATATTATTTTCCGATGTTCAATAATAGTTTCAGAAAGATGTTCCAAAATAGAAATATACATACAAAAAGAGGGTAATTATTCCTCAGGTTGTCGCTTCGAGTTAGTCACAAAATACCGGAGGTGTCCTGTTATAGAATATAGCACGGAATCTTATTTTATTATGAATATCCTGAATTTTTATGAAGAAGAATAAAACATTCTGAAACGATGGAGATCTTCGCAACATTTCACGCAGTGTCAGTTGTGGTCAATCGATCAAGACTTCGCCATTGCCAGTAAAATGCTTTATTTGGTCTTATGTTTGTGATGGCCAGTATAAATTGTACAATGTTGGCCTTATATTATGTAGTGGAAATATTTAATCTATATGAAAAGAGATTCTTACACACGAACTTGGACATTATAGGACCAGTTCCTGCTACATCCGTGTACTAATGGTACCTCAGTAAACTCTGCAAAATTTTTGGGGAAGTAGTCCCGAAGCATTTATAGCTTAAATTAAAGTTTGGGCCCAACCTCCACTGAATAACATCTCTTTGAGGTTTTTATGTCTCCAATTAATGCAAAAATAATTAAGATGACAGTAAAGCTTCAACTCAATTGGAACTGTTCAGTCTTGTTTACCTCTTAGGCGACCATAACTAGTGGAAGTTAACAATATTAATGTCAAATCAAAGTTGTAACAGTTTTAATGATTACGAATTTTACAGTTGAATTCAAAGCGGTTAATTTCGAAATATTCCTTTAGAGCGGCGTCTAGCATGATCGGGCTGTGGCTCTTTGGAGCTGTAGCATCATTCCTAATGCTTTCGGTTTAATTTGAACAGAATTCACAGGAATGACTATGCTCGTACAACTTACAGTTGTAAATAGATTTTAAACAAAATCGAATAAGTAGATTCCTGCAAAAAAAAGACCTATAAGCTTTAGAAAAAGAAGGAATCAAGGAAGGGCACAACAAAAAAGATAAATGTTTCCAGAATATTTGAACCGTTCACTAATATTGAATACTGAAGGATTACAAAACAACATTCATAAAAAACAATTTTATAGAGCTATGATTATAAAGCTTACGTTCGGAATATTTTTATTGAACGGCTGCCTGGAAGAAATATTTTAACGTACGTGCCTTTCAATGCTACATACTGTATGAATTCAACTTTTTCTTCTTTATCTTACTCACGTGCCTAAAGATGTCTTTTAATCTACAATACTCAAGACGGATGATAGGCCCAGTTCTGGAGGCCCCGTATACTCGTGACAACTGGTGGTTAGTCAATACCCCTCAAACCTCGGGTCTTCTCAAGGAAGGTGGTCCTGAGGTCAGTACTGTATATGACGTGCATGAATAAAGTGTAAAGTTCACTGTTCTGTCATGTGAGAAGGCCTTATACTAAACTCAGGAACCCGGGGAAGCGTTATTCTCAACTTGTATAGCGTTAGCTACTGCAGGAGAATTCAACTTCTGTTTGTATTTAATCAATAATCAATTGAATACAGCTCGCGGATCAACTTATTGCCTCACGAGAAAAAACAAAACAGTTTAAGACAGAAGGAAGTTGTATTAAGTAGCACAATTAACTTTTTCCAATATTGTCAATAAACTAAAACTTTATAGGAATCTTCTGCAATGATCTAGAACTACAAAAATAATTTATTAATAGATATCAAAACTTCGTAAAACACTAAAATTAATAATTTCACATCAAAGATGGTGGTAAAATTTAATGGAGTGTTACTCCATATCATCAATCTTCCCCTACTTCTTTGTAGAGAAAAAAAGAGTTGTAACCTGACAGCTCTAAAAATTTTTGTTTACAATTAGCATGGTTAACTGCATCTTATCTGATAAATTGTAATATTAATTCTCATAATGTCTAATTCCCACCTATTTATGACATCTGGCTTTCCCAGAGCCCCTCTGAAAAATGGAATTGGCAGATTTGTATGTCAGCTGAAAAGGGTTACCATAAAATTTTGTAAAACTCATGGAGATAGTCGTGGAATCAGGTGTTATATTAATCTATTCATTTATAAAATTACATGAATGAGTCGATTTTATTAAACTAATTTGTTATTTTGTTAATGTTAAGGGAATTCCTTGAAATAGAACTCCTTGATTTTTCAAGAAGAAATCCAGGCGTTGTTGTATATGTTAAAACTAGAAGACATAAATCACCAAGTCTTAATGCTGAATATCGTAATATTTTTTATTTTAAATATTAATTTAATATTATGAACATTTCTTGATGTGTATGGTTTCTGACTGCCCAAAGTTCCAAAGTGAATCCCGGTGAAATAACAATGCTTATACTTTTTAAAATCTAAGTTATCCTCTTTGTTCTCATTTATCAGATTTACAATATAGCATTACTTAAAATTAATTAAAATAAATGGTATCAGTTCCACTGGTTGTCACTTTGAGTTGAATTACAACAAGTTTAACTGTTCATTTGTTTCCTTTTTAGGACGAAGAAAAGAATGAAATTATGGTATGTATATTTTGTTAATAATTTCATCAAGAAATGAGTGTTTCAAAAAACATATGAGCCGTTTATTTTGAAAGTGGCTTACCTCCATTTATCTTCAAATATTTAAGGGTTTACGTATAGGATACTAATGACTCATACTGCTTAAGTGTATCTAAGGCTGTTAAATTTATGGTTCCAATTAAAATGTTAACAATTATTAAGTGAATAATGTATGTTTTCTTATCAAGAATGGAGTTAGGCAAAAATTTTAAAAACGGAGTTAGGTCACTTTCAAAATAAACGGCTCATATATCAACAAAACTTCTACATGTTAGTTATCTACATGTTTCCCATAATTACATTTTTTCATCCACACTATAGCTGACGATAATTTATATTTTTGGAGAATATTAATAAACAGTTCAAACTTGTTATAACATAACTTGAGATGGCAGGGAACAGGCATAAAATATATAAAATAAAATACAATATTTTTATTCTTATTTAGATTTGCCATTTCTGAATTTCTATTTATTACTTTTTCCAGTTAATGGACAAAAAGAATACATAAATTGCCACAATTTTTCCAAAGATGAAGTTAACAAATGGTTACATCTACTTCTTTCTAGATCAGGAAAGGAGGTAATGAGGTATAGAAAAATGTGGCACACTGATAACCCTTCTATTCAAGGAATCTGGACACCATTCACCTTTAGGGATCCGAAATTGAACGTTGCTTCTTTTCCTTTGGTAAAATTGTACATTAGATTTTAATATTTATTTTTATGTTGATTTTCAACTCTCATTACGTTACATTTAAATGTGTTAATCATTGACGGCTATGAATATGATAATATTTTTCAAGATCAAATGAATAGTTTTTAACAGGACTATAAGTTTTGCCATAGACACTACCTTTTATGTAGTCATAGCCATTGGCTACAACTAAGGCTTTATGCTTCAAAATAGCACCATCTGGATCAAGTTTTTATTGAAATATCTATTTGCATAAAATACGCTAAGCTCATACAGGTGGTTAAGATAACATGAAGATGTGCTCACAAGGATGTCTATAGCTTCTTGCTAGTGTTAATGTGAGAGGTTCTATCTCGTTAAAACAGGGTGCTCAGTAATGGTCGGGTAGTCAGCATAACATTCATTGTAAATGATCCTGAAATATCGTATTTTCTTTTAATCACTACCTATAATAATCAATTTTGTCAACACCGGTTAAAGTAGGCTCTATATTTCATACTTATGCACACAAAAAAAAAAATGATGTAATTTCCTCTAAAATAGCTGACGATAAATTACTGCACTGTCTGATTTTTTAAGTGGATACTAATTTAAAACTGGGTTCGAGTCCCAAACATACTGTTTGGTAAGCTTAACCTTGAGGCTTAATTATTAAGCTTGACATTGGTTAATAACCATGTATCCTGTACAAATTTAGTAGTTACAGAGTTAGCCATTATTTAATTATTTTTTAACTAAATGTCCGATTTTTTACAGAATGTCTACTGGGGACCACCTAATCCTAAACCGACTGCAACAGAAATTGTCATGGAAATGTTTAAAAAACAGCAGCTTGAGGATAAAGAAACTAGTGATAACAAAATAAATGAAAAAGATGATATAAAATCAAGACAAGAACAGTAACCGTTACTATTTTGCTTGTATAATTTTTAGTTGTTCTTTAGTTTAAACAATAAGTAGTTATATCTTAAGTTTTTGTAATTAAACTTTGCATGAAAAACACTTTATTCAGTTATTCAGTCCCCTTATTGTAAAAAGGTAATTTTTTACATTTTATCATATGATTTTTATTATTTCATTTAATATATATTAGACTTGTTTCATGTGTAATTTCCTCCAGTTGGTGGTGTTCTTCCTCTGGGTTAGTTATCCAACTGAAAATTTGAACAAAAGCATTCCCAAATGCAGAGGTTATGTTTCTTGCATATTGTGCTGCCAATTGTCTGAGTTTAAAAAAAGTTACATTGTGTATTTCTATTGTCATATTTGAAGGCATTCTAAACAATGTACGTTGAATTATGGTGATTATAAATATTAACAAAAAATGTGGGATTAATAACAGCTCATTACAGTCTTTAAAAATAAACATTCTATACAAGAGAATTCTTACCTCTTGGAAGCAGCTAGTCATTACATTCCCGCCTTTTATTTTTAAGTTAGTTCGCATTTAATCAAGGCATGCATTACACCACTTCACCATAAGCTTTTAAGGAAAAGTTCTTGATCTTTCATTTAAAAACCAAATTGGGAGTGGAGTGGCTCAGTGGTAGAGCACTGAGTAGCCATGCTGGAAAAACTTCAAATCCCGCTGCAGGCAGTTACTTTCATTTAGCCTGTTTGCGGCGGGAAATGGATCATATGGGATCTAGGACCCTTGTGGGGCCAACCCAGCCTCTATAAAATATTACAAAAATAGGGTACCCAAAATAAGGGGGGAAAACCTGGCGGCTGAGCGTGACCTAGGACAAGTCACCTCCTTCCAGAACCATTTTCCATGAAACAGTGCAGTCTCTACCATGTACTGAATCCCAGACTCGTTCACAGGTCATAGTGGTTACAGATTTCAGGCTAAGTAATCAAGTTTTTGTAAACTAGCTTATAGACGATCACTTAAGCTCCCAATTATGCTTTTATTTTTTAAAGTTTTAACATTATCAAGTGTATCAAATGATTTTATATTTGACACTACCTTGCTTCCATTTTAATGACAAGGCCTGTTGGATAGACACACCACAATCAATTATTTTTTTACCTTGACTCAAGTAAAGCTTGAAAACAATGAGCTTCTAAGTGTGGTCTATGAGAAAGAACACAAAATGTTTCAATCAAGGCTTTAAAAGGATAATCAACTTTTAAATAAACAATAAATATAAATCCGGAATATATGCACTAATGTTGATCAAATAATGAGAGTAATCAAGCATTTATTAAACTCATACATATAACCAATAATATTTATCTATAAATAATTATTTATATTTTTTACAAATTATATAGGAACTTAATTTAAATAACAAATTTTTTTTTAGAAAAAATATTTTTAAAATAATGACACCTTAAACATTTTTTTTTACCAATTGAAATGTACATAAATTAATAAATCTATCCAAGACACAACTTTCATAATTATGATAAACAATTTAACTTGAAAATCTAAAAAATAATATAAATATGGAAGTTTTTTGCATATAGTATTGATTAAAAATACATTCTTTTTTAAGCTTCTGTACTAATATGAAAATATCTCATGAGATGAATTTCCCAATATTTAATTGGTTTTCTCAAGGAGAACCATTTTTTTCATAAATGTATGTAATGTAAAATATTGAATGCCTGCCCACTTCCTTCTAACCTTAAGTAAATAACATAGTTATTATTTTGGTATTGATCAAACAATTAAAAAATCTGTGTTTTTTCAACAGTTAAATGGAAATAAAATTGAGGCATTTATAGAATAATGTTGTCGAGGATTATTATTAGTAAGTATTATCCAGATAATAAACGATGCAACCCAGCTGTGAGATTCGCACAAAAATTTATTTCTAAATAATAAATTATATTTGTTATTTATTGATAGCTGATTGTATAATTGCACAATAGTACTGAACAATATGATTTATTAGAGTAAATGTGTAACCAAACTAATTACTGAATTATAGTTTTTCAATGTATTCTCAATGCCATTACGGACCACTCTAACAGTTGGCAGTAAACTACTTTGAGAGAAGAACAGGGATACTATATGGGCACTGCTCGGCAGTCAATGTAAAAAACACCTGGCAGTTGCTTCTCGACCACTTCTGAAAAAGCCTGACAGTTGGCAGTATAATGATTATAAGTTATTTTACCATATCTGAAGCAATGTTCTTAAGAGAACAGACAACAATATTTTTTATTCATGCCAGTCATTATTAAATGAAAAAACAAACTATTTTTGATAAATTTTGTAGCATCACAGGAAGAACAATGTGCATTAAACTTTGGATTTTAAAATAATTACAAACCATTCTCTTTAAAAAAAGGATTTTGATATAAGTTCAATTAGCATTACATAGTGAAAGAAATATTTCTCTTAAATAAATATTAGAACATTGAAAAAATCAAAATGTCTTTTTTGTTTATGCTATTGGTTTATTAATCATATAATAACAAAATATTATTTGTTCTGATTTCATTACAAAGATAAGATATTTATTACTGAAATTATTATATACAACAATTATTACTGTCCTTAGTAATAAATATACAATCACACCTTATAAGAAGCCATCATTTTGTTGAAGTCTATGTATTTGTTGTTATTTGGTACATATGGATTTTAAATTTTATACAGACATCAGTTCATTTCATGATTAAACCAGGCTAAAGCACGTGCTGAATAAAACAATAACGATTTTATCACATTTAGCCACTGCAATGTGCAATAAAGCTTATGAGATCAGAAATAAAAAAAAAAAAAGTACAGGAAAGAAAATTCTCAACCATGGTTCCTGTTTCCTACAACAGAACCATTTCTCGACAAAGATCAGACATGAATCTCAGTTTCTGTTTACTAGAGGTCAGTGATATGAAAAGATTAAAAAAAAAAAATCAAAACGTTTTTTTAAAAAAATTACATTTTATTTAGATATTGGTAAAAATTAATATAATCTAGGACGGAAAAATTTGACAGTTCCAAAATATATAAATTTTTTGCCCTTAAAAATTAAAAAAACTTAAGTACAATTTTTCCATGGTAATAATAATATAAAAACTAATAACAATTATAGGTATCAAACAAATTAATAAAAATTACCTATATTATTAAAGAATTTAAATTAATAAAAAATTAATTAAAAGGTTTATAAAAAATATAAATTTTAAAAAATAAAATAAGTTATAAATATAAATTAGTTATTAAGAATGCTTGGTAGGCAAGAGCTCCATAAGTTTCTCATACGGTTTTCATAACTTTAAAAGCCTTCCATTTCTGAGGTAGAGATAATTATATTGGAAATCACAACCAAAGATAGCTTTAGCAAACTTAGAGGTCCCATGAGAACAGATGGTGCTTTACTAGCATATCTCTCACTCCATCTCTAAGAGGCTGTGATGGGGTTTTCTTAGCAGGGAGCTCCCAATCAGGGTTAAGGTTGAAGGCAAATTGTGACAGAATCCTCAATTCGCACTTGACTTGTACCCAGCCAGGACTGCTCATGAAGCTCCAACTGTGATACCTACAAAATAAATAATGATAAAAATGAAACATATGTTATTTAATATCACAAAACGTCACTAGAC
Source organism: Arma custos (assembly GCA_037127475.1). Lineage (NCBI taxonomy): Eukaryota > Metazoa > Arthropoda > Insecta > Hemiptera > Pentatomidae > Arma > Arma custos. Next base: position 67,614,146 of record CM073760.1, on the reverse strand, counting down.
TAATTATAGAGAGCTACATCTATCATTTTGAGATCATAAGCACTTGTTATCTCTATTTGGAACTTAGTGATTTCCATCTGCTTAGCATGATTTTTATGAGATATATTCTCAATGGCATAGATATTGAGTAAGAAAGGATGAATATACAAGAGTGAAATTACTAATATCTTTATGACAAACGGTGTTCACGAATGAGAAATGTTTACGACTTTTTGTCGATATTTTTTGCGATTTATTGCCGTGCATTAAAAATACATTTTTAATGTATTGTAGATGTAAAGGATGATCATGAACCCAGCCTTATCAATCATCTCTGGGAGAATTAATGGAATTATTGAATCTAAAGCTGACCTAATCGAATAGCATAAAAACTAAGAGTGTATACCTAATGTCATGAAAATAATCTAAAATATAAATAAAAACCCTGCACCACTATAACTCATGATTAATCTTGGATTCAGTATTTGGTAAGGACTGTAATTTTTCTAAGCCAACAATTCTCAATAGCCTGGTTTTTTATAATTAATTGTATTTATTAATATTGTGCCTCACTTTTGAAAACTATGTAGTACTAATACCACACATTAAAGGAAAAGAAACTAAAATCTAAGATTTAAACGTAATGTTGAAGTGTAATAAATATGTATTTGTATACACAAAATTTATCTTTCAACTATTTTCATTGCATTTAAATTTTTTAAAAATCAATTAAAGTACCATAGATCAATAAATAAAAGTAAACACTGCAAGAAAGTGATTAGAATGTCTTCATTAAAGCATGTAAAGGCAATAAAGATTCAGGGTCGGTGTGCACTAGGGCAATCACAATACCATTTATATATAAATGTTTTTCTCAAAATTAATATTTGTCTATGTAAATATATAAAACTATATATAGCATCAGGATTTTTTTTTCATGAGGATTTAAACAAATTACTACAAGTAATCAGATTTACCATTTTTGGACAACATCAATAGAAGAACAGAGAACCTCTAGCCACAAGTGAAGAACCTGCTCGTTCAATCCAATGCAAATTAAACTTCTCAGTTTAACATCCATCTGTACATGGGCGTTATCGTGGGTCAAGTTCACAGCTTGCACACATCGGTATAAGAGCTATAATTAAAAAAAAAAAAAGAAAAAGGAAAATTCAATTTTTAAAATAACACGCATATATAGTGCTTTAATAAACAAAAAGAAGCATTGAAATAAATTACCTCTTCTGGCGTAAGAACTTTGCCGTCTTCATCAAGCCGATAGGTTTTACACAATACGAGTCTGCTGTAAACCGAAGTGAAGTCTCTTTCCACTTCCTTAGTTGATGCTTCTTCAATGAATAGCCAGGGATGACATGGTCCACCTATGAAAAAATATATCAATTTTAGTTCCAACATAAACACCAGCTAAGTTAATTACTTGAAATATAGAAATGTCACTTCATATTTATTTACTTATTCATTAATACAGTCATGATGCTCAGTGACAAAGGTGGTATTTGATATCAAATTAAAAAATTCATTCATAAAAAAACTGATTAAAATATTAATGAATCAGAATCATGTAATATAATAAAATATATAAAAACTTTAAAACAATATAAATAAAAAAATAAAGTGTTTCTCAGATGTTATTTTAACTAAAATAATTAAATTTTCGACACAAATTTTTAATAAATGTTATGCCGCATATATTATTCAGTTTCTTAAAGTCCAAGTTTAAACTTTTTCTTCTATTTTCTCTGAAATCTACTCTTAATTTATTTACTCTCACTACAGATATTCCACTTCCAAATATGCTTGTCTTTTGGTAAGCTGACAATACCTCCTCTTGATACAGCTCGTGTGATAAACTTCTCCTGCCTCCATAATGAGAAATAGAGAAAATTTAAATTTAAATCTAATTATGATTTAACACTGATTACACACTGTCATTTTTCATAATTAATCAATAGAATAAACTGCTAGACACATAAGTCACAACACTAAAGGGATATCTACTAACTATAAATATGAGCTAGGTCATACATTAAAAAAAAAATATATACCACTACAACCAATGAAGGGGTTCAGTACATGGTAGATACTGATCTGTTTCTTAGGCAGTTGTGCAGGGAGGTGATTTGTCCTGAACCACGATCAACTGCCAGATTTTCATCCTTATTTTGGGTACCCACTTTATAGAGGATGGGAATACCCCAAGAGGGTCTTAGATCCCATAGTATCCATGTCCAGCCATTGACAGATTAAATAAAAGTCTGCCAGGTGAGTGGGATTTGAACCGTGAATCTTCGGCACGGCGACTCAGTAATCTACCACTGTACCACTCTACTCCCTTAGGTCATACATAAGCACATTTATCTCACTTGACATCTGATTTACAACTTCACATTATAAGAATAATGACTAATACCTAATTAATTTAACATCTGATATTTATTACCAAGAAAATGAGGTCTCTTCATTCCATGTTCTAAGACTTGTTTTATGTATGGGCAGAGAGTTCCCCTGACCAGGTCCGTAATGGCTTCGCTCACAGAATCGTCACCAGCACAAGAATACTGTTTACTCCTTTCATCAAGCACTTCGACAAACTTAGCTGGGAACCATCCTGGCAACAGGTAGAGATGATAAAACATGATGGAAAATTATTCTTGGTTTATTAAATTAATCTAAGCAAAGGCAGAAGGCTTATTATTATTGTTTCATGAGCTGATCACAAAATAAATTTCAATCCTAGGCTGAGCTTAAAGTGGAAGCCAGTTGATTCGAGAATGCTAAGGAGAAGCCTAAACAATCCTGACCTTCTATAGAAAGATAAAACAAATAATAAGCATTTTATTTTTATTTATATATACATATATGGACATAAAGCACTTAAGTATTCTTCATTGAGACAAATTTAAGTCATTCATTGACCACTTCTTTGTATTGACCACTTCGGATCTTATAAAAACTTTATTTTTGTTTCTTCTGATTATAATCAAGAAAAAAAAAACTTTTTTAAAGGAAATAAACAATTTATAACATCTCGGTTTATTATGATTTAAAAATAAACTGTAATTCTAAGATAAACTTATAATAAGTTACAATAAAAGACAATCATAAATAATACTAATAACCAGCAGAATCATATTTTTGCTATTCAAATATTTACCTCAAGATACGGAAAAAGTAAATAATGACCTAAAACTACAAGGGTAATCATTAGATAAAAATCAGTTCTTCTCTATAAGTAAGATAATTATTTATACTAAACTTTTTAAATTATAGACTAAATGATGTTACTTCTATTAGTTTTAGGGCTTTACTTGTGAAATATAAATATATAATGAAGACTGAAAAACTTTTGTATAGTATTAAGTGTAGTATATATCATGAATAACTACATCAATGGCTATAAAAGAGGTAAGAGAATTATATTATAAATTTGTATAGGTTATTTTACCTTCTAAGAAATTAGTACTACATTAGTTTACTCCTGTTAGAGAGGAAAATAGTTGACTGGAAGATCTAATGGAGGATGGAAATAGTTGGGGATGCAGTCATAAATTAACACCAAATAAGTGAAGACTTATTTTTACAAAGTAGGACGAAATGTGGACACAAATAAAAAATAAATCTTCACTTATTTGGTGTTAATATGACTGCAACACCCCAATCATTTCCCATCCTCAATTAGTTTATTCCATTTGAATCCTTCAGTTCAGTAAGATAAGAAAGTTAATTAATACTTTTTTATTACTACTCCATTATAAAATCTTAGTGGACATATTATTTTCATAAGATAAAGAAGTTTGGTGAAATTGTAGGTATTTAATGTTTCAAGAATATATTTACTATAATTAATTTTTTTCTAAAGTTCTATTTTAAAAATTTCAACTATAACTTAATAAACCACTTTCAAAGTTTCCTCAAGATAACAGTCTGAAAAGAAACTTTAACATTTTTAAGATAGCACAATCTTGTGGGGTCAGTGTATCTATAATAATTTAAGGTCCAATAAAATGTCTTAAGGACATGATATTGTATATTAATAAGGATAACGAAATATGATACACATCAAATGAGTAAATTATTTCTAATAGATCGGTGGATACTATTTTATAACAATGTACTAGAAGTCAAATGTTTACCAAAATAAATAAGCTGACATGAAATCCTTCTGAAAAGTAATATTTTAATATTGAACCAATAAAAATACTTATAAGAAAATGAAAAAATAATTGAAAGAAAATAAAAACAACAAATGTGAAAGAATTTTCACCCAGGAGCAAAGACCAGAGTATAGTGCTAGGAAGAAAAAGTACTGGAAAGATAGGAAAAAGAAAAAGAGTAATATTTAATTATATAAGTAATTGTTTGTATGAAGAATTGTTTAAAGATGGCCAAAATTGATAAGCAGTAGTAAAAGAACTTACCTCTTAAACCATTCAGCTCTCCAACCCAGCAATGTTCATCATTTTGACTAATAATTGTGATTATATCATTTTTTCTAAACCCAAGTTCATCATCATCATTTCTTTCAAAATCTACAAAATAATAATCATGAAATTTTATAAATAAATAATTTTAATATAATTAATTACAGTAAAACCTCGAATTAACGGACAGCCCTGGTGCAAATATTTTTGTCCGTTATTTAGAGGTGTCCTTTAAGGGGAGGTTTTATTTTTTTATAAATATGTATTTGTACAAATTAATTCTCTCTTATTCAATTTCCCATGTGTTTAAAAGGTAAGTAGAATAAAAAAAAACATCGCACGGTTTTTTTTTTAGTGTTCCCGAAACTTGTGTCCTACCGATATTGAGTCTTTCCGCTAGCGCACGTACCCTTAACTTTTCAAGGTCATAAAAGTCGATTACATTTATTTTTTGTTCTAAAGTGAGTCTCTTACGTGAGGGAGACATTTTCAGCCGCCTGCCACGAGGGTTAGAACAGAACTAAATGTTAATAAAGCAAGTTCGAGAATAAAAAAAAAGTATTTATGTGGAAAACCTTTACTCAAAAGTAAACACAACTGTCCCTGTTTCCTTAGACCGGAAACAACTAATTGTTTCCGAGAAACGGGAAAGGGATAAAGTCATACTGTCCGTCTTTTAGAGGTTTTTTTAATCGATTTCTAACCAACACAGCCTGTCCGTGACCGTTAATGAGAGGTTTCGTTAAATAGAGGTTAAAATGCCTTAAAAATTGTATTAAAATGTTGGTGCAAAAAAAATCCTCCGGTAATGGGGAGTGGCCGCTATTTAGGGGTGTCCGTTAGTAGAGGTTTTACTGTATTAAATTTTGAAGTACCAAGCAAAGCTTTCGCTCTTCGGCTCCTGGTCCGAGATACATTCAAATATCTCTCATGATCTTTAGCATGGCTCTCAATACTATAGTCAGCAACTAATGCAGCATCTTTGCACAGTTTTGGTTCTGTAGTAAGAAAATGCCGAGCAACTTGTAGAATAGCTTCTCGCAAATCGACAAGAATTTCTGAAAAGTAAAAAATGTTATAGTCTAATTAAGATAAACAAATAACAAAACTATGGCTTAACAGATAACAAAACAAAAACTTTGCTTAATGGAAATAATCAAAAGGTTCAATTAAAATGTTGACCGAGTGAAAATTTAAAAACATAAAAGATAATGTAATTTTAAATAATATAACCAGATTCTAAATAAAACTATAATAATATAAAATTGCAGCTGATATAGTTCCTTCCAAAGAACAATGGCATAACTCAAAAAATCTCATGTTTCAACAGAACTGAAAGTTCCAAGCCAGTTAAAAACTAAAAATTTGGGTGTTGCTAAAGCAAAACATTCCTCTAGTAAGATGGTATTGAAATTCTTTTATTAACCATTAAAATTTTTTAGCTTGAAACCTTTTTGATTTTGACTTAGGTCATTATTCCCATAAAAATTCAAATTCAAACATGATATAGTCATATACAAATATGACTTTATAAAAAAAACATGTAGGAAATGAAATATCAGATATATTGTTCCTCAATACAATTGCTACTGAAGGCTTAACTAAAAATACCTATTTTTTAGTTATGTTATAGTTCTTTTGAATGAGCCATATATTGAGGAGTATAGGGGTCGTTCATAAAATGATTTATGCTCTCTAGACAAGACTGTTATTTCTTTAATTGTGAATCTATTATTTAATTTGTAAGACTGAATGGGGCTTTAATTCCCTAATTAATTAAAAAACTGAAAACCAATAATTCAAAAATGGTTCAAATTTAAAACTAATGGTTCCAAAAAAATTATAAAAAAAAAAAGAAACCATAGCTTTCCTGAACCTAAGATATAAACTTACATTCACTATAAAAAAGTGGTCTAGAATCATAATCGATTCCCATCAAAATACTCAGATGCCAAAAAACAAGAACATAAAAATGCAAAATTACATAAAACATTAAGGGGAAAAAAATTTTAAACAGGAAAAACATACATAATATACAAGAGTTTTATATCTAATGATAATTAAAAAAGTTGAAATAACTCACCAGTCTGCCTTATATTTTTTGATTTTATGTCTTCTTCAGTTATTTCATCACCAAAAAGAATTAATTGAATAACGGACTTTGATTTCTTTACTTGTCTTCTAAAATTAAAAATATAATCAAAATTTATTGAAATTTTCTAAAAATAATAATAATAAAATGAATAATTACTTACACATCTGAAAATAAACAATTTAATTCTGATGAATAATTCCCAATGAAGAAACATGCACTGGATTAAAAGCTTATAGAAAGAAAAAAATAGGCATAGTAATAAAAGTGTGCATGCAAAATAAGAATATTTCCAAATGTTTTAAGGTGGTCTCCTTACAGCACAGGATAAATTAAAGATCATGAATGTGAAATAACCATGTGGGCTAGACATGTCAAAACAGAGCACACAACTGTTGATAAATTATAGAAAAAGATATTTAGCACAAGATAAACACTTGAATTCAAAAGAACAAGCGAAGATTAAAAAAATGGGAATGAGAAAGATAAGAACAATAATTGCTATGCTCAAGTCAATCACAAAACCATCTCTGAAGCAAAGACAAACATGCTGGGGCAGAACTCCAGCCATAAGTCGGAAACTAATACTAGTAACAGTCCAAATTTATTTTGCATCTAGAACATGGGAAAAGCTTGATCTATACAGCCTGGTCAAAATAATTTGATAAAAAGTAGGACAACCCAGTCTCTCTGCACCAGCTTGAGAATACAAAGAGGGTTAAATCTAATAAACACTAACACATACATATAGTAGAAAGCATCACAGTACAAAATTTGAAAAAATGGAAAATTGACAGAAAGTAACAGAAAAGGACAATGGCATGAGACAAGCGACCCAGCCTATAATATATAAATTTCACTTGAGGAAGGCATGCTCAAAAAAAACAAAAAAAAAAAAAACAATTGAGTGTTGTACAAAATATAACAGGATCTAGAAATAGGACTACATTTTTAGCATCTACATCAGGGAAATAAAAGTTACAAAATTTTACTCATATTCATACATAAATAATTTTTGAATTAAGAAAAAAAAAGACTGATACAAAATAATAGATTAAATCAATAGTTAACATGGCAGGAAATTACAGATTTTAAAATTCTAATAGCAATTAAAATACAAACAAATCAATAATAATTCCAAAAAACTAATGAGCCCAACATATATTTATCAATTATATCTTTGTTTATTTGTTTCATTAATATTATGCATTTAACATTAAAATTTCTAAACAAATTTTAAAAACACTTACTGATAAACAGTATCTTAAAAATGAATGTCACCCGCTAAAAAAATGTTTCTTATATATATACTTTAATATAAATTAATGTTTGAATGTTTATAATTATTTAACATCTAAGAGGAGATAGGCACTCCGAGTATAAGCCATTATTGGACCATAATTATGATTAACAGTTTAATTTGAGAGCCAATCAATTTAAGTTATTTAATTTTAATAATAATTGTACTTCTACAAATTATTGTCATCATGTGTATATATACCAAAACAATGTTGAATGTTTAACCTAAGAAGGAATAATCAGAATGTCAATGTTAGTTAAAATATAACAAGATGAAATTAGATATCTAACATTTTATTCAAAGATTTTTTTACAGAACCAGAAAATAAATAATACATATTATTTTAATTAATAAAACAAATTCATACTGTTTCATATAATTATTTTTGTTTGTAATTTCATAATAAAAGCACCTAGTGAGTATTGACTAAATTGGTTAATAAGTTTTATTACTATGCAGACCAAGAATGTAAAAATAAATAGATAACTAAATAAAGTAAATGCATCAACTACAAATATAATAAAACTACACTGGTTTCTCACAAATGCACTCTACGATAGAATAAATAAAATAAATAGGATAAATATTTAGGCTACTGGAAAAAAATATAAATAAACTAATGTAATAAAAACAAAAAAAAAGAAAAGAAACCTTTCAAATAAGAAACTGGTCAACAAATAACTGTTTTTTATTGTAGTTAATATTATTTCAAATATAATATAAGTAAAGAATAAGTCAATGACTCATAATTTTCCAACACTGAATCACCATGCCCTGATGAAGAACTGCAACATGGGTCAAAAATGTTGATTTGCATTGATAGTAGGTATTTTACTATTTGAAAATTTTCTATTGCCGCCAACCAGACCATCTAAGCCATATAATTCATGGGGTCAATAAATAATTATTAAAGAAATTTCATATTTTAAAGAACAAGTAACTGTATACCCCTCTCTCCTCAATGGAAACCCCTCTGCAATGGACAGATCAATGAACAAATTGGGCCCATTAAAGTAAGTATTAAAGAGGTTTAATATGTTATCAATCCTAGATAGATCTGTTTCTTTAAATATTCAAGCCAATTCAATAAAATCAAAATATTGAACCATTAATAATGTTAGGAAGAAAGAAGCACTTGTACCAAATGTGGTATTTTACAAAAGGAAAAAAGAGGAGAACCATTGATATATTTTATAATTAGTTTTCATAAAAGGAAAAACGTTTTAAAATTTTCATGATTTTTTAAGCAGTTGAGAGTTTCAATAAGCATCAACAGTTTACATAATGATTTCACTATAATACTGTACAAATGATAAATGTTTATCAAATGTCAAAGTTTATTCAGTCTACATTATTCTTGCAATTAGTAATTCTTCTTAAAACTCATATTTTATTTTTCTACAATCCTTAGGTGTTAAACCATATTTTTATTGTTAAATTAAAATAAAGTAAAGGTTTCTTTTCATTTTAATTTTAGTTAATATTAACCGATTTAATGTCTTTAATATTATAGGGTTGGCAACTAAGTCATTGCCGTTTTTGTCGATAGATTCACTCTACACTTTCTTTTGTTTTGTTAACGTGGCCAGAGCATCTAACCTATATTTTTTTCTTACTGTATGGACTTCGACGTTTAATCAGTAAAAAAATTTTTTTGATTAGTTCTTTAGTTTTGTTTTTATCCCAATTTAAAAATGGAAGAACAGGACGTGCACTTCCGACACATTTTATTGTATTACTTCCGAAAAGGCAAGAACGCATCGCAAGCACAAAAGAAGTTATGTGCCGTATATGGAGATAAAGCCTTAAAAGAAAGGCAGTGTCGAAATTGGTTTGAAAGATTTCGTTCCGGTGATTTTTCACTGAAAAATGCACAACGATCTGGCCGCCCAGTCGAAGTGGATGAAACCCATATCAAGGCCATTATCGATTCAGATCGTCACAGCACAACACGAGAAATTGCAGAGAAGCTCAATGTGTCGCATACATGCATTGAAAAAAAATTAAAAACCCTTGGTTATGTCAAGAAACTTGATTTATGGATCCCTCACCAGCTAAAGGAAATTCATTTGACGCAACGGATTAGCATCTGTGATTCGCTACTGAAACGCAATGAAAATGATCCATTTCTGAAGAACCTAGTTACTGGCGACGAAAAGTGGATAGTTTATAACAATGTTACTCGCAAGAGATCGTGGGTGAAGCAAGATCAACCAGCCCAAACAGCATCAAAAGCAGATATTCACCAAAAAAAGATTATGCTGTCAGTCTGGTGGGATCACAAAGGAATTTTGTATTTTGAACTCATGCCGCAGAACCAAACGATAAATTCAAATGTGTATGTTGAACAACTCGGCAAACTGAAGGATGCAATTGAAAAAAAGCGGCCGGTATTATCAAATCGGAAGGGTGTTGTTTTCCATCATGATAACGCAAGGTCCCAAACATCTTTGGTTACTCGGCAAAAATTATTGGAACTGGGTTGGGATGTTTTGTCACACCCACCATATAGCCCTGACCTTGCGCCTTCGAATTACCATTTGTTTCGTTCCATGCAAAACTCTTTAAATGGTAAAATTTTTAACAACGCGGATGATGTCAGATCACACCTAATTCAGTTTTTTAATAGCAAAGACCAGACATTTTATGAACCGGGAATTTTTACGCTGCCAGAACGATGGAAAAAGGTCATCGACAAAAACGGGCAATATCTAATTGAATAAAGTTATATTTTTAAACAAAAATTCTGAATTTGGCTTCTTATTTGAAATCGGCAATGACTTAGTTGCCAACCCTATAATTAGGAATATAAATTAAAATATAAGCAATCAGATCATAAATCCGAGATAAAATATGGTAATACTTGCTATAACAATAGTTGTGTATTAAGTGATTAATCATACTATCTATTGGTTTTAGTTACAATCTATATTATAACCATTGTTTTTAAATATTTTTGTTTTGAAGAGAAAAGATGTAAGAAAAAACAAAAATATCTAAATATAACCATTGTTGTTGTCTCCTTGTTTTGTGATATTTTGGCACAATTATAGAAATCAATAAATCAATTACTAATACGTATATGTGAGAATAGGAATGATATTTCTATAACATAAATAAATAAATTTAAAACATGGAAATTTAAAACTCCCAATTCAATGGAAAGATCATTTTAGTAAGCAGAAATCGAGGGCAGTAACGTAATCAAAGCATTAATAATTTTAGTATCCCCAATAAATATGAATTTTGAATATGAACCCAATGAATATAAACTCTATTATTATGATTATTCCACTTTTTTGTTTATAAAAGAGATTTAATAATAATATGTAATTAAAATTTACTTTTTTAACATTACCACATAATTTCTTAAAAAGAGGAAAAAAATATATTTACACTGTGGTGTCACGTTTATCATCTTCGACAATTCAAGATTATTCTATATCTAGTCTATTCTATAACTGCTAGCTACGTAATTACCTATCCCACTTCCAAATGATTCTAAGTTATACTAAAAATGGTCCAACAATTGGTTTTAGAACAATTGACTTAATGAGATTATTAGGTAATCATCCTTACTCATATATTTTGTTAAATGTATTAATAAAATATTTTAATGTATTCTTGCAAATGCTATTAATAATTAAAAATGATAACAATTTGGTTAATATGTATGTAGTTAGAATCATATCCATTCTATGAAATAGCTACTTCCTTCGATAAGGATTAAGGATTTTGGTGCAGGCAAAGCCCATTTGGTAAAAAATATTAGCTAAAAACCCAAGGATGATCGCAGCTAACCTAGTCAGATGTTGTTTAGGGAGGTTTGGAGCAGACTCTGGATTGCCAACAAGAGCTCCTTGATCAGTCATGAGATAAGCAAGATGCCTTCGTCTGTGAGTCTCTATTACAACTTCCGTCAACGAAGAAGCAACTTCTAAAGAAATCTATAAAAAAATAAAATATATAAAAAACAATTTAATATTTAATTAATTATGATACATTAATATAATTTTTGCCGACCTTTAATAGTTGCTCAACATCATCTATTTCTCCAGGTATATCAGACAATGCATTAAAAATTTGAGCTGAATTTTCTAAATTTCTTAAAGTAGGCTCTAAACAAAAAAAAAGTTACAACTTATTTTTTATCTTAATTTCCTCAAAGTAATCTAACTAAATAGTTGTCCCCACCTTTAATTTTAAGCATTCCTAGAGTAATTTGAAAAAGAACAATTGATCCGTCAAAAAAGAACATGTCCCAGATACGAAGCAGAATTTTCATATGGACAACTGATGCAAAAACTGTAAGAAACCAATGTAATGTAATGAGAGATAACTCAATATCGTGCTGTTTCAATGTAATGTCAACATCAGGCAAATAAGAGCATATCAATGTTCTCAGCACTCGTTGGTCAGCTTGAATACCTAAACCACAAATAAAAAATCTATTTACTTAGATTAAATTAATATATAATAAGAAAATGAATTTTCAACAACAAGAATATAACAAATACAGTTCAACCTACCAATTAAAGAAGATGAATAATATGAAGCAGGCAATAAATCTTCCACTATTGTACACATCATCCAAAAAGCGTCTTCCTCTTCCATTAATAAAAGAAGTGAAGCAGCCATCATACCAGTGCCTTGGCAGTAACTATTATACCATAAAAAATGTATAAAGATAATCTTACTAAATATAATTATAAGCACTTAAAACTTACCCAATATCTGGATAGAGCCAAGCTAAAGCTCTTAAAACTCTTCGAAGCCTAGGGACTCCAGTACTGTTCATATTGCTGAAACAGGCATTGCTTGGCATTGTCCGAAGTAAGTCCTTTTCAATCTGTTTACTTGTTGCCAAAGCATCATTACTAGAGACTTTAACTATATCTCTATAGCTCATTTCAGAGTTAATCTTCTTCTCCAAACCACCTAGACACAAAGTTCATCACATTTTATTTTCAAAAATTATTTCTAAATATCACAGTTTAAATAAACCATTTCAAAAATTTGAGTTCGCAGACTATTGTCACATATCTTGATTCACACGAAACATAATAGAATTAATTTTAATGAATGAAACATTCCTATTGGAGCACTAAGAGTAGGTTTACCGCCTTTTATTAAACCGGTTGATGATTTTAAACAAGCAGCGCTCGAGAGGGGTCGGCATACTCTAACACACCAACCCGAGTGCTGCTCGCAGATTTCGACATGTTCGTATTACATATGACAAATCAAAAAAGTATAAATAAAAAATGGCAAATCAAAAAAAATATATAAACTTTTTAAATGCAATATAAAAAAACCTGTAAATTTTTGTGAAAAAAACCCGGAGCGTAAAGGGGTTAGGCAGTTTTTCTGAAGCACTATGTTAACATGGCAAACACCGGTGAATGATGACAATCACCTCAATATTTCTCTTAAAATCCCAGATTTAAACAGTAATATGGCTTCAATATTGATGCCATCAAAAATTATAAAAACATTTACTTTGCCAAGTATGCAAAATCAGAGCTGAGTTAAACCCTAGATTCTATATCCCAGATTGACATTTTATGAATGGCCATTGGTGATCAATGGGTTCTTCTCCTAATTTTTTGTAATACATTTTTTTAATGGGTTCTAGTCTTTTTTTTTTCTTTCTATGTTAGTTGAACTACTAATAATTATCCTGCCGGGATACTAACTAATATTAAATAGATACTAACCGACTTAGTTGGAAATTGAATCCATACCACTCCGAACCAGGAGCTCTAAGAGCCTCCTCTCACAGGCGAGTTTAGAGACCAAAACTTCTCACAAGATAACAAAAATATTTTGAAACTGATAGAATATTTCAGTGCATATAATTAAAAAAAAAAATTACCTGATAGCCTCATCCAAAGTTGCGGTCTAAGTGAATGTGGAATTCCTTCTCTTGCCATCTGCCGCAACTTGTCAGTCTTGGGAAGTCTTAGTTCAACTCTTTCCCAAGTCAAATCACTCGAATCATTGTTATGACTGAATTCCAGATGTGCTAACCATTTAAGTCTAGGATAAAATTCAAAACAGGAGAAATCAATAATTTTTGTAAAAAAAAAAACATTACTTTTTACATTTTACATTATAATTTAATAAAAATATTTTTGATTGATAAGTTAATTAAATTAACATATAGCAAAATAATGACATAGAATATAAATAAATAGTAGGATTAAAAGATTAAAAAAACAAAAAATGCTTCAGTGACTTCCCAAGATTTGAACACTAATAAGAAACTAAGAAGATATGCTGACAAAAGGAAATGTTTAATAGGAAAAAAATAGAAACAATAGAGAAGGACTTCGAAAATCGGAACTAAACCTTTTACACAGAAGTGTTAGAAATGTGGAACAAGAGAATAAGCCTCTCTATTACTTAAGTAAAATTAGGAAGAAAAAAATTGGGTAGCGGGCAGAGACTAATTTCGCAATTGATGAGCAGAGAACTTTCAGGAGCTTTTTAACAGTAAACCAAAGAATTGAGAAAAGGAACACCCTATGGAAACAGAACTCAGTTGGGACTTGGTAGAGCTAGATGAAAATGTTCTACCTGACTAGAAAGGAAAAATAGACTTAGTCCTTCAAAGACTTTTCAAAGTCTTCAAAAGATTAGAATCACTAAATGCTCTCACCTAAAATCTTAAAACCTCTTAAAATTTTACCACTCCTTATTTATAATATTAAATAAGTCTTAATTTATCATTAATCAGTGTCAAAGCACTCCACTATTGATCTCTAGATCACAGGTTCAAGATCAGCTATGGCACATGAACCATTTGTTTTGTTATCAGTGGGAGATCAAAACTAAAAACGTTAGGAACAGGAGACCTTCTTAGGGCTCTTCCAGTCTCGTTAAAGTGGGTTTCCTTAATTGGAGAAAAAATCTGTAACAACAGAACTAATCAAATACTGGATCCAAGGTTATAGGTTGTAATGGTAGTTTTTTTTTTTTTTTGGCATCACAATGAATAGGCAGATTTTCATGAGGAACCTTCTATTTACAGAGATATGAAAGAGAAAATAAATGTATAGGAGCGGAAGATTCATGAGCCCGTTTGTGAAAGCACTTCCAAAAAAGCTTTGTTGAAATGATGGTGGAGTCTAATAAAATAATAAATAAGCATCTGTACTTAATGGACAAAGGAATAAAAATAAATAAATAAAAATTATTAAGGACAACTAGTCCCCTAAAAATAAAACCAGAATTTGTCTGGCTTCTTAAACAAAGAAAAATCTAAATTAAAAGAAAATATTGAAATTATAGATATTTATGAATATAAAAATGAGAACATATCCCATTATTTTTACATATTTGTGGTGTGTATATTGCTTATTAACCAAAAGGAGAAATAGTAAATGTTTAAATCAAGAGAGGATGAGGATTCAAGAACTATGCCTTAGTTCTTGAATCCTCATCCCTTACCCATAAGATATTCTGTATCTTGTCCATCTGTGACACAAATTCTAATAATTTGTGCAATAAAAAAGGTCTACGGGAAGGAATATAAAGGTTTAAGGTCTGAGATATGGTATTAAGAGAATAAACTATGAAAAGATTAATGAACATATTGAGGTTGTATGAAGGGTGTTAATAACTTAAAGATCAGAGATGATAGCCAGAAGATAGCCACATAACTATTGCTGTCGGCAAAATGGGATACGCCACCTCGGTTCGGTATTTTTATAGATAGACATTTTTACTATTTATTATAAAAATCCAAACATAATTACCGATCTTGTGCATCCTCCATTAAAGGCACACCTAGAAGTTTATTAGAGTTTTGTTCTGGACCATCTTCTTCTTCAACTCGAAATCCAAACTCATCAAATCTAAAATAATTGTACTTAAAATAAAAAAAATACTACCTTAGATTATTAATAGGTTATTGGAATTTTTTAAACTGATGTAATTTACCTATAATCAGGCTGTGAATTTGGATCATCTGGTATCTGACCTAACTTAGAAAGAATATCTTGTGGCCACATCGATGGCGTAAGGGCTGAAAAAGGACCACCAGGTGAAGGGATAATACCTTCCGCCAATGGTCCATTAACAGATTCAGAGGAAGTGAAATCCGGAATCTCTTCATCATCAGATATTGCTGTCTCCACTTTTGTCTGTAAATTATTCAGTGTGTTACCAATTAAAGTAGATGATTTAACTAAAATAAAGCAGTTAATCTTACATTGTAGTCTTCTTTTCCACTATATCCATCATGAGGCCTGGAGCCAAAAAATGATTTTGCAACATCCATCTGTTATAATGGTTTTGCTAAATAAATCTTTTATTAAATGTAGTACTGTAGAACAAACTAAGCATATGCTTTAACTAGGACGCAGAGATAAGAAAACTGATAGTACCAGAACCATACTGTAACAAAGTTATCAATACACCCACACAACGTATACAACTCATTAAGGTTATCAATAGAAAACCAAGCAGCTGTTTACATTTCGTTATCAATCAACCTTGAGCTGTGTAGTTCCAGCAACTTTAAAGTACTTAGTCCATTATGAGACAGCTGCCTAGCAAGTCTATCCAACAGCCAACTGAACTTAAACTATATATTAAATATTAAATTAACCATAAATTAAGCCTATTGACAATACCTATACATCCATATGTCAAAGACCACTTTAAGGGATAACCGTTATCAATTTAGTAACCTCCTTTCTCATTCATGTAATGGGAAAATATTTTTCTTCCTTGAAATGATGAATGCAGAAATTATTCAAGTCCATTTTCCTTATAAATTTAATCAATTGAGGTCGTTTAGCAACAGTCAATAATGGATTTCGAAAGTCCTGACGTTGAGCGTGAATTTCCTGGACTGTATGCTTCAGATGCTGGTAAAAGAAGCAATGACAGTGACTGTAGGTATTATTGTTGTTTATAAACATATTTATTGAATTTAACTAATTAAGAGTGTTTTTTTATGTAATCTTGCCATAAAAAAAATTAAAATTTAATTTAATTAACTTACCATTGCACTTCTAGTTAGTGATGAGAATCATGAAAAGATTTCTAAGAAAGATTTGTTGATTGGTAAACGTAAAGATAAAAAAGACAAAAAAGATCGTGGCTATGCTACACTGGAAGGAGAAAGTTCTCCTGAGGAAGATACTGAAATTAAGTAAGTTCTATTTACTGTTTTAAATCAAATTAGTAGTGTAAGATTTAAAATATATATTTTTCTGACTGAGTTGATTTCAAGGAGTCCCTCAAAGTCAAAGAAATCGAAACCATTTAAGTTTCCAACAAAGAAAGAAAAAAGAGAAAAATCAAGGGAAAAGGATCACAAAGATAAAGAAGATGTTAAAGATAAGAAAAAGGATGAAAAAGAAAAGGATAAGAAAAAAGATAAAGAAGGAAAGCTAAAATTAAAATCTAAAGAAAAGAAGAAAAAACATTGTGAAGAGATTGTTGAAGTTGCAGGTACACAATTTAGATATCAAATTATCTAACTGTCAAGTATAACAATATATTTAGTTGTTTCATTAATGTTTAATTTGTTTTATTTTTTTTTTGTTGGTAACTTGTTATATGTCTTTTGAATCAGATCAAATGTGATTGTTATAGAAGACCTTCCTATTTTTGGCGTACCATTGTCAGTAGCTGTTGAAAGAAGTAAATGTCATGATGGCGTAGACATACCTCTCATCATCCGAAATTGCATAGATCATGTACAGGAAACAGGTTTTTATAGCATATTAAAATTATTGATTGGTCTTTTGTTAGAAAGAATTATTATTAATGTCTCATTATTTTAATTCTAGGTTTGACTGCTGAAAATGTGTATAAAATATCTGGTATTAAATCCAGGGTTCAACAAGTACGAAAAATGTACAATAACCATGAATCTGTATGCCTTCATGATTATGATTTGCCTGTTTCAACTAGTCTTCTGAAACAATTTTTGAGGTTTTTAATATTTTTATAAATAATTCTTTTACTTATCCAATACTTTGAATACACCTAAATTTCTCATTTTGTAGAGAGTTACCAGAACCTATTCTTACGACTGAATTACTTTCTAAATTCGAAGAAGCAGGAGCGATTAAAGAAGTGTCTATATGTGGTGCTAAGCTCAGAGAGTTGATTGACCAGTTACCATCGTGTAATCGTGCTTTGTTGGGTTGGCTATTGAAGCACTTTGATGATGTTGCTTCCAATGTATGTAAAAATGTTAATTTTAAAACACCTAGTTATCATTATGTATCTAGTATATTCAGAATTGGCCAAGAGTGTTAAGGCTTTACCTTAGCAACCTCGAGGCTGGGAGGTTGGATCTTTAAAAAATTAAACATTTCAATTTCTTAAAAACAAAAATAATGGAGATAAAAACTAACAAGGTCAAAAATAATCAAACGACATGTATAAGGGTATAAACAGATCACTTAAATTGTACTAAATGGAAATAGAGATGAAAATAACAGTATCTTGGGTGATGTCATAGATATTTTGAATAAGTTTTTTTTTTAGAATAATTTATTGATATTTACAACTGTAATTATTTTACATCAAGTAAATCTGCTGTATGAACAAAGGATATGAAAAAAAAAACACTTGTGGAGAAACTACCTATTGATAGCACTCCAATAATAAGTTTAAAAATGAAATTGACAGTCTTTGAAAACCGGAAGTAATAATCAAATTTCTGCTTATAAATACCAAAGTACTGAACCCTTCCTTACAGGAGGACTGCATTAGTAGGAAGTAAAAACAAAAAACCATTGAAATTTTAAATCGTATAAAGCTGCAAGGATTGATAACATTCCTATTGAACTGATAGATGCCTGAGGTACAGAAGGAGTTTTGATGATTTACGCTTTGGTTAAAAAGATCTGTAAATATATAAATTAACCTGAAGGATGGATAGAATATATAATTAAGTTAATCCTCATAAAAGGGCTAACAGACTGCAATAGCTAAAAGATACATCACCTGTCACCTGTGGTGTAGTGTTTGCATGACAAATTTCAATGCCAAAGATCGCGTGTTCACAGTCCAGCAGATGGCCTTAGGATTTTTATAGGGAATAAGAATTCCTTGGTAACGCTGTCCTTTAAAAAATAGCATTTCCATGTCTGTTCAGTGCCAGTTACTCATTAAAGATCCTTATCCTATTTTTCCATGAACAGGTAAAATTTAGGACTCCCTCTGTAGCATTGTCCTATTAGCCAAGTATTTTAGTCCAATTATTTATAAAGTGAGAAATAAATAACCAACTTATATTTTGAATGCTTCTACTTGTTAGTCTTTCCATGATTATCCATGCTTCTGCGACTAACAGTTGTAGATCGTCATTCATTTCATTTTGGTTATATTCAGGTGAGGTCCAAATTTCTCACTAGAAAATTTCTAAATTTCTTTTTGAACTCATTCAATAAGACATTGCAGTTCTTCGATATTGATTGTAATTAAGACAGTGTATATCTTATGTTGTAAATAATTTTCCCACTTCTTCTAGTGCCTTTTTAAATATTTCCTCAGAATATATGTTTAAAAAAAGTGGGGATGAGACACAGCCTTGCCAAACACTTTGTTTTGTTAACCACATTTTCGGTGTATAATTTGTTAACTCATACATTTGCTGTCTTTTATAATATAATATGAACTCATCATATCTGATAATATGAACTTGCAATACTGTGAGTACACCTACACTGATATGTAAAATGTTTTTGAAGCTGTGGAAGAGCTAAAAAATAACAAAGCACTGGGACCAGATGGGCTCTCCCCTGAACTGTTTAAGTATGGAGGAGTAGAATTAGTCAAAGTCCTCTATAATATAATAATTGTCTGGAAGATGGAGGAAATCCCTTATGAGTGGCGTAAAGCAGTTACAGGCCCGATCTACAAAAAGAGGGATGTGCTTGATTGCCATAGTTATCGTGGTATAGTCCTCTTACCATGTGCTTATAAGGTGTTCTCTCAGATACTTTATAAAAAACTGCGCTTTATAAAAAATTGCCGAGGAGAATATAGGAAAGTATCAGACAGGCTTCATGAGAGGAAAGTCTACCACAGATCAGATATTCTCCATTAAAAGCATTATGGAGGTGTGCAGGGAGTATAATATCCACACACACCATCTGTTTATTGACTTCCAAATGCCCTATGTTCCCTATATTCAGATTCCTAAAATGGTCCTAGACAAAATGATTTATTGGACAAGAAGAGTGGAAAGACCTTGGCTCCGATGGATCGGTGGAGTGGCAGATGCCAGGTCCATCTTGGAAATCCACAATAGGAGAGCAGTGGGAACCAATAGAGAAGACTGACGAACTGCAGGATATCTTGACTCTATGGGAGTTGTAGTGCCACGTATGATGATGATGATGATGAATAGTAGGAGTATCTTTGCCATTAATGTCCGTTTTCTAGAGGATTCTTTTATTACCATCTCAAGGCTGACATTATCGAATGCATTAGTAAAGTCAAGAAAACAGATAGGTGTTTTCAAATTTCAGCAGTGCTGAATATGAACAACCAAGCCAACAAGTTCTTATCATGTGCCTTGCAGTGCATTTTGAAAACCAAAAAAAAAAATTCACTGATATTTATTGCATTTATGGTATATCCTGTTGTAGATTATTTTGGTGAACACAATAATAATTTCATTAATGATACTTATTAGGCAGAATTGTTCTTATCTCTGTCCACAGATAAATATAATGACAAGCATTTATTTACAATCGCTCTATGTAATAATAGCCTGATCCTGTATCATCTGTTCTCTCATATCATGATGTTCCCACATTTTGAAGACCTGCAAGTTCTGAAAAAGATGAAAATAAATTATGAAAACCTTTAAAATGGATTATAGTTATAATTGCAAGTATTTAAAAGCCAGTGAAAGTAGCTAGTGTATATTGTTATTGTTTTATTATTCTATTTTATTTCTGTACTGAATTTTAATTTATTAGTTGTCTTACCATAATTATTTAATTATTTGTTAATAGGAGAAATACAATAAGATGAATGCTCAATCAATATCTATGGCACTTAGTCCACTTCTTCAAACAAGTCAAAGACTTTTAACAGCTTTATTATGTCATGTTTCGGAGCTCTATCCAAACCTTGTTTTAACAAAGTATGTTTACTAATTTACTTAATATACATTTTTCTACTTTCATATTGAATGCGTAGTTTAGTAATTTCTTATTAATCTACAGATATATACCACCTCTTTCATCTACTAGTCCTACTCTACCTGAAACTATCGAGGGTTTATCAGAAGAATTAGCAAAACAAGAATCACTATTGGCACAGATACATCGTGAAATGAATCAAGGTCTTATTGGTAAAGATAGAGAAGAACAGTTATGGGGTGTTCAGAGGATAATAACACAGTTGAAGGTATTGATTTTTTTTTCCTTAGCTTTTTTTAATATTTATTATATAATTTAATAATTTGTTATAATATATCATTTTATGGATAATTAATACTATTTTATAGAGAAAGCTGCGTCTTCTGGAAAGGAGTTATGGTCAAAGAAGTTTGGATGAAACTGATACCTCTCTCCGTGCTGATGATCAAAGTATAGCTTCTAGAAAAGATGATAGTACTCCTAAAAAAGAAGATGAGAGTCCTTGGACATCCATAGATGAAGGACAGCAATTAAATTCTAGGAAGCATTCTAAAGATATGGGCTCATGGGCTCTGGTTGAAGAGAAGTGCTCGAATAATGTAGAAGACAGTACTTGGAGTTCTTTGGATGATATAAGGAGGAAAAAAACAGAAGGGGCTTGGAGTTCTCTAGAAAGAAGAAGTCCTAGGCAAACTTCTGTCGATATCCCCCTCTGGAGCTCTGAAGAGAATAGGCCTGATTCATTCACTCCTGTCTCGGACGACCCGTCTCCTTTGCCCTTTTCTCAGATTCGCCCTACTAAAGGTAGGTATTTACAGTCAATTTTTATTAGAGTAGTTTTGTGTGAGGGTGATTCTGCAAATGTGTATGTTAAGAAAAACAGAATTCGTTATTCCTAATCAGAGTGTCAAGGTTAAGATTTATCACAAAATAAGTTTCAATAAACATAAACCAGATTAGGACTGGTGACACAGTGTTCAACTGAATACTAAACTTTAAACTAGAAATTAAAAATTAAATTAAAAAACTGTCCGTTACAACTGTCTGGCTGTGTCACAAGCCAGGTTAGCTCAGTTGGTTAGAGCACCGTGCTAGAGATGCGGGCAACCCGGGTTTGAATCTCTGCCTGGACAAATCTTTTCTCTTCAGAATAAAAATATTTAAAAATTATCACCCTCATAAAATAAATAAATTATAATAAAGTTTTATTAGTGAGATGGTAATGAAATTTGAAGGCGATAGTGAAGACTATACTTCCCATACATAAATGAAGAATTATGCAGACCTGAAGCATCATTTATGTTTGAAACCTTTTTTGAAACTTGAATTTTTAGGAAATAATTTAAATTAATTTCAACACATGAAAACTGAGCATCACAAATCAGACACTGAAGATGTAATTTCAACTTTTTGTATCTTTTTAAATGGTTTTTCAATCAGGTCTTCATTACCGCATCAAAATGAAAATGGCAATTTATTAAGGGTTTTTTAGGAGAAAAAGACAAATTAATTTTCTTTACTTCGAAATATTACTTTTGATGAACCCTTACATAGCAACAATGCTAAGAATGAAATACTCAGAGTCACTACTTATTATGTGACACTTGTATGAAAAGTGTAGAGGAAGTTTCATTCGTGGAGAAACTTTCTTGAAAAATAAATTATACTTCTGTGCAATTAAAAAAAGCAACAATAGTGTGGTATTTATAATAAATTACAGGGGCAAACTTTTGGTTATTTTAGAATCAGTAAAATTAAAATAAAACTCAACAGTATCTGGGGATGAATAACATTTTCTAAAAAAATGTGTATATATTTATATACACAAAACTTTAGTGGTTTCTGGTTAAGACCGTGTTGTTGAATTTATCTTCACCAATGTTTCGCCAGACATACTGCTGGCTTCTTCAAGGCTGGATCGAGAATGAAGATGCTCCAGTAACCCATGGCTTTATATAGACATCGTTCGGGTCCATTCCTTGTTCGTCGGGTAAACTCGAGCAGACTCGAATGACATCTATATAAAGCCACATGTTACTGGAGCATCTTCATTCTCGATCCAGCCTTGAAGAAGCCAGCAGCATGTCTGGCGTAACGTTGGCGAAGATAAATTCAACAACACGGTCTTAACCAGAAACCACTAAAGTTTTGTGTATATAAATAGTGACCGTGGAAACCAGAAAGAGTATTTAATTAACCTCTATGGGGAGGATATAACTCGAAGGGTGAAGATATTGGAGAAGTCCAGAAGGAAGACAACGAGTTTACGCGATGAACAACGAGCGGACCCGAATGACGTCTATATAAAGCCACGGGTTACCGGAGCATCTTCATTCTCGATCCATCCTTGAAGAAGCAAGCAGCATGTCTGCCGAAACGTTGGCGAAGATAAATTCAACAACACGGTCTTAACCAGAAATCACGAAAGTTTTGTGTATATAAATAATGGCCGTGGAAACCTGAAAGAGTATATGTATATATTGTTTAGTTGCTAAAGTCATAGGCACCGGCAAAGAATCAATCGTTGTGTGTTGACAACTTCGATTCCTAGAATCTGTTGTTTACTGGAAACCTAAGCTTTCTCGCACACATTTCTCAGAAATTAATTATCTCCTAATCTCTACCTAATGTAGCTTCCGCAGTTGAACTACCTTCAGTCTTCATTCTTGTCTTACGGGTACTTGTAGTTTTTTTAAAAGTACGTATAATAATTTTTTAAATATTTTATTTGAAAAGAAAAGATATGGCCAGGACCGGGACTCCAACCTGGGATCTTCACCTCTCAGTGGTGACGCCTTATTCATCTCGGCTATCCTGGCTTCGCTTCACGGCCAGCCATATCCCCTCTTTTCAATTGATCTTACATCTCCGCACTTTGCGATGTATACATGGGGAGATTGTTACTTTAACATTATTTTATTTTGGATCTAGTTGACTTAAAGTCGTTAATATTATTATAATTTATTTTATCTTTATATTATATAATTTTTTAAATATTTTATTTGAAATATTCGAGTCCCGGTCCTGGCCATATCTTTTCTTTTCAAATAAAATATTTAAAAAGTTATATAATATAAAGATAAAATAAATTATAATAATATTAACGACTTTAAGTCAACTAGATCCAAAATAAAATAATGTTAAGGTAACAATCTCCCCATGTATACATCGCAAAGTGCGAGAACACGGAGATGTAGGATCAATTGAAAAGAGGGGATATGGCTGGCCGTGAAGCGAAGCCAGGATAGCCGAGATGGATAAGGCGTCACCACTGAGAGGTAAAGATCCCGGGTTTGAGTCCCGGTCCTGGCCATATCTTTTCTTTTCAAATAAAATATTTAAAAAATTATATAATATAAAGATAAAATAAATTATAATACGTATAATAATGTTGGAAAAAAGACAAAGGAAGAGTTTAGATCTCGCTACTAAGTTTGAAATTGTAAAAAGTTTATGAAAAGGTGAAAGTGCTTCAATCTTAGCAAAAATCTATGATATTCCTCGGACGACAGTTTTTACGACAATGATTATTAAGAAGGGGCGGGGCATACTATGTTTGTGCGTGAGGAAAGAGCTAAACTCCACCTTTAAATTGATATTAATTTCTCAAGAGGGAAAAAATGGACATACAATGATTGTGCTTTTAGCCATCAATTTCTGTAATTATTATTATTTTAAAAAAAATATTTTTGCTACATATGTATACCTTATTATTACTTAAATAAGTTACGAGTACATATACAATGTCGAATGTTTGAAATATATTGTTCAATTTATGTGTGTGTGTATATATATATATATATATATATATATATATATATGTGTGTGTGTGTGTATAAAATATGTCTCTCTCCCAAATCCGTCACCATCTTGGTCCCGTAGCCTTATGGATAATCGAGGTTCTTTTTTTAAATTTTATATTTTATTGAATGAAACTTTATTTATTTTTCTTATAGTTATGACAGCAGAATCTTTGGAAGTACAAGATATTAATCGTGAGGCAACTGAAAAAGCAGAAAAAAAGCAAAAAGCATTGATTGAAACTGAAGAACTAATGCTGGCCATTAATAGATTGAGAGAAGAATTAGAAGCTGAACAGAAGGAGGTCAATCGGATAAAAAACAGTATACATGCTCTTGGTGGAATACCTTATACATGGTAAATTTTATTTTAGTAATGAGTAGTAAATTTTTATTGTAGTAAATTTAATGATATGCTAGAAAATAGAGAATATTTCCAGTTAAAGTTATATGAGTGCTTTAAGGCATTTGTTAAAAACTGTGATAATGGTTTGTCAGTTTTGATTAATAAGGAGAATAAATAAAACAACTGTAACTATGATGGTATAAATGTAGGAACCTAAATATCGGTATTTTAGAAATCTGAAAAATAGAAGTTTGTATTTTCCATAAACATATTGATAAAGTTTTTAATGTTGGCTATTCAATATTCCACAATTCAGTTTAATGAAGAAATTGTCTTAGCTTTCTTTTATTAACGTTTTTACCATAAAAAATAACTCATAAGCTATTTTCATATTTTGTTTTACTTGCCATATTTATGGAAATTTGTTAATTATTAATATATAGATTAAACTAAAAAGGCATTTCACTCCAAAACATATTTATATATATATTTACTATCAAATTAGGTATTGGTTATAATACTTAATATAAGTATTGGTTGATTGAGATAGCATAATATATGTTGTAGCAAATTGATATTTGGGTAGTGTCACTGCATATTTTTTTCACTCTCTTTTGAAGCTTATAAACTAAGACATCAATTTTTAATATTGTTTATTTTATTTGTATACCACCATATTGTGAATCTAAAGCAAGGTATCCATAAGAATTTTTCCCAGCTTGGCTAATTGGTGCTAGATGTCTAATTTTACTTTGCACATTTAACTATCCACTTTTTAGCCACTTTTCAGCTTAATTTACAAAGGCTATTCAGAAAGTAAGGAACGTTTCCACCTGATGCCACCAGGCGGGCGCCATTAGCGCATACATTGGTGTGCTCGTGCTTGGCATCTCAGTCAGCATCCAACTGTGACAATAGGAACATCTCCGTGCTATCCCTTTTTTTTAATATTCAAATTTGAAATTTGTGCTGCAATCCAAAATCCCGCCAGTCCCGCCAGGTGCAGTCTGTGATTCGTTTTTTGTTGGAAAAAAACTTAAAACCAGTAAAAATTCATCGGGAACAATTTAAAGTATACAGGGACAATGTAATGAGTGACAGTTCTGTCAGGTGCAAGTGTTGCATTCAGTTTAAAAATGGCCGAACAAATGTTCATGATGAAGAGAAGAGTGGACTGACATCCGAGCATTGTGACTGACGATCTGGTCGCCAAAGTTGAGGAAAAGATTCATGAAAACCGCCGTTTCACAATAGCTGAGCTTTCTCTATATTTCCCACAAGTTTCACGGACTTTATTGTTTGAAATTTTTCACAGAAGCTAGGCTACCACAAATTTTGTGCAAGATAGGTGCCAACAATGCTTACAGATCACCATAAAGAACAACAAAGGGGGGCAGCTTTGACGTTTTTAGAGGCCTACCACAGTCATGGTGATGAACTACTGGATCAAATCGTAACAGGAGACAAAATCTGGGTGAAACATGCGAATTGTGAGACAAAATTACAGTCCATGGAGTGGGGGCACACAAGTTCTCCTAAAAAACAAAGACATTTCTGCAAACTTTGTCGGTAAGGAAGATCATGGCAACAATGTTCTGGGACAGGCATGTTGTTTTTCTTATTGATTTTCTTTAGCGTGATGCTACAATAAACTTGATTTTTTTTTAAAATCATGAGCGATACTGCTAAACATTGCAAAACCTTAGGAGAGCTGTCCAAAACAAGCACCGAGGAAAATTATCATCCAAAATTTTCCTTTTGCATGACAATGCCCGACCTCACACGGCAAACTGTATGCAAGATCTCCTGAACTCGTTCAACTGGGAAGTTTTTCCTCATCCCCCCTACAGTCCTGATCTTCCTCCATATGATTTTCACTTGTTCCCGAAAATGAACACCTGGCTAGCAACACAGCATTTTGACGACGATGAGGAGCTCCAGGTACGCATCACTAAATGGCTGAGATCACAGGCGGCAGAATTCTATGACACAGGAATTTCAAAGCTTGTCTACCGCTATAATGTGTCTGAATTTGAATGGTGATTATGCTGAAAAGTAGTTAGTCCCTCTTCACATGTATATAATAAAATGTTTTTCTTGTTCTTGGTTTTTTCTAATCCCAAAACGTTCCTTACTTTCTGAATAGTTCTCGTATTTAACAGATTTGCTGATTTATTGAACTAAAACAAATATTAATTTTTTTTTTTTAGTCTTATATTTGTCTCATTTTTTTTTTAGTCTTATATTAGTCTCATAGTCTTCCAGTCAAATTTCTTTGGAAGTTCAAGGCTAATCTTTCAAGCTGCAATAATAAGAAATTTTCTTTATATTTTTTTATTAAACATTTGATTTAATTGTTAAAAATAAGTGGGTTGTTAATGGTACTATTATTAAGTTATATTTGTTTTTTTTACTTAGTCAAGTTTAACTATTGTTTTTATGTGCTTGGTAGGTGCAATATATCTGACAGTTCTGATGAAGAAAATTGCTCATCAAATGTCGAATTGAACGGCCTCTGGAAGAGAAAATTAGAATTAAAAGAAGAAACTAAAAAGCTTCAGGTATGTGGCATATCCTTAGTTACTTTTTAATAACGGTAAAAAAAAAAAGAATATATGGAATCTTTTTTGCACGTTTAAGAAATACCAAAAGTTTCTCTAGCCTTAAGTGCTTTTAGAGTACTCAAGATAAGAAGCCATAGCGTGAAGAGATGTGGCAGCTATTCATGTAATAGGAACAGCCTTTTAGATTTCCAATGTTCAAACATATCACCATTTTTTTTCTTATTTAAGGAAGAAATAGTTGGGGGTGCAGTCAATCAAAACACCTAAATAAGCGTAACTTATTTATTATGTGCCGACGTTTCGGCCTACAATGTAGGCCATCTTCAGGGCTAAGAGAGAAACAAACAGAAATATATAAAAAAGAAAATATAAGTAAGGGAAGTTAATATATAACTGTATACAGTTAGAAAGAAGTGGCATTAATGCAAAATAAGATGTGAATATAACATAAACATAGAAAATAGGTAAAGAAATACAGTAGATGAAAAATATGAGGCTAAATAATAATGAACTCTATATTGTTATATTCACAGCTTATTTTGCATTAATGCCACTTCTTTCTAACTGTATACAGTTACATATTAACTTCCCTTACTTATATTTTCTTTTTCTTTTCATACTTCATAGTTCATAGTTATAAATAATACTTTTTCAATGTTTAATTTTTGAAATTTATCAATCTTTTCTTTCTATATATGCTTGTATTATTACATTTTACCTATGTAACCCCTCATGTCTGGTATCTTATCCATATCTATAATTAAACTAGTTTTTTCTAAATCCTTCATACTCAACCCCCCTTTTTCTATATTTTAATCTTCTCATTTTGTATCTTTCCGTTTACCTCCTCATTTTTCTTTCCCTTTATATTATTGTTTACATTTTATCCTTTCTTGACATGTATTTTTTCTATTTTATATTCGTATTCTTTTATTATTATATCTGTCACTATTAGAATTTCTGTTCATCATCTACAATTTTATTTTTATCTATCACTATTTTAAGTTTATTATATTCTGTAACCACTCTTATATTCATTCTTTATTTATCATATATCTATTCACTATTTCATCATATCTAGTCACTATTTTAATTTCCACTCTTGTACCACTTTATATATTCTTGTTACTGCTACGTTTTTATATATTTCTGTTTGTTTCTCTTTCTTAGCCCTGAAGATGGCCTACATTGTAGGCCGAAACGTCGGCACATAATAAATAAGTTACGCTTATTTAGGTGTTTTGATTGACTGCACCCTCAACTATTTCTTCCTTAAATTAGAAGATACAGTTGACCAATTCTTCTCTAACATTTTTTTTCTTACTTTTTATATTCATATGAATCTATTCTAGATTTAAATAATATGATTAAAAGAAATTCAAACTTATTCTAGTAACTCATATTGATCATTGGTATTGGTATAAATAGTATTTTATTTCTTTTTTAAACCAATTTAATTTTTTAATAACAGTTTTGGTCTTTTTTGTTTTAATTTTATTGTTGTGAGCTATAAATATTTATAAAATCAACTCTGATTTTCTACAATAATTGTTGACAATTTGAATCAGGTCCAGCTCCCAAGATTTTAAAGATCTTTAGTTATTGTAATTATTCTCTTTCTCTTTCCTCATTTATTTATTATAAAGAAAATGTTTGCAACTTTGTTTTAGGCTCAGAAAAATAGTTTAATTGACAGCATATCAGCAGAGAGTGAGGCTTGTATTAATTTGCGAATTCAAATAAAGTTATTACAAATTAACAAAAATCTTTGTTGAGTACTGCTAAGAAAAGCTGCATTATTATTATTAATTTTCATCTTTTCTCTTAAAGTGCCTTCGTTAGCTTTCTATCTCCCTTTAAATATGAAATATTGATTTTTATACTTAGGCTAAATAATATATTTACAAGCTTAGGGACCCGACTTTTCCATTAGATTATCCTATCTAAATGGTCAAAGTTTCATATCAGCTATTCATTACGTGAGAATGTTTTATATTTCAATAAAAGAAAATATGAAAATTTAATCAATAATGCTCTTAATGATAAGATAAACTAGTCTGGCTTTGTTTTATAACTCAATTTTTTTTTGACAAAATTTTTTGTTGGCTTTCAGTTATTCCATTATTACTTTAAAAATCCTATTTTAATAAAATATAAAATACATTATACAATTTAATTGTTTGCTGATGCATATAATTTTAATCAGCATATACAACATACATTAATATGTATACACTATGGAATAGTCGACCTTTAAAAGTAGATAGCTGGAAATAAAAATCATTGGTTATATATTATTTCAAAACCAAAGTGGCATATCTGAAAATTTTTGAAACTGAGAACACTTGATTTAAATGATTGTTGCTGAAGAAAGGTTACTATTATTGTAATTAAATCATTGTATTTTGGTTATTTAATTAGAAACATCACATATACATGACTTGGTAAAACTGCATGTTAAAATGTAAACGAAACCGAAATTAACAAAATTTACAGATATGCTTTTTTGACTTTGGACCATTGATATTTTCTTAAACTATAGAAGATACTAGATCACAATATTTTCATGAAAAAAGTTGATGTTATGTAAATATGTAGTTAGAGATTACTTTTGACTGAGATACGTAAATAATTTACTATATTAAGATTAGGAATAGATATATTTTTATTCTATTATCCGCTATGAAGGATCTTTTTCTATTTGATTGAATAAAAAAGTCATAATGTGGTTGAGGGTAGACTCCCAATAATTTGTGGCTGGAAAATCGATAATTATACTCAAGAAGCAAATATGATTCATTAGACTTTATTTTTCTTGTATACTGTACCAAGAAGCATAATAGAGGAACTCTGTGAAGACTGGAAAAATATTTTTGTGAATATTTAACATAATAATTTATGTAGAATTTATAATCAATAGCCATCTTGTCAATTCATAAAAAATATTTTATTTATGCTTAACTTTATGTATTTTGGTTGGAATACATACATAGCACAACCTCTGTCATCCGGAGTGTTGATTGGGGAAAGAAAATCATTGACAAAATTGAGCTATTTTACTCCTCGCATATTATTTTAAAAATTCATCAATAAGAAATGTGTGAAAAATATTCCTTATATTAATGGCAGAAAGTATTTATTTAAATAATTGTAAATCTGAATATTCCACACAAGACACATTGACTTCTGAATTTGCCTGCTTATTTTTATTTCAATCAATTTTAGTAGTTTGTGTTTGTATTTTTCTATATTTTCAGTTACTGTCACTTCTGTCATTCATGGGTAAAAAGTAAATTCCTCAGTAAGGCCATTTGGTTTTATGTATAACATTCTTTATTAACACATGGCATGAAAATAGATATGCCATAGCTCTTGCTGTCTTTTGGTGGACTGTAGCAATGATAAACCTTTCTCCCCCTCCCCCCTCCTCTCAACAACTGATTTCTTACTTTCATTGAAATATCTCATTTTTTCAATAATAATAACAATAATTTTGTAAAATAAATTAAAAAATGGGCATCTGTTCCACAGGTTGTTTCTTTGAATTGAGTTACAAGTTTTTACTGTTTATTTTTTTTTTAATATTTTCCAAAAATACAAGTTACCATGAGCTCTAGCATGGAAACGAGAGGGTAATTATGGGTAATAAGTAGATTTTGGTTATCATTTCATCAAGAAATAAAAGTTTCAACTAACATAATGAAGTATAGATGATATATGTTTGTTGAAACGTTCATTTTTAGATGAAATTATTACCTAAGTATATACATTGCCCATAATTACATTCTCTTTTCCATAATAAAGCTCTTGATAAGTTGTATTTTTCGGAAAATATTATTGTATAAATATTATATTATTTTTGGAAAATATGACTCGAAGCGACAACCTGCGGAATAATTACCAAAAAATATTTTTCTTCCACTTTCTTATAAGTTGAAAAAAAAATTTTTTATTGGTTACCTTGCAGCAGAATTTGATTTTACAAGGAGATTCAGCTGGTAAATTTGAATAAAATGGTATGCATAAAAAATAAAAATTAATTTTTGCAATATAGTTGAGATATTTACAATACAATTAAACATCAAACCAAATTAAAAATAGAAATGAAGATCCATTGTCTAGATAAACGGAATCTTCTGTAATTGTGACCCGGATAATAGAGGTTTCATTATTCTTTGTAACTGTGAATTCAGTTTAAAGTAAGAGTCTAATTACTGTGCACATATTACGCTTAAATGAGAAGAAGATTTAGTTCATGTTAAATTTCATAATTTTATATTTTGTACATGCAAATTATCATGAATCTACTTTTATGGAATGAAGAGTAATATTTATGAAGGGTGGTTATATTTATAATATAATTTATAATACTATTTCATTAAAACATTTTATATGCTGTTGACTATCCCTGGTATTGCTAACACTAACCTTCTTTAAATTATGTAACTGTAATCCTGAGTTACAGAAAAGATATCAACAACTTTGCTGTTTGAGAAATTGTCTTGTATTTCTATAAAGTAAGAAATAAAACATTACATTAATTAAGTGATGACTCCTATTTATTATAGTTAATTAAGTTGTGCTATTTTATTATATAGATTCAATTTGAATAATTAGCTTATCACCAATGTTACTTTTAATCATTTAATTATTAAGACCCTTCCATCTATAGCTTCCTGTGTGTATACTTGTACACTTGTTTTGAAATATTGAAATGTCTAAAAGCATTTTAAACCCTGTTTGATGGGACCACTAAGAAATATTGATTTCATAATATATACATATTATGAAATTGAATTACAGACTTATTATATAATTATATAATTTTTTTTTTTTTGTTGTATGTTGACTGCCTTTTTATTTTATGTATGGAAGTTTTTGTTATTGTTTCCTTTTTTTTCATATTGCAGCTATAATAATTAATAATGATTAAGATCTAGGATTTAATATTAATAATTTTATTATAAAGCATATTTTCAATATTGGAATGAAGAATTTATTTACTTCTTTTTATGAAAAAATATTTTTTTTGTAATTAATATTAATTTCTTAAAATTTGTACATTTTTGTCATATATCATATGCCTTATATTTTAGAGTCATCACTGGCAAAAGCAGCGAATTGTTAAAGTTTGATTGGTATATAGTCTTCTGATTCTAATTAGTCTCAAAATATATTTTACCTCTAGCATAGCACATGGTCATCACAGCTCTTATGGTTTTTAGTGTTTATTAGTGGAACTGCTTTGCAATAACATGATAAATAAAATTTATATTTTTATAATATAAATTTAGTGCTTTTGCTCATAATGGAATAATCATAAATTTTCAAAACAAAATGCAATATTTTAAATCAAATAAAGAAATGCAAAAAATTTACATCTACCTCTTCGCTTAAAATATTTTGACAATTAAGTCCTTAGAATTGATGAATATGATTCTATGATGCTTATTTTTTATAGAAACTATTAGTTTTAAAAGAGAATATGTTTGGACTGAGTACACTGAATATGCAAACTTTATATATATAATATTATCTCTTTTTCTATATAATATAATATAATATAATATAATATATATTAATAATATAATATATATAATATTATATATATATATATATATATATATATATATATATATATATATATTTATTTATTTATGTGTATATTGTTGGTAATGCCTTAATATACAGAACAGGTTCTGAACTGTGAAATTTAATATTAATTAACAAATATACATATATGTTGTTTTAATTTGTGCCTTATAAATAGCTCGTTTCCTCTCAATTTATTAGGTTCATAAAATATATTTTGTTTAAATACAAATATTACAATGTCAATTTATAGTAATAATTAATATAGAAGCTTTCACAGATTAATTAAAACTTTTTCTTTAATTTATAAGTAAACCTTGATTCATAATGAGAGGCAAAATTAAAAAAATGGCCTTTTTTATTATTTGTTTAGGTTTCCATTAAGCTAATAATTAACTTTAATTTAAATGGTTATAATAAATGACAGGGTTCGTTTGAAACAAATCTTGTATATATAGAGATCTTTTTTCCTATGTTTGATAATTTGAATTGGGATTATTCTCTTCTCTTAATTTTATTATGGATAGTTTGGAAGATATTATCTTAATGAGGTTTATAATTAAGTAAAATTCTTGTTTTCAACTCAACTCATTGATGTCCCTTCAATGTTTCTTTGTCTATTTAATACAATTTTGTAACTATTCTTTATATTTTCTTATTACTTATAAATTCCAATTTTATAAAATCAAATATACGACCTTAAAACAGTTCATTTTATCTGAAAGGTTGCTACTTATTTACTTCTTTTTTTTTTTTTTAATGTATATATCTAAATTATTTTTAGTATGATTGATCAAATTAGATTATCTGAACCCCTTGGGATCAAGACTTTATATAAATCATGATTTAAAATACAATTCAACATTGAGACAATCTAATAATAATAACAATCTGTATTGCAGAAGTGCAAGCACCTAATTTAAAAAAAAAAAACTGTTTCTCTTTTTCTACTAACTCTAGAATGTGTAGAATATCCAAATGAAATAAATAATTAATTTTAATTTTTTGTTAAATAAGATTGATGACTAATTTCTTTCTCTTGCATTTATCATAATTTTCATTCAATGTTGCCTTCATTTGATTATAATCCTAAGGGGAATTTTCATATTCTTTAATGAGAACAAACATTTGTTCTTTAAGCAATATTGGTATAATGGACGTCTCATCGTTTGTCTTAACAATTCCATTTTTTGAATGGTTGTGGTAACTATGTTTAGTGTATGCTCAGTTCAGAACATTCTCTTATAGATATTTAATTAGCATAACAATTGATCTTACATATAGAATTTAGAGCAGCCTTAACATGCATTTTCTCTATAAAGCAGATAAGGTACATTATTGAATCTTACCTGTATCAATTTGTGTATGATATAAACATCTATGTAAATATTTGTATTGAATGCCATTATATTGTATTATTTATTTGTTACAATAACATTTTGTTGAATCTTTCTTGTTGATTGTTATTTGTGTAGGATTAATAAATCATTGTATTGTTATTTTTTTAAAGAAAATATTTTATGCTTGTTCATATAAACATTGTATAATAAATAGCAATGTAATATTTTTTTTATATTAATTTTATTTTTTAAGCTAGTGAATATATATTTTATTCCTACTTTATATTTTCTTCCTCATTTGTTTTTATTATTAATTGAGACTTTATTTATTCTATAAAATTACGAGACAGTTAGATTATACTGATCATGGATTTGACCTATGGTATCTAATTCACCATGGCACTTTTTTGGACTAAAAAAAACAATTATTGTTTTTCCACATTCAGTCTTCAAGTAAACCAGTTATTAGTTTATTGATTCTTAAATTTTAAAAAATGGAAGATTAACAATTTAATTTAAAAATATATAAAAGGTGTTCAGCAATATAGCTTGAAACTGTAATATAGAAACCTCATTTCTTATTCCCAGAATTATTTCTCTCTTGGATTATTCTGTGTTCCATTTCTATCTATAAACTCTCCTCTTCTTACTTTCCTCCACACTAACGTGTATGCGGAGTTCTCCTAAATCTCAGACTGTGTCTTATACGAACACTGAATCTCGGAGACCAGTCATCTTCTCTCCTACTCTTTTAAAAATAGTCATGGCTTAAGGCCTTGTGTCAATGTTTTAAATTATATTTTCTTTCAATTATATAAAAAAGCTTTTGTGATCACGGCGTAAATTTTTTTTTTTTTACACAAAAGGTGTAATAATAATAATGGGTGATAAAAAGTTGAGTTCAACTGATGAACATATTATATATATAATTGCGAAAAAGAGGCTCTAAATTGAACTATGAATTTAAATACTAAGATAAAGACTTGAACATTTTTCCTAGTATGTCGGAAAAAAAAATCTGAGCTATAAAAAACATGTACACATTAACACAATTTGATTAATGAATGGTACAACAAATGAACAGTTGTACAATTTGTAAAATTTAGTTGGTCTGCAATGAGTGAGGCAGGAGGCACCTCCCTAATATAAATAAACAAAGTTTATGTACTTGAATAATTACACCATAAACTTACTTAACCAACATAAAAAATAATATGTAACAACATGATCATAATTATGGGGAAAACTCTTTATAAGAGGAGGATTATTGGATTCAATAATCACACCAGTACAGATTTAGAACCTTTTAGTTTTCATGTGTCTACCAATAACCTGGCGTTATTGAAATAAAAATCAACTTACAAATCAGTTCAAATGATTGACAGTTTTTAAAACAAAATCAAAATGTTTTTAAAAAACTAATGTATATTGACAAATTAGTCTGTATATTTGACTAAGTAATTTCTTCAGCTATGTGTATCCCTGGTATTTCCTTAATTGGAAAAATGTCTGGTTAGTTGCTAACAGTGATATAAGAGACTGTTTCAATTTTAATGTCAAGAATGATTAATTACGCATTTTTTTTTTTATAGTAGAGAAAGATCTGTTATGAAAGTAAGTAAAAGTATATGATAGGAAAGCATTACAGCTCTTTTGCAAAACTGTGCCACTCAAAGGTTTTAATAAAACATGTATGTTGAAGAAATTGGTCCGGGTAGAGGTCACTGAATGAAATTGTCAAGTAATTTTAGAAAATCTTTATTGATAGCCAACGTTTCGACCTACGCTGTAGGTCTTCTTCAGGGCTATATGCAAAATACAGACAATATAAGAAAACGGTACAAATAAATTAAAACATTTTAAATATAGATAAACCAAAAGAAGGTGAATACAGGCAAAAAAATTGATAAAAATGTACAGTAAGGTAATTATGAAGGTTAAAATGTATAAGTGTATACTATAAACTACTTTTAATAAAACCTGTGTTCAGTCGCGAATCAATCTAGTAAATTCAAATTTAAATCCCGTGGGCTGCTTCACAATTGATATCTTGGCAAAAGATAGAGGGGACTTAGTTTCCCCCACTCCGTCTTGTAGCACTTCTCTTGACTTTAATTCAAACTGCAAGCTATCCACCATCTCTCCGCTCTCTCCGTCTGAAGCTAACCTTGCCTTTCACAGCATTGAAGAACATTGATGATATTAGCCCATAGCCCTAGATCGCCTAGCACCATATACGTGAAGTATGCCCTTGATACTTCTAGATCGCCTGGTAACCAGATACACTCAGAGCTAATGAAAAGAATCCTTCGCTTCAATTGTAAGTCCACCTTTTCATTCAATTAGTAAGAAGGAGCTGTTCACTGGTCATTATCCACCTCAAAGACAATATATAACTTCAACGTAAGAGTTAAAGACTATAAATTCCATCGCTATGTGGCCTTTTCGCTCAGTGTTCATGTTTTGTTCATATGAATCATCATTTCTAGTTAGAAATTAATATTTACTAATTTCTTTGCATAACATTATTACAAACCATTCCTTTTTTCTCTTTCTTTGTAAAATTGATAATTTTTGTATTTTCTTTAAGTGTAAAAAATGCCTAACCTTGTAAATATTTAGATTTAAATAATAAACCACATGTTTCAGTATCTGACCTAATTTATTTAATTCACCAAATCTATTCTACCAATATATTTAGATTATTTAATTTTTTATTCAGTCTAATCACCTGTTTGATGATATTTATTGATATATGAGTCCAGCATCATGTTTATCATTCTATCCAAATTAGTTTTTTTTACAAAAGACTTCGTTTATTTCTTCTGGTTTAGACCGTGTAGATAAATTTCTCGGCAACGTTTTGTCAACCTCATTCTCATCTCAGCCCTGAGGAAGTCATCAGCATGGTTGACAAAACGTTGGCGAGAAATTTATCTACACGGTCTAAACCAGAAGAAATAAACAAAGTCTTTTGTAATAATAGTGGTCGTGGAAGCCTAAAAGAATATTTTAGTTTTTTTAAATTATAATTCTTTTATAACTAATGATGCCTTAAAATGCCTGTTTGCATCATAAGAGAATATTTATTGAATACACATTTTGTTATATGTTCTGATAAAAACTTCAATAATTAAAAATATTTAATTGTTTTTGTTGTAATAAAAGCAGGTCGCCTTTAAGTTTACCTATGTCAGGTTCTAATTTTATTTATTTTTTACTGATAACAAATTTGGAAAGGGATGAGTATGATAAAAATATACGATATAGTTTTTTTAATTTGTAAATCAGTATATACATTCATTGCTTTAAATATATAACAGTTAAAAACTTATAAAAACAAATACATTCATATTAATTGTCAATAAATTAATTTGTACTGAATTAAAAAAAAAGGTAGCATTGATTTCAAACAATTATTGAACTTCTATTTGACGAGGTTCTTTCTAGAAGGGAAAAGCATTCCAAATCCTCAGGCTTTGCATTCATCGCTGTGTAATCTATTGGGAAAGCAGCAGGTTCCTTGACTGCACATCCGAACACGTATTGGCCAGGTCCATTAGGGAAACGCCCCAAGAGGAAATTTGCAAAACAAAGGCGATACAAGGAGTAGTTCAGTTTGTAATCTCCATTCTAAAAATTAAAATAAAAAATTATTAGTTATTGCTATAAAGTATCACCAATGATTAGATGGGTACACTGCATCCATAAAAAGTTATGTACACATTGTTGGGATCCTATAATAAAAAGCTGTATAAAATTCCAAGATTATTAGGAGATGCCTTTGTTCCTTTTGTACTCCCTAGTGTGCTTGTGTTTATAATAACTTAATAAATGGTTTACATGAAAATATTTATATATTTATATTTTAAAGAGAAAAGATATGTCCTCGGCCGGGATTCGAACCCAGAACCTCTGTCTCTCTGTGACAGCGCTCTATCCATTTGAGCCACCAATAGTTATAAAAAATTATAATTAGTAATATGACGTATGTCAATAAGATCCTAAAATCAAAAGTAATGTTCAAAGAACATTCGTTCTCGTGTATACATCGCAAACAAAAATTGCGAGGACATGGGATCGGATAAGAGAAAAGATTTGTCCTCTGCCAGCAGGCGGCCTTGTTGGCTCAAATGGATAGAGCGCTGTCACGGAGAGACAGAGGATCCGGGTTCGAATCCCGGCCGAGGGCATATCTTTTCTCTTTAAAATAAAAATAAAAACAGTTGACCAATAATTATAAAAAATTGAAAATATTTATAGTTTCAAATAATAATTTGGGCCTTTTTCGTTTAATCCCCGCATCTATTTTTATATTAAAAATAAAACACATGTTATGAAAAAATAACTACATTTAATAACAGTTATTCTAAACACCAATATGTAGATATGTCATTTATAATAACCTCAAAAAGAGTTTGGTCCTAATACCTCTGTCTTCACTAAAGTTCACACAGCTAAGAGTCCAATAGGGATCTTTAGTTCCTGCCTATTCTGATTGGGTTTCTGATGAGATACTCTGCGCAAACTTCCGTTAACTAATCCTTCCAATTGATAGAAGTTTCCGCAGACATACTTATTACAAAATAAGGTGGTTGTATATTTTTTGGTCCAAGCATAAATGAATGTCAAAGCCGTATCTATCTAATGGAACTTTAGAACCAGTAAACCATGTACCTTCTCCTTAGTATCAGTATACTACACCACTTTCCATTTGGCAACTGACCTTGTGACATCTTCATCTCTAACCATTTGTATAATGGCACTGTTTAAGATGTATATTTTATTGTATGATTGTGTAGCTAATTGATGCTATTACTTATTGCCTACAGGTGACAGATTGTAATAATATTTCAATAAAGTGTATATTAAGATATATGAAGAATTTAAAGATTTTAATTATACAACATTTGCTTTATTTCTAACCATAAATTGAAAATGTGGGGGTTAGATGAAAAAGACCCAATAATTTTAAGTGTAACATAATTTTACATCAGTTTTTTCATTTAATGCTTTGCTATTTTGAATTAAACTTATGTTCATTCTTGCTATTATTCATTACTTAAATAAATATTTTAAATTAGTATATGCTGTCCAAAATCAGAAATTTTCTTATTTGATTGAACTAAAGGAAAGCCTGAGTTGTTGAACATCAATTAAAAATAAAAGGGGAAAACACAGCACCATTTTTGTCAATAATGCTCGCTTTATGACATTATTGAGAAAATTATATAGCAATATTAGGAACGAAGCAAAATTTCTATTAAAAAAATCAAAATTATAACTTACTGCTGTCATAGCTCTATAAGCCTTATCAAGAATTTCACCCACTCTCTGAGCTGAGAATCCCATTACTGAAGAATAGAAGGCACTAAGTTCATCTCTTGTTATTACACCAGTTCCTGTTTTTAAGAAAAATTATTGCAATGTTTTTCAAAATTATTTCATTCTAAACCAAGAAAAATTTGTTTTCAAATTTTATATATAACAGAACATCATTCTAATTTGTTTGGAATGTTCCATGCATAAGGAGATCAATAGATGATCCCAATTCATTGCTATATTTATTATTTAAATTCACATAAAATATAAATTAGTAGAGTAATTTACAAATTTTGTATAATTGAAAAAAATATTATTGTTCATCAATATTATAACTTAGCCTTCAATCAACAAAGTAATAATGAAAATATACTAGATATATAGTTTTATTACTAATATAGATGGTATCATTTAAGCATTTATAATCCAAAGATACTTACCACTTCTGTTGATTGCATTAAATATTACTTTGGGAAAGTACTGAAGCCAAATCGGAAGTTCATGGTATGACTTAACTCCTTCCAGAAGTACACCCCAGAACCATAGCCAGTCCTCAATACTTAGGAATAATTTGTTGATATCGATGGGAGGAGTAGAATTTTCAGCTGCAATTTAATGTTTAATAAGTATTGTTAAGACGTTGTTAGTAATAATTATCAAATAAATTAATTATCTTTTATTTTTTATAGAAAACACAGCAATAGTTTTATAAATAAATTGTTTGAATGATCTCAATGCAATATGTTTTGTAAAAGGTCCAAGATAAAAAATGAAAGTAATTCAAAGTAAAAATAAACATTACTACATGAGTTTAGTAGATGCAGAAAATTCGTAATGTCAATTTAAATGGAGATATATTTAAATTATTATAAAGGGAAAAATATCTAATAATTAGAGTGTTGGATATTTGAAGTTTTTAGCTTTCTTTTAAATGTTATTACAGGGGTAAAAATTATTGGCCTCTTAGAACAAAATAGACATATTTCATTTAAGCCATTTTTCTTCAACCCTGGTGAATAAGTGTTTAATTTGATTTTTTTCCAGAGAGAGTTAAATGTATTGAATGAAGCGGAATTGTGTTATTCTCCTATTCTTCGGTTTGAAATGTAATTGTTATATAAGCAACAACTACTTTTCAAGCCAATGCCTGACTTAGCCCTGAAAATAACAAGATTCCACTTACCATTACCATCCAAGCACTTGAGAAAACTCGACTTAACCACTTATTCCCCCGGGCTTTAAATATATTTGTATATAGAATTATTATTGTTTGATAATATTTTATGGTAGTAATTTATTATATTAAACATACCTTCTGAGCTTGTATCTGGTTTCAGTGGGTGTATAAATGTTTCTATGATCCCTTGCTGTACTTGTTGAAGTACTAAATAATCACCGCTATTAGTTGACCAGTCAGAGAAGTGTCGAATTCTCTGAAATTCAATGCACATACTAATAATGTTACTCAGCACCAGTAATAATACATAATAAAATTATACACAAGTCAAGACGTTTTTGAACTGTGCAAATAAAGTTTAGTTTTTGTCTAAAATAGGCTGTAAGATTCAGATTTATTTCGTAATTTAAATAATGACGAAGAAAAATTTAGGAAAGATTAATTCATTACCACAATAAAATTGCTAAATACCTTAAAATTAATAAATAGGAATTCATTGTGTATTTACTTTATTAGTTCATTTTATTTTGAATGATTTTTTCTCATTTTATAATCTTATATATATATTTTTTTTTAAATAGTCATTTATTCAGTTTTTCTTTATGTTTCATTCCTATTTGAATACAATTAGATTTTAATTAATTATTTTTTATTAGTATGTTTGATGCAGGTCAAAATGAATATGATCAATTCATGGGCTGATCCAATCACCTTATCAAATCTAATGACTACTGATTGGATTCAAAGATACAAATGAAAGTTTATTTAATCTTAAATAAAAAAATATTCCTCTATGGTGCAAAAAAATTAAAGTGCGATGCGAACGAAGACAAATTCATGTCTAAGTGTAAGCACTAGTAGCAGCAAAATATCAAGATTTTTGGATGATTGCTTTGAAACTGTCGTAACGATTGCGTAATGGCTGGCGAAGGGAATAGCATTTATTGAGTTCCTGTGCTCGAGTCACAATAGAATTATATTATAAAGTAGAATTTCCAAGAACGAATATAATTGCTCTTCATTTGTTGTGTAAGTCGAACTGGTCGTTTGAATCTTAAGATCGCTCACGGACACTCAAAAATCGCTAATGACAACCAACTAAGAGCGAGCGAAAATAATCGATTAAATAGGAAGTGAGCAGAACGAAAAGAAATGTTTGTTTGATATTTTTTGGCTGCTCTGTTTTGAAGTTATGCAATTGAATTCTGCGCTACTAGAGATGGCCCAGAAAGGGATCTAATTCGCCAGTTTTTACCCAGAGATACAATTAAAAAAATGATAAAAAAAATGTCTACATTCCGTCTAAACAATTTCTACTTGAATTCCATTCTTAAGGCAAAGGCATTCTTAAGTTCAAGAAACTCATTTGGGAAAAAATCACTTAAGCACTTATTCATCATTGCAGCAGACTTAGAGTCTAAATAAATAAATAATTCTGGTCAATAAATAAATAAAGGCTTAGCGAACTCAAAGACTCGATGGCTATATCACCAATCTCCGCTTACAAAGCTCTGTCCACAGCCCTCAGTCGCTTCCCAGTCAGTACAGCGCTTATTAACTTTTTAGGAATTCGTTCGCTACTCAGCCCAACAACTTTACACGCCCATCTCAATCTTCGCAACGCTATCACTTGAATAATATTATAACCGGGTGCATGCTTCGCAATTCCGCTTTGTGTAATTTAAATTCTCCAGTTGTCTCATTCGTAAAGAAGTGTTGGCGGACGATGGCTTTATAAATTCTGATTTTTAGATTTTGGGACAAAAGACGCAAGCTTATTAATGTTGATACGATTTCCATTTCCTGCCTTTATTTCCTCATGAATTTCATTTTTTTCTAAGCACTTAAACTTCCCGACATGTCCAAACGTATTCCCTCCAAAAACACCATCCCCAAAATCTCACCTTTTTGTGCTACTAACCATATACTTAGTCTATCCGAATTTACTTCCAGCTATATTTCCTTACCTACATTTATCAACGTTTCTGTATTTAGTTTTATTGTTTCCGCGTCTTCGCCTAACAGTACCTAATCGTCCGCAAACCCAAGCATTGTATTTTGGTGAATATAAAATATTTGTTTTAATGTCGATATTTAAATGTGTTCGAAAACTTTTTTTGTTAACAAAATCAATACATTCCTTTCTTAAACTTTCTATCTTTAACTAACGACAGGAGGTCAACTTAATTATAATAGTAAAATTTCAGTATTTCCAAAACTCAAATTGCTCAGTACATGAAGTTTACAGCTATATAGTATATAAATTTAATTTTATAAATCTTTCCTATTCCGTTTATAGGAAGGGGCTATTAAATCCCGTTAAATATCTACGATTTACATTAACAGGATATATTGAATATTTAAATCATATATACTTACTTCTGTAAATGATTCAAAATCTTGCAGTGAGATAATGTCATCCCTGTCCATGTCGAAAACATGTGAAAAGAAATGACTCAGTTTTTCTTTCTGTGTTTCTGTCAGCGAGGGATTTGCTCTGTCGTTGAGGACGTCGTCATCGCTGGGAAATCTTTTAACCCAAGTGGCTGAAACAAATGTTTGTTGTTAATTATAAATTATAATTATCATATAAAATTTGTTCACCAAGTTCCTATATTTTAAAAGAAGGGAGTTATTTTGTTTAATTAAATTAAATTTCAGTAAA
The DNA here is from genome assembly GCA_037127475.1 of Arma custos. Classification (NCBI taxonomy): domain Eukaryota; kingdom Metazoa; phylum Arthropoda; class Insecta; order Hemiptera; family Pentatomidae; genus Arma; species Arma custos. The sequence continues at coordinate 67,570,403 of CM073760.1, read as the reverse complement.
CCAATCTGTTTCAAATAGTAAACAGCGAAAAAAATCTGTCTTAACATCAGGAATAAAGCTTATTGTCTTTTTATTATGGGTAATTACCATTGTTAGAATTTAACATGATTTAAAGCGACGCTGCTAGAAATATCGGCAAAAGTTTAAGGATTTATTAATAGAGAGCTGAGAAGAAATTATTCAAAACAATTAGCATCAATAATAACAAAATAAATCGATAAAGTCTAATCTCCAGATATTCTTATTTCAAACCACAACGATAACAGTTTCGTGAACAAAAAATTATTATTATTTATTATTATGTTATGTTGGTGGTTTTGAACAAAGATTAAAATATAATATAATATAATATATAATATATATATATATAAATATAATATAAAAATATATTTAAAAATTATCACCATCATAAGAATAATAATTAAATATAAAATAAAAGATTAAAATATTTTGAGCAACGATTGTCTCAAATTTTCTCAAAATTATTAGTTTCTTTTATTTTTATATGTATTTGCATATATAAATATTAAATATTTGCATAAAATAAGCATTGTTTAGCTGGCATTGTAAACTATATAGGTATCGCAGTACACATACATGTATTAAATATGTTAACATGTATTTTTATGAACTATTGAATAGTTGTTCTAAAGCCAAAATGGCGTATAGCATTGAATTAAGCATGCTGTATTTAAATTATGAATGAAATAGATAAGTAGTTCGTTTCTTCATAGACTTGAGCATTCTCTGGTCCGTAATTAGTGTCGTTATATATTAAGAGATATTTTCGATATCGCGAATGTAGTAGAAGATTTTCGTTCTACATCAAAAACCCGCGAGTAGCCGTAGGATTTAATGAAGTGATTGAAAAATCTTTGTTTATGCCGTCCTTCGGAAGGGACGTAAAATGGGGATCTCGAGCCTGGGCGATGTTAGGCACTCGTTAAAGATCCCTATCCTAATGGTACTAGATATGAAAAATGCAAAAAAGACTCCGTCATAAAGTGACGTTAATTGAATAAACAAACATTAATCCAAAATAGCAAATGCGCAGATACTCCACTGACTATGGACTAACAATACGTTTCTTTCCAATATTTTTTCTCAATGATCTGTTTGAGATATTCGAGTCACGTCTACCTTGTAGCTTATGAAGATAAATGTATTCAATATAGCCAACAGCATAAATTATTTTAGTAAAAGTTAAAAAAAAATTAAGTTAGTTCACGAACAACAAAATCTATTTCTATTAAACAATTGCTTTACTTTAACCTAAACAAAAGAAAAAGAAGCAAGGATTTCCTGATTATTTAAGGATTCCTAAACAACTTACGCATTTTTTTTTTTTTTATAACCAAATAATTCAGAAGTTCTCCATAATTTACGAGGAGTCTGTTCCATTAACAACCAAAAATCGTGACTCATATTTATAATTTTTTCATCAGTCTGGTGATTCATTTTTGTAAAAAAAAAAGTAAACTTTCACTTTTCCTTTGGAAAAAACACTATTGACTGAAATGATGCATTAAGAACAGTTTGGGGATATCTTACAAGTTGTTACTGAAATATTTTTCTTTCGGCAGCCGAAATACCCAACTTTGGTAGGTGTATTAAAAACAAATATTTAAATATGTAAATATTACATCCTTACTTTTTTTTACAAGAAGAATCAATTTTTAAATATTCGTCATCAATTACTATTATAGATTTCAAACATGTTTCTGAATCGAATATCCTGAAATGTCTTTGGGGTTTAGATAAATTAATGATCAGAAAAGATATATGAAGATGAGGGTGATTATTAGTTAACAAGTCCTCTATTATAAAGAATAATAGTAATAAAAATAAAAATAATTACAGGTTCATGCGAGTCATAATTATAAAGGAGATCGCTTTATCAATGACAAGCCGTATTGAACTTCAATGACTACGAAACGAATTGTCAACACGAATAAAGAGATTCATTATGTATATATTCGATAATCGCGCAGAGTTAAGAATTGTTCTGATATTAGAATATGAAATTGTATCTCATGATTGATGTTTTGATGCGACATCTGGTAAACCATAATACAAGAAATAAAACGGGATCCAAAGTTTATACATTTTTTTTGGTGTAATTTTAATTTTTTCACAGTCCAGTTATTCATCACCTCTATTATCCCATTAAGTGTTTATTTGATATATATAAATATAAAAGAGAGTGATTAAATTTATCCATTAAGTAATCACATAGCTGTTTATTTACGACGACGAGAACCCGGAAAGAAGAAGGGATTATTGCGATAACAATCCTTATCACAAAACATATGATTTACTAAATATTGTTAAGTAGGAGAAAGGTTAAGATAATCTTTACAGCAATTCATTATTACTAACCACGCTTCGACCTGCTAGAAGATACTGATGAGCTGAATATACCAGGCATCTCGATTCGGAGAGGATTTTCTTCACACTTTGCCCGAAAATCAGACACTAATCCATGGATATATCGAACAAATAGTAGCCTCTCACGCACTATTCTATGGAGTTGTATACTAAAGTGTTCTTAGGACACCACGGCTGATAAGATCGCGTTAAACCCGATGTACTGGCGACTGAGAGGAAAATAATAACAGAATTTTTTGAGCATTCGTGGGAATTGTCAGTGTTGTGTGAGCCTAATTGTGTCGTTTATTTATTTCTTGTTTCTTATATTTAATTTAATAATAATAGACCTCATAATTCAAAATAATTTATATTTAAATGTATTTGTACAGTCGTATATGAGGCGTTTGGTTTCAAAATCGAGTACGTCCATTTTTTCCAAAAATGTTTTTTTTTATGTTTTCAATGCCAGAAATTATGCATTATATGTGTTTGTTCCAAAACCGTCTAGATCCTTAAAAAATCAATACCACAAGATTACATTTCCTATCAAAAGTGGTTTCATCCATTACATTAAATGAAAATTTTTGATGTATGAAAAATCCTCACTATGTATATATATTGTTTGATTATATTGATTTAAATGATTTAAAAATGTCTATTTTATTTATTTATTTTTTATCAACCATAAACTAACTAGATATCGATATTTTCTGATCAAAGTATATCCAACATATTTTTGATATTAAATGAGATTTAAAAAAAGAGAAGGTCATAAAAAACTGTCAGTAATTATTGCTTGAAGTGTATTGTTAGCAAAATAACGAAAAATAATAAAAACATTTTATTAAATTTATTATTTTTTAAAATTGAATATTTTTTTTATCAGTCCTGAAAATTTTTTGAAAATGGTTATAACCAGTTTTGAAACCAAACGCCTCACATATTAGCACATATTATTATTATATGTTCCGGTTATAAATTGTAGGAGCACTTTATTTATTTTTTTAGTTAAACGAAAATACAAAATCTATCCAATAAATCGTACATAAAAATTGATTTATAACAATAATATTTTATAACTCTGATTCATAACAATAATGAGTTCTAATAATTATCAATGTTCTATAGGGGCAATAAGTATTAATGAGTGTGAAAAATGTTCAGATTTAGATCTAAACGAATTGCTCCTACAGTTAAAATAAGTATGTAGTAGGGATACATATGTTTTAACCGGTATCCATTAAACCAACCTCTTTATCTCCTGTTACTTCTTCTAATCCCTCGTCTCATCTCAGTTATTTGTGTGTACTTTAATAAATTAATTTAGTGTTTTATATTGTTAATTTTGTTTATTACATATTTTAATTTCTGTATTGTATATTAAATTTAATTTTGTTTTTTGGCGTTTATATTATATAAAAAAGAGAGACGTGGCTAGAGATCTAGAAGTAGTATTGTGCTATTACATTTTGTGTATTTCATTTTCCATTAACATCAATAAGAAGATGAGTGTTATCAGTATTATAATTATCAGTGTTCAGGTTATAAACAATGGCGGATAACAGTCCCTGGAGACCGACTAATACACAAGTATCGTAATAAGACAAATTATTTGTGGACGAATCCCTTCAATGCTTGGACCAGTAATTCCTATTCTATTGAATGATGTTGAATTTTATTACTTTTTTTTCTATTTATTTGTTGGTTTTGACCTACCAGAACAAACAAGTTTATTTCAATTAAAGGAAAAAATAATAAAAATCTTAAATCATTTTTTATATAATTAACGAACAAGGGGAAAATTGTGAACAGAATTCAGAATTCAGTATTACCGGTGTAAGAACCAAATTTTCCAAGGTTGGGTAGATGCCTGGAAAAACATTCCATATTATTCCTGAATATTCCTCTCTCCCGGAGATATCTACTTCCAATATGCTTGGAGGACACACAACCAATGCTAATGCTTTCTTTTGTATTTTATTATTTTATTTCTTAGTTTTCCTTCTTGAGTTTTTCTTCTTGTATACATCGCAAAACTTGCGAGAACACGGGGATACAGGATCGGCGGAAAGAATGGATTTTCTGGCTTGGCTAAGAGCCTTGGTTTCTCAGATGATTAGAACACCGCGCTCGAGATGCGGACGACCCGGGATCGAATCCCGGCCAAGACAAATTTTTTCTCTTCAAAATAAAAATGTTTAAAAATAATCTCCATCAAAAGAATAACATATAAAAAAAAAATTATATCTTAATAGTTCAGTCAGTCACACTACATAATAATTTTGTATTTTTATTTTGTTTATTCATTTTACCTCACTTTATGTTGCTATGGCTAATCGGTAGATGCTACAGCGGGAGCTCTAAATTTCGACAACCCAGGTATAATTAGGGATCTTTAACGAGCACCTGACACCGCAGAGGCTTGGGACTCCCATTTGGCTACCAAAGATTGGATTACCAAGGGTTTTTTACTCCTTATAAAAAATCCTAATGCCACCACCCGGGCTGTGATCCAATCGTTCATGGGCATAGTTTTTACTTCTGTAATCTCGATTATATGAAACAAATTCGGATTTAACTCTCGGAACCTTGAGAAAACAATAGCATCGGACCTCTCTAGTAATAAGAAGTTAGACATGCTTGAGTGGTTCAATTTCAAAAGGTCGTGATCTTAAATTTGTAATCTCTCTGATTTGAGTTTAAAATATCTAAAAAAGTAAAACTTTGGAAAATTTATTCGGAAAATCATTAAATGAGAACTGTTATAGAAGAAATAGTTGACTGGAACTTCTAATGTATGGAAGTAATAGTTGGGGGTGCAGTCAATTAAAACGCTATAATAAGTGCATACATATTTATTGTGTGCCGACGTTTCGACCTACAATGTAGGCCATCTTCAGGGCTATGTTCTGTTTGTTTCTCTCTCATAGCCCTGAAGATGGCCTACATTGTAGGTCGAAACGTCGGCACACAATGAATGAGTATACACTTGTTATGGTGTTTTAATTGACTGCACCCCCAACTATTTCTTTCTTACATTAAATAAGAACATTCAATAAGTAGTACATATACGATTTTCTAGAAAAAAAATTTTAAATGGACAAAATTTGTTTTTAAAATTTACTCACAAGAAGCCAGTACTTTTTTTTAATCGATAGGCTCAGTCAATAATAGATATAATTTACATAATAAATACTAAAATATTACAATAAATTATTGATTTGAAAGAATTCAATAAATGAGTTGAATGTTATTAATAGCATTATATTAAGAGCATAATATTGGTCAAATACTCTTCTGAAGTTTAAACAAAAAAAAATGAGGAAGAAAATGGTCCTGTTGGAGGTAAAAAAACTTTTTTATCTAGAAAGAACAGTTTGTTAGAAAGCCGACGTTTGGACCCACATCGCAGGTCTTCTTCAGAATAAATATACAAGATACAAGTAAATTTTCTTCCTTATAAAAGTACATATAGACATCAAGGGATATGGATGATAAAAATGAGGAAACCTTGTAGAGTAATACAATAATAATAATATTAATAGAGTAATCGAAATTAATCTAACGAACGGTAGCTGAAAAAGAGGAAGATGGTGGAATATACAGAGAGAAAAAAACTAATAGAAATGCTGTTGGAGAATATAGAAGAACATGACATAACGGCGTTATTTAAAGAGAACAATAGAAAAGTTATTATGCTAGATAATTTGTTTAATAATTTTACCAGCTCCGTAGACGGTTGTATCCATGAAGCTTGCTGATTTCAGATCACTTCTCCTTGTCTCGGTCGCATAGGGTTGTACTGGCCGACGAATGCCTCCTAGAGTTCCGTCTGACTTCAACAGTTTCTTCAGGATATGGCAGGCTTCATCTAGTGCCTTCCTCTTAGTGCACATCTTCACCGAGTCTACTGAATCCGTTCCTCCAGAACTGCTGCCCGGCACAGCTAAAGATGGACACATATCTTTTACGTACTCGGGATTCATGTCGAATGAGCCTTAAAGACTGGAATCTATGAACCGCTCACGTTGGTATCCAGGGTGCTACTGACCTTTTGCAGGTAGAGACGCCCCTTAGTCAAGTTCAGCTGTAGGTTGTTTTTTCTTTTATAAGAAAAAAAAAAGTTTTCATAACTCAGCCTATTTTGGAACGTGCTATTTCACTTGCCGGCTATGGGAGTTAGATATGAAATACATTTTGTTTTCCTAGTAAGCTTTAAACGGTGAATTGTAGTTACATATATTTCAAGTTTAAAATATTTAATCTGCTAATAGCGGGGGGAAGGATCTGATGGGATTTACAGATCCTCCTGGGGCTCACCCAGCATATATAAAGTGGGCTTCCTGTATTGGGGGGGCATCCGGCGGTTGAGCATGATTCAGACTAACGATCTTCCTGAACAAACGTTGTCCTAAAAATAGTGCAGTCCCTACCATGTACTGAATCGAAGACCTTTCATGGGCTGTCGTGGTACAGGTTTTCATATACTAAAAATATGATAATTTCTGTCTTCACTAACAGGGTTACCTGAAGAGAAACCCTACAGTGCTTTTTCCGTTTTACAACAGGTCTTACCTTTTGTTTTAGTCTTACACTTGAAGGTTACTAAATAGCTCATAAAGATTTTGAACAATATCGACATTGTTTATTTATTGTATGAGATGTATTCGTCACATTTATGATTTTTAAATCACATAAATTGCTTTTAATTTATCATAAACTCATACCCACATAAATGTATCCATTATTTAATACAACCATCTAATCTCATAAAATGAAAATACCAGAATTTTATATTCTTAAGTTATTGTCATTTCCATGAAATTTAAACCGAAATATATTAGTTATTGTCACTAATTACGATTCAATGATTAACTACAACTTAGTATTGTCCAATTGGTTATTGCACTATTCCATTAAAATTTAGACAAATTAAATGAATATGACAAGTTTACTTTTTATGTAGGTAAATAAGTTTAATTTATGGGAGCGAAGTCGATCAGTGGTAGAGCGCTGAGCTGCCGTTCCGAAGGTCCTGGGTTCAAATCCGGCTGCGGGTAGATTTTATTGAATCTGTTAGCATCCGTGAATGGATCTTTTGTGATCTTGGACCCTCCTATGGCTCACCACCGCCTCTATAATGTGGATAAATGTCATTCATAAACGGCAACAGTCCCCCAACAGGCTAGAAGTTTCCAGCGTTTGTCATAGATACATACAGAGTGGATTATTGTAGTTTAGAAATATGAGAGTACTCAAAATGCGGGGATAATCTGGCGGTTGAGCGTGTTCAAGGACAAATCACCTCACTATAGAACCGTTGTCCAAGAAAAAGTACACTCTCTAACACATAATGAACCTAAGACCCTTCATGGATTTTGTAGTGGTAAATTTAAAAAAAAATTAATTCATTTTAAGTTAACATTTCATTTATTGCTATTTCAGTTGACCGAGAGCAAAAATTGAACATTATAAAAATGTATTCAAATGCAATATCGTACAAGAACTTCACTCCTCAGCATTATTCAAATGTTTATTAAATCAGATATTGATAATTTGCTTGATCTTTAATTTAATTAATGTTAATTTATTCAGTTTACCCCAAACATGGACGCTCCATCCGTGCTCTCCCGAGTTCGGCTGCAACTCGACCAGCGGTTCCCTGGACTCTTCGTCTATCGCCGTTTCCGGCATCGTCCTCCACTTCTTCAGCAGATCTTTGGTTCTGTCTTTTGTCTTATCGCATGCCATCCTCCATGTCGTGAGGAACTTTCTCTGCTGCCTTGGAGAACCTTCGATTCCCTTAGGTTCCCTGAAACTAACAAGAGAACAGACGTAATTCACACACGCAGAATCACAGTATCAGTTCCACAGGCTGTCGCTTTAGGCTAAATCACATCGCTTTAACTTTTCATTCATTTCCTTTTTACTATTCTTGAAAATAAAAATTATTGTGATGTTTAGTACGAAGAGTAATTATGGGAAATGTGTATGTTTCGGTAATCATAACATCTAGAAATAAACATTTCGAATTATAAATAGTGAGTTTGTTGAAACGTCCATTTATTGATGAAATGACCAATGGAATATACACGTTTCCCATAATGACATTTTTTTTTTCATACCAAAACTCGCGATTAATTTTATTTTCGAGAATATTAAAAAACAAACGAATTAAAAAATTAATACTTGTTGACACTAGACACGAAGCTATGACATGCGAAACTAATACCCTCACTACAAAAAAAGAAATTTGTCGTGTCACTAAGGGGACTAAATTCTTTTATTTCTATTGAGGGTATCAGTTCCGCATATTGTCGCTTTGAGTCTAGTGTCAACAAGTATTAACTTTTCATAGGGTTTTTGTTTTTACTATTGTTTGCTTTCACTCATAAATCACTGATTCAATCATTTTTGAAAAATGGCAATATTTTGTAGATATGCTTTCGAGTCACTACGAATCATACACACAGTTGTAATGTGTTTATTTAATATTCATACAATTTGCGTAGGATCACTGTTAGTATTTGCATAAATACTAAAAATGATTATTATACTTTTTTACACTTTATCAGAAAATGAATTAAATGAAATTATCATCATGACAATTAAATTCTTAACTAAAATGATAAAATTATCAATTTAAAATATTGAATCGTCGGGAACTAAAAAAGTAACAATTTTAAATCAACACTGGCGTCACAAATTTGATTTAAAAGCATAAAGCGAATTTTAAAAAAATGAAGATTATCTTACTGTGGACTCGACTAAGTTGGGTAAAATTTATATAATTTTTAAAAAAGTTAATAATTGTTTCTCAAATATAAAATATCGTCGAGACAAATGCAAGCAATAGTAATGCAAATAACACATTTTTCGTGTTCGATCCTCACATAGTGATTGCTTTAGGATCGATAACTGATATAAAATTCATATGTTTACCATCTATATGGTAGAAAACCACATAATATGGCAGGTAAAATATATTTGACGGATTTTGAATGAACCTTGAAACAGTTTTTTCGTTCTCCTGAAAATTTTTCATTATCGATTCTTCGAATCGACGATATTATTGTATTTTAAATAAGTTTTCATAGCAGTAGAAGAATCAAATTTTCTTTTAATACTCCAAATATATTTCTGATTGATTATTTGCTATTCATTAAAAAAAACTTAAATTTTACTGGAGTGAATCGGTGACTATAGTCCATTGATGTTGTTAAGTTAGGAATTGTATTGGTGTGAAACATCTTTCTTCTTTTTTTTTGTTTTAATAAATCCCCAATTATTATTCTCTAGGTGAAAATTAGTAGAAATGTATTACAAGCAAATTATATATGAAGATAACAAGGGAAACGAGGTAAGTCACATTTCTTAAATGTTCAGAAAAGCCAAATTAATCTGAAAATATATCAGTATCACTACATCATTATTTTGGGTAAATTCTATGCAGGTTGGCGATCCTGAGGATGTTTGAGATGCCTATTGCACAATGCCCTACTGGAGGAAGCCACCTTACTCCCTTCATTCACACCACTTAGATTTCCCGTGAGTAGACATACTCCTTCAACCGTTTGAACTCTTTTTAATCACTTCTGACCACACCGTCGTATTTACCATTGGAAATGTAACCACTTGTAGCAATTTTGGGGGGAAATAGAGTTACCTCGTTTTTCTCTTGTAGTCTTCAGATTTAAAAAAAATCATAAGGTTGCCTGAAAAAGTTTTCGAATTTGAAATGGAATTATATTTTCCAAATTTTAACAACAATACGTTACCTGTGGTCTAGTGGTTATCATAACAACCTACTAAGCCCAAGATCGCGGGTTCCTAGCCCGGCAGGAGATCGTAGGATTTTTTAAAGGGAGTAAAAAAATCCTTGTTATCCCGTCCTTCGGAAGGAACATGAAACGGGGGTCCCGATTCTATACGGTGTCAGGTACTCGTTAAAAATTCCTATCGTTAAAATTATAAAAACATAACAAATATTGACAATTGGAATCAGTGGAAAAAAAATCGAAAAAAGTGAATATATATTGCGTAGAAGATGATACTACTCACCTGTCCTTCTTGACGAGCTCCTTTCCCGGTGGCCCCGGATGAGGAGGAGGTGGATCTTCGGAGGAGTTGGCGTTCCTGGAGTCGTCCGACTTCCGCCTAGCGCTGTCAACCCGCTCCATGGCGGGTCATCTATTTCCGGTTAGGTCCGAATGTGCACGGCGTACCAGGTCAGCACTGCTATCATTATCACAAATTTGTACATGTCCCTCTGGTCCATAGCATAGCAGTGTTATTGCAAGCTGGAAGGATAGTGAATCTGATGGATCTAAGCGGTGATGGTGCGCCAAGTTGTGCTTTCCAAAGAAACAATTCACTTTTTCCTAATTTGGCTCATGATTATGAAGTTTTGAATCTAAAATCCTAATCTTTATCGTGCATACTTGATCGAATTCCATATGAGTTTATAACCTTTAAACCTTACCAGATTTATTTCAAACTGAATAAATTTATCCTTAAAATATTTGAATGAAATAAGTTGTAGCGGTATCTATAATTGTAATTTTGAAAAACTAAATCAAAATCGACCATAAATATTAAACATAATCTGTCTAGAACATGACATGTAAGATCTAAAACATATTGTGTTTTATACAGACTTTGTAGGCAATTATTACTATCACTTTCGAGTTACATAAAAACTCTTGCAGGATAAATAATTTCAAAATAACTAGAAATTTTATATATGAGGTGAAAATAGTTGACTGGATGATCTAATGTAAAGGAGATAGTTGGGGGGTGCAGTCAATAAGAACACTGAATAAGTAATAAACTTATAATTATGTGCCGACGTTTCGACCTACAGTGTAGGTCATCTTCAGGGCTAAGAGAGAGAAACAAACAGAACGTAAAATATAAAAATGTACAGTAACAATAATATGGTGACAAGTAATGTAGAAAATTAAAATAGTGGCAGATATGAAGATGGAAGATAACGGATATTAAAAAAGTTACAGAATAAAATTAAGATATAGACAGATTTAAAAAATAATGATAATGAAAAGAAATTAAAATAGTGACAGATATAATAAAATTAAGATAAAGACAGATATAACAAAATTAATGATAATGAAAAGAAAATGAAAATAATGACAGATATAATAAAGTAAGACAGATTTAATAAAATTAAAGAGAATGAGCAGAAATGCACCCCCTCCGTCCTATTACAGCTAACATCAATTCACCATCTACAAAACTTAGCAAATTCTTACTTTCATCCTTCCAAGTCCTCAGCCGTAACAACCCATATGATATCCAAAACTCCTTTCACCTACGTGATCTTTTAACATCCCTCACCATTCCTGATCATTACATCCTCACTTCCTTCGATGTCGAAAGTCTTTTTACCAACATACCCTTAGATAAAGCCCTTGTCATAATAGATAAGAACTGGTCACTAATAGAACCCCATACCTCTCTTAACCGGTCCTCATTCCTTCAATCCTTAAAATTATGTTGTGAATCCGGCTACCTTACCTTCCATGGACAGTTCTTTTCCCAAATTTTTGGACTAGCCATGGGAAATCCCCTAGCTCCTGACCTCTCTAATATTGTTCTAAATGACCTTCTAGACTCCATTCTACCTCCGTTCCTTGACGATATTTGTTTCATCAAAAAATATGTAGACGACCTCCTCCTTATCATCAATCCCAACATCATTACTGATTTATTATCTGCCTTCAATTCATACCATCCCCGCCTCCATTTCACCTTTGATGTCGAATCCAATAAGTCGCTACCTTTTCTTGACCTCCTTATCATTAAAAATCCTGACCACACCTTATCCACTGATTGGTATACTAAACCCACTTACTCTGGCAGACTTCTTAATTATTACTCCCAACATCCACATCACCTTAAAATTAACGTCGCTAAAAATATCATTCACCGTGGCCTATCCCTCTCTGACGCCTGCTTCCATACAACCAACACCCATCGTATCAAAGAAATCCTTTTTAAGAACAATTTTCCTCCCTATATTGTTAATAAACTCATCCATGACTACTATAACCCCCCCCACCCCCACCCGATCGCCACATCCACCATCTATCTCTATATAAAGATCCTTGCCATATATACCCTCCCTCTCTAATAACATTCAAAAATACTTACGTTCCTTTATCCCCAATTTACGTATTGCCTTTAAATCCCATAACAAACTTGCCCATATTTATACCCGTATCAAAGATCCTATTCCCCTCAAATTACGTTCCCATGTCGTTTATCGTATCCCCTGCTCTACTACTAATTGTAACTCTTCCTATATAGGTGAAACCAAAAACTTCCTTAAATACCGTATTACCCAACATAAATATGCCATTTCCTCCCATAACCATACCTCCTCTAAACTTTCCGAACATGCCCTTTCTTTAAACCACACTTTTGATTTTGATAATACGTCTATCCTAGCTAGAGTTCCTAACGCATCCTCTCTGAAACTATCCACATAAATTTAGATTCCTCCACTATCAATCTTAAGACTGACTTACATAACCTTTCCTCTACCTACTCCCAAATTTTTAATTTACTCAAAAAACCTTAAATTCTGTTACTTCGTCACTGATGTTTCTTTTGTTATCACACTATTGACATTTATATTTTTTTGTTTTAATTTTATTTATTTTATTTATATTAATATACGAATCTGTTAATTCGTATATTTTTTTGTTTTAATTTTATTTATATTAATTTTATCCATTTATTCACTTTCCCTCCTTTTTCCTATACTCCAGTATGGTTACCTTCTATAGTTTACTTTTTGGCCGCTAGAGATCGCTTCTAACTCTTCCTCCTTGCTCGTTTAACGGCTTTTTCAGTGCTAATCAGCCGTTACATCGAGCGACTTCTCTTTCCAAATCGGTACGTCTTTTCTTTATATTTTATTCATTATATCCTTTTCTCTTTATCCTTTCTCCATTCTTCACACTACCTTTTTTCCTATCATTTCCCCCTTATCATTTGGGCATCCATCATATGTTGGTAATCAAGAGTTCATATTTTTAAGCACTAATTTTAATTTTTCAAATTCATTAATCCTATCTACCTTTTTTCAAACAGTCATTGTACACTATTGTTACTGTACAATAGTATTTCACTAGTTTTAATTTTTCAAATTCATTAATCCTATCTACTATTTTTCAAACAGTCATTGTACACTATTGTTACTGTACAATAGTATTTCTATTATTCACATTAGTTATTGTACATACAGTTCCATACTTTTCTGTAACATCTTTAAGTCCGTTATCTTACATTTTATATCTTTATTTTACTAGTTTTTCTTTATTCTTCATGTTCCAACCTTTTTTTGTATATGTAAATACTCTCATTTTGTTTCTTTTGTTTACCTCCTCCTTTTTGATTTTCCTTTATATTAATTTTACTTTACAATCCTTTCTGTACATTTATTTTCTGTATTGTATTTTATATGCGTTATTTATAATTTATCATTTCTGCTCATTCTCTTTAATTTTATTAAATCTGTCTTACTTTATTGTATTTGTCATTATTTTTATTTTATTTTCATTATCATTAATTTTGTTATATCTGTCTTTATCTTAATTTTATTATATCTGTTTGATCGCGTGATTAGACTGAATAGAAAAAAAAAATTAAATATTCTAAATATGAGTTGAATAGATTCGGTGAAGGAAATAAATTAGACCAGATACTGAAACATGTGGTTTTATTAAATCTAAATATATTAAAAAAGGTTAGGCAATTTTTACATTTAAAGAAAATACAGAAATTATAAATTTTACAAAGAAAGAGAAAAAAAAAAGGAATGGTTAATAATAATGTTATACAAAGAAATTAGTAAATATTAATTTCTAACTCGAAATGATTATTCATATGAACAAATGTTAACACTGAACGATAGAGCCACACGGTGTTTGAGTCTATTATAACGGTGATTTAATATTATCTTAGGAGTGATGAACGGTGAAGAGCTCCTTACTAATTAAATGAAAAGGTGAATACCTAATGTTGAAGCGAAGGATTCGTTTATTTGGCTCCTAGTTATCTGGTTAACAGGCGGTCTAGTAGTAACAAGGGCACACTTCTCGTGGTGCTAGGTGATTTAGGCTTTGGGCGAATATCTTCAATGTTCTTGCTCAATGTGGTGAACGGCGAGGTTAGCTTCTGTCGAGGAGAGCGGAGAGATCATGTGAGCTAGCGGTCTGAAATTGGAAGTCCAGAGAAGTGAAGTACTAATGTTGAAGCGAAGGATTCGTGTCTTTGGCTCCTAGTTATCTGGTTAACAGGCGGTCTAGTAGTAACAAGGGCAGACTTCTCGTGGTGCTAGGCGATTTAGGCTTTGGGCGAATGTCATCAATGTTCTTGTTCCATGTGGTGAACGGCGAGGTTAGTTTCTGTCGAGGAGAGCGGAGAGATCATGTGAGCTAGCGGTCTAAAATTGGAAGTCCAGAGAAGAAGTACTAGATGACGGAGAGGGGGAAAAAAAAAGTCCTCTCTATCTGTTGCCAAGGCAACAACTGTGAAGCAGCTCGCGGAATTTAAATTGGGTTGACTGAACAATATCTGTCACTATTTTAATTTCTTTTCATTATCATTATTTTTTAAATTTGTCTATATCTTAATTTTATTCATTCACTTTTTTAATATCCGTTATCTTCCATCTTCATATCTGCCACTATTTTAATTTTCTACATTACTTGTCACCATATTATTGTTACTGTACATTTTTATATTTTATGTTCTGTTTGTTTCTCTCTCTTAGCCCTGAGTCGGCACATAATTATAAGTTTATTACTTATTCAGTGTTCTTATTGACTGCACCCCCCAACTATCTCCTTTACATTACAAAAGAAATTTTATAGTTCGACTAACTTGATAATGTTAGAATGATAATATAATTAATGACAACTATCGAAACTATCGGTTATAAAAGATATAGTAATTGAGATGAATGACTGTTCTAATTCGAAATAATACATGACATCGAATCTTTCAACTCTTAAAGATGCATACACATGCATAGATGTTTAGGATATGTATGAATATATATATTTATATTTATATATATATATATATATGTATATATATATATATATATATATATATATATATATATATATATATATATATATATATATAATGAATATTACACAGAACAAATAACAGAATACCAGAAACAGAACTGAATACCAAAAATTCCTCAAAGATGCGGTTCTAGTGGCAGAAAGAAAAAAATTTCCATCTAAGACCTGGACAGAAGAAAGAAAAAAGGCCTTTAGTGAAACCATGAGGAAAAGATGGGCTGAGAAATAACTGAAAAAAAAAACTGCATTATAATCTTTCATGGCTGTTTTGCGTCAAATATATAATGAATGATTGTTGTATGCAGTCCGGACTGAAGCAGCAGTCAAAGAAAAACACATGTCAGCTATCAAAGAGAGTGATTCTGCTCTGAAAATCTTGCAATAACTAATTCTGGTACGAGAAATTATATACCAGAATTATTATACGCAATAATTATTTTATTATTGTGATTATTAAATTGATTATATATTGAAAAAAACATTTTTTTTTTGTAAAAATATTGATTAGAAATATAGCAAATTTTAGAATTTTCGCTAGGTTACCATCAATTTAGACCACTCTGCTGTGCAGTATCAAAGCAACAAGGTAAATTTGGCCATGAAAACATCTTTTTATTACATGATTGCATTGCACGCTTAAGAAATTTGTATGAAACAAATGATAAAAAAAAATGTTAAGTTTACAAAAAATAACTTTTTATAATAATTCTAATTTGAAATTCTAACTAGATAAAAATGATAACGCCTTTGGTAATAAATAAAAAAATAACAATTAACGATGTAATAGGTAACTAATGTAGTTTTTTTTTTTGTTGAACAATAAATCTGCTCAGGTCTAACACATAGTATTTTTGAAGGGAGGGATACATGATCTATGTATTCTTATAAATAGTTTTGATAAAATAAAAAATAAAATTTGCATTCATAATTGATTTATGTACGGTGTATTTACAAGTAGAAAATCTAGACTTTGTGGGACCCTGAGCAATACATTACTGTGAAGACCTTTCTTCGTTAGAGCTTAGGGAATCTAGGATGTTCTAGTGTTATAGAGCATCATCATGAGGAAGGGAAAGTACATACGACATACTGTACATAGTTTTTAATTCAATTTTTTAAGGACGCGGAGCTCTGCGACGTTTCCCCTTTTGCTACTGTTTGGATCCGATCCTGATATTTAATTATCATTCCGAGATGAGTTCCGGATTAAGCTGGGTTTTGAAGTCTGTTCCAATGAAGAGTTTCCAAACGGAACTGAAAAGTTGAGCATAATTTTACGTTTATGAATTATCTAATAAAATATGGCTTGGTTAGGAAGCGTTTATATAGTTGGCTATGATGGCATGCCGTAGGTCCCGAGTTCAAATCCGGCTGTGGTAGTAATTTATTTAATCTGTTAACAGCCAGGGATGTACCCTGTGGGATCTGCAGATACTCCTGGGGTCACCCAGCCTCAATAAAGTGGGTACCCTTAATTGGGGGAAATACCTGGCGATTGAGCTTGATCTCGGACAAATCACCTCCTATAAACATAACCAATTTATACCCTACATAACCTATGTCCTAGAAACAGTACAGTCTCTACTATGTACCGAATCCAAGGCCCATCATGGGTTCTTGTTGTACTGTCAAAATAGAAGAAAAATATGTGTTTAAGTTTTTCTCAATTAAAAGATTTTAGAACGTACCACCTTAGTAATTGGGTTTTACGAGTAAATAAATGGGACACAGAATTGTGCTATGATATCCCAATTGATGTAAATAACTTCGAGGCAACCTAACTTCCTAAATAACTTCGTGGTCTAGTCAGGACTCCTCAGGTAGGAAAAGTGGTCGATGGTTTGTAATTATTAATGCAAGAGGTTTCCATGGTGACGTGGCTTATTGTTGTCTAAATTGCCTGCTCAAGCAGTCTGTCGTCACGCGATCACGCGAAGGAACGCTCTATGAGATGTTTAATAACGTTTTGATATTTTATTAAAAGAGAAGTTCAGGATGAAAAGCGGATAACTACAAAATTTCAAAAAATGACTATCATATTTTTCTCTGGTTTAATAAAGCAATTTTGTCTAACACTACACTTATTTCTTATGGTTTTAGTCTGGCTATGAATCCGAAGTATTAGAATTATAAAATTGTTTCTTCAAACTAGCTAAAAAAGTGAAAAAGTCAAATTTTGAAATTTTGGAGTAATCCGCTTTTGATTCCAAACGCCTCATATTTAGTCTATTATTCTGTAACGGGTATGACCCAATAATTTCAATATACTTGATGCTTTTTCGCATATTTTAATTAGAATCCTCCGAGGAGTCTGAAAAGAAGATGGCCTCGTGACCTTCTGAGTTGAATTTCTTATTTGAGTACTACCATTGGGTAGTTTCTCAACTTGCTTTTATCCATGCCTGTATGTATCATTTCTGACAATATATGTATGTACTTGTTGAATTGTTATAATACAGTTGTAAATTTCAATAAATTAAAAAAAAATTAAATGTTCTTATTTTGAAGAGAAAAGATATGCCCAGGGCCGGGATTCGAACCCGGGTTTCTCATGTTTCCGTCATGGTGCTCTACCAACTGAGCTATCCTCGTTCGTATCTCGGTCGAACAAATCCATTCTCTTCACTGATCCCATATCCCCGTGTTCTCTCTATTTGCGATGTAGGTACGTTATATATGGGATCAGTGAAGAGAATGGATTTGTCCGACCGAGATACGAACCATGATAGCTCAGTTGGTAGAGCACCATGACGGAAACAAGGGTGACCTTTGTGCGAATCCCGGCCTGGGCATATCTTTTCTCTTCAAAATAAAAATATTTAAAATTATAACAATTAACAAAATAATAAAATTAAAAAAATTGTGTATCACTTTTTTGACCCACTAATTTCAGATGAATAGTTGTGCAAGTGTTTATCTTCATCATATATTGTTGTAGTCAGGAGATAATAAGTGATATGACTTTTCACCAGAATTAAAAAGAGTTGTAACAGTTATTAATAATTTTCAAGTGTTGTAATTATGGCAATTATTTTTCCTTCTACGTAGTACTAAGTTTTACTCAATTTTTGATTTGCATTAATTTATACGATTAATTAGAACAGCATTTCATGAAGAAAATTTAGATTTGATTCTCATTGGTTATTTTGATAGGTAGATTTTTTCCCACAAACCTTTAGGTATAGCGAAGTACATTGAACCTATCGACAATTAAATCAATGCCGATAGCGTCTATGAGTAATGTGGATTCAAAAGATAAAAATAAACAAAATGGCGTGTACAATACTCTTTGATGATAACGACGTTTACATTATACATGTTACACAAGATACGTCTAAATTTAGGATGCTGGTGATATTTCTCATTATTACTAATAAATCAAGAATATTACGTATATTTTGCCAAATAACGGCTTTATACGAATACCGAAGAGTATATAACTACAGCCCCGGTGAATAAGTGGTTAATTAAAATTTTCTCTAGAATGAGTTTACTTAACGGATTCGGATACTTTTTTGTATCCGTTACTTGTTATGAAATAGACTCATTTAGGCTGAACCAGCAGTTACAATATTTTTTTCCAAAGTATCAATTCGATATAACCTAGCTCACCCGAATTCCGGATCCTACTGTGTCAGATACTGTTGTCAATCCTCACCTTCGGCCGACCTGCGGTCTAATGGTTAGCATAACAACCTAATTAAGCTCAAGATTGCGGGTTCGTAGCCCGGCAGGTGGCCCTAGGATTTTGTAAAGAGAGTAGTAATGCCGTCCTTCGGAAGGGGCGTTAGACGGGGTGTCCAACCAGGTACTCGTTCCCCAAAATGCCCATCCTAATTAAACCTGGATAGGAAAAATTTAGAACTCCTACTGTAGCATCGTCCAATTATCCGTAGCACCATAAAATGACAATAAATAAACAAACAATCAACACCTTCTACTCAAATAATCTGGCTCAGAATTTCAGTCCATTGGGAATCGGCATCCAGTTCATATCGCCAGTATCAGCTCTTTTTCAGAATCAGTTAAAAAGGATCTAACTGATACAACATAAACTAAACAGTTTCATTACACGACAGTTCATTATTAAAAGTCTAAATGAACTATCCCGTTTGGAGTATCTCATTATTTAAATCAAAGAATATCATTTACTTAATGATTGGTTAAGATTAGCAGACTTTCAAGGAGTCGTGAGGCACTAAATCTATTTAAAGATTGAAATAAAATAATATATTAAAGAACTAAAGGCATTTTACCCGTTTACCTTAAATAAATGAAAACTGTCTACTCGAATAGATAGGCATAAATTTATTATCCGTCCAAATTAAATAGAAGAAATGAAATATGGATGCAATATTGATCGCGCGGGGTTGACTGCCCGATATCTGACTATTACTATCGTTTAATCATCCTTCTGTATTTAAAGACTATTTATTATGCCAAAGCGTACAAAGTAAGGGGCATTTCCTGTTCGTGCTGGTAAATTAATTACTAAGCTCGGGGAGCAACATCACTCAAGATAAGCCAGAATTTAAAAAATGAAAAAGATAAGTTATTAGTAAAAGGATTATTATTTATTAAACAAAAAAAATATGTGGCCAACACATTACTCCCTTGCACACTTATTTATCTGAAATGAAAAAAACCGTAACACTGCAATGTATGAAGGCTCTTGGCTTCAGACTAGGATTTGCAGGATGGTGATTTGTTATTTTTCACGCTTAACCACCAAGTTCTTTTCCCAATTGAAGGTACCCACATAACAGAGGCTGCGTGAACCCTAGAAGGATCTCCAGATAAATAAATAAATTATTAGCCACAGCCTGATTTGAACCCGGGACCTCCGGCACAGAAACTCAATGCTCTATCACTGAGCTATCCCACTCCCAATTTGAAATGAGCAGCTAAAACCAGTGACTTTTAATGAATTTAAAATATGTGAACAAGCATCAAGTATCTTTAAATTATTGCTTCTTACTCATTACAGGAATATATAATAATTAAGTATTACTGTAACGCCCTAATCAAAATAGATTTCTCCTTCGACATCTGGAAGTAGAATTTTTCTGTATTTTTTCCAAGTCTTTTGTTATACTGCGTAAAATGGACCAAAAATATGGAAAAGAGTAACTTTCAGCATGACTCATATCACTTAACGATATGGTTAGTGGAAAAAAGCACTACACAGTTTATCGGAAATATCATTTCCGATCTAGCAATTATTTTTAAAATTTAATCATTTTCAATTATTAGTTATTTATTAGTACTTATATACCACAGTTAGGAATTTAAATTTTTTAAATATTAATTTTTGGAGAGGAAATCATTTTTAAGAGGAAGTAAATGGTTCGGGAGAAGATAAAAAAAATTCTCTTAAATAGGGAGAACTGTACGAAAGGAGTACGAAAAGGCAACGTTTCGACCCACATTGCAGTTCTTCTTCAGGACATATAATGGGATAATTTCTTAATTAATAAATAACTCCATAGAAATAAAGAACCACTGCCAGAACCATATAGTGACTAAAAAGAGTGTTGCATAACAAGAGGTTACAGCAATTCCCGATTTAAATACATTTATGTGGCTACGTTTTTGATTTATAAGAGAGTACGAACGTGCGAATGTACACATGTCCCAACGAATAGTAAAAATTATGTCAGTTTTTCCATAATTTTCGACTAAAATATTTCCTTGATTGAGCACATGATATTAAAAGGATATTACTAATTTACGAAAAAATATACCCTTGATGAAAATTATGAAATATATATTACATACAACTAGAAGCTGAAACAATTATGTTATAGGTAATATAATATGAAGGGTATTATTTTTGTTGTTAGTGCTTCGGAATTATCTATTTGATTTAAAAAAAATAAAATGATAAAATTTGAAATGGGTTAGAACTTTATTATCTTGGTTGATTACAAAGGTACATTAATTGATATAATGAATCAAAAGAATATATAGAACATATAATATCTTTTTCATAAATAGAACAGTTTACATGTTCTCTCTATTATTAAAATTGGCTTATTAAATCTCTAATAGACCGCCATTTTGGAACGGAAAAACTGATATTACTGTCTAGTTCCAGGAATCGTCACTAGGTTAACCTGTGGTTTTGGGATCTTCATTGCTAATTTACTTAGAAATTGGCCATTCTCGGTATTTCTGGAGTTACCAGAGGACCATAAATACATGTTTTTAAATATTAACTTTGGGGTCACGTGTGGTGTGGTGGTTAGTATAACAACTTACTATGCCCAAGACCGCGGGTTCGCAGTCCGGCAGTTGACCTTAAAATTTTGAAGGGAGGAAAAAATTCTTCCCTGTCCTAATTATAATAGCTTGGCAAAATTTAGGACTCTCGCTATAGAAATGTATTAACTTTTCAATGGTTTCCCTACAGTTTCCATTTAATTTTTATTTAGGAGCATTTAATGGGAGCATTTAAAATTTAAGGGCGGATTCCGATTCAGAGCAAAGAAATATGCGAACATATTTCGGAGGAATATTGTAATCTATATGATTATAAATTGAAAATTATAAAGGAAGTAAAGGTAATTTGACATGAGTAGAAATGAGGACATAATAGAAACGAATTAAAAATCCTGAAGCTTTTAATTGTCTAAATTTTTATAGTGCATTTGCCTGAAGTAATTATATTGAAGAGTTGGAATATGAACCGAATAAGACATCGAATTAAATAAAAGAGAAATCTCTGATTCACCTCAAATCAAATATAGATAAGAGATAATAATAATGATTAATGAATGTACGCAGAATATTTTTTGAGGGATTTCATCTTTGATAGGAAGCCAAGTTCAACACATCATCGGTGATCAAGGATGTATTTTATAAGTTTTATGCATACTAATGCTTTTTTATCTCGAATTATATATTTATTTATACGTTATTATATTCTAAAGCTGTATCATAAAATACAATTATTATGTTCATAGGTTCGAAAATCATATGGCCGCTCCGGAAGTATAATGACACAACTGCAAAAATTGGAATTTTACAGTACAAGCAAAAGAAAAATAATTCAAATTTGTCTTAATAGAATGGCCTATAGATACGGTTTAATTCTTCTATTAGAGTAGTTTATAAACATCGTGGGTTATTATGGCAACTTCTTCTATTTTTTCTTCTTTTTCTTCTATTCTTTCAATTTATAAAATAACAAATACCAGTATCGCAGTAATCAGTACCTTACTCAGTAAATTATTCTTCTGAAAATGCATCACAAATTTTACACTTTTGTCGTTATAGGAGTAAGAAAAACAAGTAAAAATATGAAGAAAAGTTTATTTGAACAAAAATTATCAAAAGTATGAAAAGTATAAATCGATATAACAAAAAAATTATAGAAAAATTATCAAAAATTCTTTACAAAAATTATAGAAAAACCTGTACCAAAATTATTTAAGACAGTCATAAAAGCGTTAGTAGAAATAGAATAATATTATTGTTCATCAGACTAATTAAGTCTTTTAACTTGTTTTCTGGAACGGAAATCTTCCTGGTTTAAGCAGGTATTAAAGAAAGGCTTTCTTGAGCACATGATTTCTTTTTTTTAAATTTGACCTCTTTCCAATCTACTTCCTTAAAACTATTTTTATACTGAAAAATATCGCTCCCCTTCTCAAACCTAATTTGTTTTATTTCAGAAATCTTAAAAAAGTTTCTCTCTTTGTCCTTCATAAAATTAAAGGCCATATTGTCAGAAAGTGATTTAAAATTTAAAAAAATCATTATAATCCATTTCTTTGACTTTTAAGGGCTCACCCTTTTTTTTTTGGCATTTCTGATTACCGAAACATATTGGTCAGGAACATAAATAAGTCCTGATCTTTTTTGGTCCTTTTTAAACATCTTTCAATGACACTATGCAATGCATCACCCTCGTTCTGAGTGTGACCTCGAATGAGGTATTTATGAGTTATAGAATGGACAATTAGATTTCCGACAGCAAACAAGTACATTGCCATCATGAACCTGCAAATTTAATAAGCAAATTAGTAGCCAGCCTTCCTTACTCAAAAACCTAAAAAAAAAAGGCAGTTGAGTCGATATCGTTCCGGACAATGGAGAGCACACTTAACTGAACAAATGAGTCGTTATTCTGCCGGAGGGAAAGGTAAATAAGCATGCAAGTTATAACGACCGATCTTCCCTCCAGTGGCAAATTTCATAAGTACAATTATGTCGATTTACAAACATCTCGTAAATGCATTCATGAGCCCGCCATGACAAAAAAGTCAATTTCACAAAATTTTACAGTTGCGTCATTATACTTCCGGACCAGCGATATGTATTCTTATATTTCGTATATCTGTTTTAAATAATATGGGGTAGATTTTTAGAAAAAAATCGGATATATCCCCTTTGTATAGGACACTCTTAACTACAGTACGAAGACGTGAAAACTTTTATATTTCTATTATATAATAATCCATCTCCTAATTCGTTTTGTTATTATTACTGGGTTTTTTTTTTTTTTATTGGCCTACTAAGGACCAAGTCATTTCAACTGTCCTCTCTTAGCCTTCATCTTTGCACAGTGCTTCCTCATACGTTGTCGATGTCCGATGTTTCTTTCCTCCGTCCAATTTTTTCCTGTCAACAGCTTTGGTTTTTCCTGAAAATCCTGGTGGGCATTTAGTTTCATCCTTAAACGATTGCTTTCTTGATTATCTTCACAAGTAATCTCAATCTCCTGTTAGTCTTTTTCTACCTCTTCGAACCAGATTGGCTTGGTCTGCTTTTCTTTGAAATAGGTAAAAATCCGGTTCGTCAATTCGTCGTGTGGGTTTTATTCGAGGTAAGAGGCCATAAAATGCTATTCCCGTTTTTCTCATAACAACAGATATTTTTTGAATATGGGTGTACAGCTCACTTTTATGCATTCGCCTTTATTCATTATTATTTCAATCAATATTTTTTTTATTCATCTTGACTGATTGGTAAATCATTAATTATAATTTTTTTAAATTAACGATAATTTATTTAATTATCTAATTATAAATCTAAAGATTTCAACGAATTTAAACGAAATCGAACTTATCTTCGAATCAAAGAAGTAAATCTAATTTATTGTTTGCTTTTTAATTAAAAATTCAATTTTACATAAGAAATAAAATTAGTTATTAATAATATTACAAATGGAAATACGCAATAGAAATATGTTATTACATTGCTTTACATTACACTTAGGAAAATCTGATGCGCGCATTATTTTCACTTACCTAGATATATTAATATTTTAACAACAAACTCATTTTAAAAGTTTATATTTATTTTTAAAATAAATAAATTTTAGTTTCCATGAAAGCATTCAGATCTAACTAAATAATTTCACAGTAGAAATTGTCAACAGCAATCACTTGCATTTATGAGATTTTCTTCACTCACGATATATTCTAAGGACTTAGATACAATTATGTCTAACGTCATTAAATTCAGTTCTCATAATTTAATTTCATTATAGATGATTGAATAAAATTAAAATATTGTATGAACTACGATTTTAGATTTTAAATCCGGAACTTCGAGTACTACCTGTAGGTACTTTCTCTACTTGCCTTTATCTCATGCCTTTATGTATCATTCTTTCTATTTATTGATTTATTATTATCATCCAGTTGTAAATTTCAATAAATCATTTTTTTTTAAATCCACAAAATGTAATCTATCTGTGATACGGCTAAGGCATAAGCTAAAAAGGCAAACAATATAAAACATCTTGAATATCAAACCACTCGTGTCGAATGCTAAATTATTTATTCCTTATCATTCATAACAACGTGAACGATAAATAGTGAATACTCGACAGACTTAATAAATTTCAATATCACTGCAATTAAATAAAATAACTTTGATGTCAATCCCTGTTTCAGTGCATATTCCATTGTGCAGTTACACTGAGTTATGTCGGTACCTAAAATACAAGTTTGCGCACTTTCTTTTTCACTTATCGACTAACCACACAGTATGAAAAAATATGTATTTTATAAAATCAGGACTTCAAAAGGCAATATATGGGAAATAAACAAAAAAATTGTTTATAAGTCAAGTTTATTATGTATGCATTTGCAGAATAATAATGAAGGAAGTACTACTTTTCTACCCTTTCCCCTAAAAAAAATCAAAATAGTTTTAGATAAGAACAATAAGAATGTTTCGTAACAATTATTATAATAAATGAGTAATCGCTCCCGTATTCTCTATAAAAACTAAGAAATTCCTCCCAAAAAATTGTATTTGGGTCCTAACCAACCTCAATTAAAATAGAAAAATTATCTAATAAATAATTTTCAATAAATAACTAATAAATATTTTCCAGTGGTTTTCATCTATTATGTGAAGATCGAAAAAAACAAAAAAACTCTGCCACTTAAGCCCATGAAGGGTCTTGAGCTCAGTACAAATCTACTTTCTCTAGATCACTTTACATTTGCAACCATAGATTTCATTTTAAAACCATTTATTTTCCAGAAAAAGTAATAATTAATTCACTTTTAAGACCACACAAAAAAGGGGAAATATTGGGTAAAAATAATGCATATGTATAATTTTCTTTTTGAGTTAACCAATTATTATTTCGGATAGTAGAGCTGTGATAAGCTCACTGCGGTTAGTTGTGAATAAAAGTGAATGATTTGAAGTGGTTTTGTCGATGAAGTCCGCTCTTAAGAAAAGCTCATTCGACCACCAAAATCTAAAAATTGGTTTGTGGTCATTATCATAAGCTATTGTTTGATCAATATTAAATATTCAGTTAAAACTTCATAAAACTTTTATCTAAACTCCTTAAAAATGAGTGAAAACCAATTAATGTAGCTTTACTTTAATATCTAATTCATTATAGAAAATTCTCATTTTTTCATCCAATGAAATTTTTATTTCACAGAATATGTAGTAATTTGATTTTAATCATCATTATGGACTTGGTGATTGATAATAATTATATGATAGTTTCGTTCACGATATAATTTAATATTGAATACAAAAAAGAAGAAACAATATTTGCCACTCCAAAAAATAAAACAATCTTCAAATCAATGAAATAAAATTAAATACTCATCTCTGATAAACGTTATAATATAATTTAATAATCGCAAAGTGATATTTAAAAAATGTGACTGCAGAAGCAACAACCGTCAACCAAACAAAGGTTCTCACGCGTGCTTCATGCTTGGAAGACATAAGCTATGTGCAATACATAGTACATAAATAATGTATTATGTGCTGAAGTGTATATCGGAAGGGACTTTCTTACCTCCATACTGGGCTCTGGCTAAGGCCAGTATACACCAAGTTCTTGCCCCATCATTTACAGCGCATGTTCGCTCTCCTAGGCAACGTGTTGGCATTCTGTGGAATTCAATCCACGGTATATAACTTTGGATAAATACCTATTCGAAATTATTTATATACCCTCCCATGTTAATGCATTATTATAAATAAACAGACCGAAAAAAAACAGAACTTTTTAGAATGAGTGATCTATATTTGCGTAGTGAAAAGGCATTGGCTTGAAATGGAGTTATTTCTAATACATATTACAATTCCATTCCAAGCCAAAACTACAAGAATGACCAGATTCCAAACAATTAAATTACTCTCGACAAAATTTAACTTAACGACTTAGGCTGCATATATAGTATAGGTATGTTATGTATGTAAAGAATTTATGTAAAGAAAGAATGTAAAGAATATTAATGTATAAATATATTGTACATAGATGTACTGAAATAACATTAACTATACCACTGGAGAAGTAGTTCTATTATAGCCTTGACTATCTTAATAATCTTATCATGAAAGGAATATTATTATTATAATTTATTTAATTGTTATATGATATAATTGTTTTAAATATTTTATTTGAAAAGAAAAGATATGGCCAGTACCGGGACTCGAACCCGGGAATTTCACCTCTCCGTGGTGACGCCTCAACCATCTCGGCCACACTGGCAAACTCGGCACCTCGAGAAACGTGCCAGGGTGGCCGAGATGGTTGAGACGTCATCACGGAGAGGCGAAATACCCGAGTTCGAGTCCCGGTCCTGGCCATATCTTTTCTTTTCAAATAAAATATTTATTAGAATATTATTTTATATGCACAGTATAGTAAATTTATGTAACTAAATTTTGAATAATGCCATTGAAGCATGAACACTTCTCAAGCGTTCCCAATTTACTTTATGACACATATAATGTAAAATCGAAATGCGCATTACAAATTAAAAAGAAATTATCGAAAAATTTCTATCTAAATTCCATGTGAATCCTGGTATAATTATAAAATCAAATAATAAAAGAAAATTGAAATGCGCAAACGCGGTCAAAAACCAAACAGTCAACCCAATAATATTGTTCTTTCAAGTTATCACAGCTCAACTACTCTAACGGCACTAGGGTCCTTGCAAGACCTTGGCCTCCTCAGCAATTTTCCTTCATACAGACATTTCTTCGGCTGCCTTTCTCCATCTCTCGACACCCAACGACCGAAGGTCATCTTCCTCATCTTGTAGCCAACGAAGGCAAATGATATATGGTCGAAAAAAGTGAACTATAATGATAGTTCGAAATGCTCATATTCTATCAAAAATCTTACTCGAAAAATGAATTCCGAAACCTGATGAACCTAATAAATGATCCCAATGTGGAATATTAGTTGGGCATTAACTTAGAATAAGTAATGACAACTAGGATAAAATGGCAGAGTATAAAACTCTGAAAAATGAGGAGTTTCGTTTTTGTAGAAATTCAGAGTTGTTGAAAACTGCGCATCTGAAATTTTACCGATTACATTATCTTTCTGACTTGGGTGGTAATGAAAATAAAATAACGCTCTTTTTTTATGGTGAAAAAGTGAGTAATTCTGGCCTTTATTGTAATATTTTCTAACGTTAATAACGATAAAGGGATTTAGCTCTTGGAGCTACTCTATGGCCTCTGTTCTACGTTATAAATATAGACATGTTCAGTGGATGATCTGTGGTGTAGTGGTTCCCGTTACAATGCACTATGTCCAAGATCGCTTCCTTTTGCTAAGCCTTCCTACTGAAGGGACGTGAAATGGCGGTCATGGAGCCTGTACGAGGTCAGGTACTCGTTAAGGATCTCTATCCTAATTTTACCTGTAGGCGAAATTTAGGACCCTCACTGATGCATAGGAGCATAAAGTGAAGTTAAAAGTATTAACAATATTGGAGTTATTTTTTGGGCCGGAAAAGAATAAGTCGATCATTATAAAAAAAAATATTTTACAGACATATCCATCCAATTCATCTCGTATCCAATCCTTCGTATTCCAAAATATCCTCGTGTACAATTCAGAATCCTTCGTAAAATCCTCAACGTTCCTTATTATGCCACAAACCAACTCATCCATCATGAAGTTAATATCCCATATGTTCCTAATT
Source organism: Arma custos (assembly GCA_037127475.1). NCBI lineage: Eukaryota > Metazoa > Arthropoda > Insecta > Hemiptera > Pentatomidae > Arma > Arma custos. The sequence goes on along the minus strand of CM073760.1, from coordinate 67,541,473 downwards.
TGGCCCAAACTAGATATCTATCCTTCCATGACAAGCTCCATACAGCTCCATGACAGCTAGTCTTTCAACTTGCTTCTCATACTATTCCTGATAATCCTCCGAAGCTTCTGAAAAGAAGATGGCCTCGAAACCTTCTACTATAGAACTTTATTAGAATGTAAACTACCGATGGGTAGTTTCTCCACAAGTGTTTTTTTTCTCATGTCATTTGTTCATATTAGCAAATTTACTCGTTGTAATATTATTACAGTTGTAAATATCAATAAATTAATCTAAAAAAAAAACATATAGCATATTCTTTAAGCAAGAACAAAGGTTGTCCGTGAACATGCATGATAATAATCATTTCATTATAAACAGAATTGGTAAAAAACAAAAACAAAGTATGTATTAGCTAATAAAATGCTAAAATCGAGTAATTTATTTGAAGAACCTGATATTTCAATTAAATAAATAAGTCTGATGTCTTAATTCTATCACTTATAATTATACTATATACTTAGAACTCTGTTATCACTTATAATTATACTAACTTATGCCCGCGGCTTCGCTCGCGTGGAATTCGGCCTGCCACATAAAGTTTCGTGAAAGATCATTTTAAATAAATAATTTAATTATTTTTTTTAAATATAAGTTACTCGTACATTCATAATTTCAGATGTCTAACTTCAAAACTGACGGATTCTCTACAACCTTTGAACCCCCATTATATTAAAAGGGAAACCGTTGGGGTGGAATTATCCAAATTTCTTTCTTAAACTATACAAAGAACCTATCTACAAATTTCAAGAGGCTAAGTTCCTGATTTGTCTTTAATTATGTACTATAAAGGGGGGGCATACCCACATAAATCTCCCCTTGATGTAGCCTATGATGTATAACCTATTTTATTCAATAAGTTTCATCCAAATCCGTTCAGTAGTTCTTGCGTGAATGAGTAACAAACATTCGCATTTATAATATTCGTAGAATATCAAAACAAATAGTTTCACTCCTGTCCTTTCTGTTATTTTAATCACAATTATTATGTGATTTTCCTTTAATTATGTACTATAATGGATTCTCAACAGTACATAAAAACGGCACGTACCCCCATGCCCCCCCTTAATCCGCACTTGCTATAGCCTATGTGTTATTCTGCTGTATAACCTATATTACTGTAAAGTTTCATCCAAATCCATTCAGTAGTTTTTGCGTGAAAGAGAGACAAACATACAAACTTTCACATTTATAATATTAGTAAGACAATATACTTAGAACATTATTTCTGTTATCCTCTCATTTTATTTTTGCATAATAACATTTTCACACAATAATTTCCCACATATTAAAAAGTTTGAGTTAAAAAGGACTCGGTCAGGAAGTACGGCAAATTAAGAAAATAAAATTTGAAATACACTAAAAAAATTGTTTAGTGCGCCGACGTTTAAATCTTCATTAAGCTAAGGAAAAATAAATAGATATAAATATAACTTTACAGCCGCATTAAAAAATATAATAAAATATATTTTAAAAACCTGTAGTATGGAATAAACAGAGTATTAAATGTGGTACGTCATCCGATGGTTGAAGAGTCAAGGACGAGTGTTGCTTAAAATATCAGCAGCACTATTGTTTAATTTTATTTTCCTGAATAAAAACGAAGTACATATTCACAAGTTCTACGCCTTCAAGTAGTTCGGAGGCTACATAGTTAATAAGTATTTTATAAGTATTTAGCAAAACTCGCTAAATAAAAAATTTAATATTTTTAAATATTTTATTTGAAAAGAAATGATATTTACATTCAGAAAAGATATTAATATTTTGTATGATTGAGCTATTGATTTTATAAATGAGACAACTCCATTTTGAAAAAAAAAAAAATTAAAGCTAACTCTTATTAGAAATTAACATAATTTAATATTTCTAATCGGTTAACAATCAATATTATTTCAATATCAGTATAAATTTGTTATTAGAAAATTATTTGGTCAACAATATTTCAAATGTGTTGATTTTGATTGTAAATATCTAGAACGGAGTTGTTGCACTTTCAAAATCAACGGCCCAATTCTTTTTTTTTTATGGATCTTTTTTTAAACCAGTAAAAGGTATGTTTATAAATATACATTAATTTTGTCTTTATTTTTTAGGTATTACTATCTATATTTGACTATATTTTTTTATTATTTCAATTTATTTTTATTTTTTTAATGCAATGCTAACCAAACAAATTGAAGGTGTCTTTTTTTTTTTTTAAATTTTTGAATTGATTCTGGTCAAGATTAAGTTATGGTCCTGAAATATTTCAAGACCATAATTTTATTTTTGAGAAACCCTGTCACTATCAAATAATCTATACTGTTTCAGTGACAAAAAAAGGAAAATAAAATTCCTTGAAAGTAGAGAATTAAGATATTTTACGATATACATTTATACATATATTATACGATATATACATACACACATATACATATTATTGTTACGGTCGCCGGCAGGAGGACGGAAGCAAGGGGATTAGCGGCTTAAGAATAGAAGAGAAGTTAAAATAAGATTAGGACCTTCTAGATCGTCTCCTTTTTTCGGAAAAGGATTAAGAAGATTCCCGAATTGTCTCGCCCCTTCCGTGTTCTAGAATGTTCGACCTTGCCTATTTAAATACTTCCCTCGCCTCGAGCGAGTCAGTCTTAGTCTGAGAGTAGACCAGGAGGCACTGTGATGATCTAGTAATAAGTGCGTGTCAGTGTGATCAGTGAGTTTCAGTGTGATAAACTAGTCAGTGTTGAACCGGCCAGTGTAGTAAGTGTATCAGTGAACTGTGACAGTCTCGCGAGTGTAATAAACTGTTTCTGTTCTGTGTGTCAGTTTGTCATACTTGGAGAATCTTACGGTCGGTTGACTAGTGAACTGTAAGTGTTAACTATTAGTTATAAATTGTAGTGTAATTTTATAATATTCATAGAAACTATTGTAACTAGTTAAGCTATCTAAAATTAGTAATATCTTATATTATTGTAATAATTAAATAGGCCTAGGTTATAATAAATATTTAGAATATTGTTATTATAAATTTACCTTAGTTTAATAATTTAATTGTTAATAGTTTAATTGTATCCTTTTTATCATTTTGTTAATAAATATTAGTATCTTTAATTAAGGAATTGTTTAATTCATTTTAATACCCAGTAGCCCGTAACATTATGTATTTTACATACATATACATATGCACATATTTTTTTGTGTGGGTCAGGAAAATGGTTGAGTATGTGAACAAGTTTATTGTGGTGGATATCAGACGTCTTTAACAACAAATGTCAATGATTCCTCTCATAATAGTTATTGTTTTTCCTAATATTTTATCGCATTAAGTAATGGAAAAACAACTTGTAAAAGGTTTGTCATCTTTTGAAAGGGGAAAAGTACTTCAACATTCTAGGTTTTCGTAAATGCTTCATTGCGGAGTCTTTACAATATTTAAAATGTTTTTGTGCCAGTATTTCCAAGCAATAATGAAAACTTTACAGGGTGCTATTTTTACTAGAATCAGCGAATGGATAAAGAACAAGCACGCAAAACAACTTTCGCTAACAAAATTGACACGGGCTGAACAGAAATTTCTCCTAAATAGATTGAAATAATTTATTAAAGAAATAAATTAAGCATAAGACCTGTTATATTAATTTAGAATTTATTTAACAAAGCTTTTTAGGACTTATTAAACCGCAGCACAAAATAATATGATTAAAACTTAATACAAAGTAAGTACTATAGATTTTAGTATTGTATGTATAAAATTAAAATTAATCCTGGGGCTTACCCAGCCTATATTATGTGGGTACCAAAAAAGTACCAAGGGTACCCGCACAACCGTTGTCCAAGAAACAGTATAGTTTCTACCATCTACTGAATCCTTCATAGGTTGTAGTGTTACATAAATTTTTTTTACTTATAAGAGGAATAACATGGTTCGGGTGGAAGTAGAAGAAAGAATTTCTTGAATATGGATGAACTTTTCATTTGTTCTGGTTACAAATAATTGGTTCATCTCTATTTAACAAATCTTTGAACTCCACTTGGACCATTTTACTGATTTATAAAAAAGTCTATATTAAAAATAATTATACAAAACTTCAATTCGTTCATTTAATAAGTCATGTGAATAAAATATTTTTAAAAATCCTCAAACAATATTTGAAGAAATAATTCATTCAATTCTGCAACAGATCAATTGACGCAAATAGCTCGACAATTATTTACACGTTCTTATCCTCTTGAAGATAAAATTGTCACCTTATCCTGAACAAGCTCAAAACAGGAATCATTATGGTAAGTAATAACAAATGCTTTAATAAATATAATTATGTATTTGTAGAATATTACGTAAACTGTTTGATAAAAAAATATTTAAATGTTTATAAATGTGCAAAATTTAGCACGTATGCTGTATTATTAACTTCATGAAATATGTTTATTTGTAATGAGATATGACTGTGACAAGATAAATATTTTATTTATGGAGGACGCTATATCTTATAAAAATATACTTAATAAATGATGAAAAAGATAATTGAGATTAATAAGATATTTGCTCATTTGATAACATAAATAATATTTGTATTTAAATGTTAATTTACCGAAAAGAGCTATAAAAAAAGAAATTCCATCACGCAGGATATTAAGAAATCAGTAGATAATTTCTGTTGGACATTTTTAGCTACACTACATCGTCAAATCGTGTGTTTATGCATTAAAATTACTAAAATTGCAGTGGATTATAGCTATGGCAGTTATTCATTATACATATGTACATATCGTGGTTAGGCGGCCACACGTGGTACCTAATCCAACCTGTAGAATGGCATATAACAAATCAGAAAGGATGTCAAGAAATTTTCATCTTTTTTTTTACCTATAAGTACTTTATATTTGTAAAGTATAGCAATATAAATTAAGTATAAAGTGTACCGACTCATTCTAAATTAATTATAAAGTTTTTATCATGTAATCTTAATTATTTTAATACAATCTACCTTTATAAAAAAAATAGTCAATCGTTAAAGAGCATTTTAGTTTCAATAGCATTATTATCTCTATTATTTTCAGCTACATGTTGAAGTAAAACCACATTCAATTTTTTTATTATTTTTGCGGCTTATGAAATTATTGATCGAATTAGTATACTAGTCTTTAGTAAGATTCAAATTCGTTTTAACCCTCTGCCCTGATCGTCATTTTTACCCATTCTGTCGGATCCATTCGTATTTTTTACCCCTAGTATGTATCTTAACAAAGAATTAAGGTTTATCGGTACAAAATACCGATGGTCCGGGCAGAGGGTTAAATTATATTTTTCAACCACAATTCTGCCCAAACATCATTTATAATACTTCTTCGATCACTGCAGTTAAAAAGTCAACTTGACATTGGGGGACCGTTTACAATATATTGCTGTGAACCCCTTCAGTGGTATGCGGCCAGGGGGTTTGGAAATTGTGTAATAACCCCCTAAAAAAAATAAGGAACAATAAATGCCGTAATATTATATTTATGTAATTTATAAATATAAATAACAATATTATATTAATTTAATTTTAAACGGCGCGGGGACCTGTCGGCTCACTCCCTTTGAATATTTCAATGATTGTAAACATATAATAATTTACTGCAAATTTGCTTTACGAATATAATTATTTAGTTCTAATAGCTTCTCATTAAAATTTAGAAGCAATAACTTTGTGATTGGATTAATATTTCATCGGCCAATGCAAAAAACGATTGGTGAAACCAAATACCTTATTAAATAAATAATTTCATGGATACTCTCCCCCATCCGTTCCATGGATTTTTAATGATTCAACTTAGAAGCAAATTATGTAATATCTCTTAGTCAAGGCTGAAGGTCTTAGATCAATAGGCCAACGGTTCTAGTTAAATATACATTTTTATGCAACAGGAAGAAAAAATGGCTAGACGCTCACAAGGAATCTTCACAAACCAATAGCTCTTGAATCTTTATTTCTCTATTGATTTATATTCAAAAATATCTTGACCTAAATCCACTTTTTTTTATTTTTATACTATTTTGTTTTTTTTCGAAATGTCCAAAAATAAGTTTTTATTTTACATGAATCTATACAGAAGCGTTTTGTGATGAAACATTTTGAAAAAACATGTAATTTTAGAATTTAAACAATCAGAATTGTTCTTAATCAATTTTGACTCAGCTTAATAAACTCAAAGCCATGTCAGGAGAACAAAAGACAATATTTTTAAAAAATAATTTTAAACAACATTTTAAAAGAAAACGAATTTGACTACTAAATGGTGGCCACACCAAAAGGAAGATGCAAAGAAATGCTGTGGGTCCAACGAATTGCAATTTTTTGTGAAGGGTCTTCGTTTATAATGTAGTAACAACATAATTGTAAACTAATCCTATTTTTGAAATAGGTTTTCGATAGATTTTTTTTTTTTAAAGTACGATTTTTAGATTTGGAATTGGCCATACCCAAAAGGTGCCAAGAGAAAGTATTAAATAAAGGATGCGAACACTTCAATTGCAGATACATCATGGTAGTAAAGCTGGAGGAGAATGTCGACATCATTTACCATCCAGACTATGAAATAATGTTTCATAGAGATTGCATTATCATCTTGCGTCTTCCATTTAAAAAGATGAAACTAATTCAAGTATAAAATATTTTTACATGTTGAACCGCTTTTTGATCAAGAGCATAAATAACGCCCAGAGCTAATTGTGTCACAGAATATTTAAATTAAAAAATATTTACATATGTATTTATTGAGAGTGTGCTTAACAAGATTGTTTTTTACATTTTCATTCCAAAAATATTTATTTAAAAATATGTAACTACTACAAATTTGGATGATTAACTGCGCAGTAACGTTAGTATCCCATATACTAGTCAGTCCAATGGATTCAACTAGTGTGGAAACGGGAATAAACGTTTACAAAGACATGTTTCTTTACTATTCCCAAGAGACGATTCAAAACTTCAAAAAATGTGGTTTATATAATATCAACGGTGTATATTGATATTATATAAACTCCTTTCAACAAAAGAAAAAAAACTAAGGTAGAAGTTTGAAAATTTTATCGAAGTAAATAAGTGCAAAGAAGTTAATGTTAAAATTAACTAGGAGAGGGAAAAAAGCCTGTAACAGTGCAATCCATGAAGGGTCTTGGGTTCAGTACGTAATAAAGGCTGTATTGTTTCTTGGACAATGGGAGGTGATTTGTCCTATATCACTTTCAACCGCTACATTTTTCCGCCAATTTCGAGTAATCACTTGGCAGAGGATGGGTGAGCCCCAATAGGGTCCTAGTTCCCAAAAGATTAGATAAAATCTGCCACAGCTGGATTTGAACCCGGGACCTTGGGGTCAAACTCAGCGCTCTATCACTTATCCACTCCACTCCCAAGAAAAGTTGGACAGACCTCAAGAAGTCCTTGCATCCATAGGCGGATCCAGGGGGGGGGGAGCACGGGAGCATGTACCCCCCCCCAGATGTTTTTTTTGTGTACTGAGGAGAATACTTTAGAGTACATTATAGGCAAATCATATGATGATAGTTGTTAAAATATATGAATAAAATAACAGAAATAACATGACTGAAACTATTGTTTAGATATTTTAATAAACATTTGAAACCTTTCTATAAATACTACAAGTTTATTTTTAAGTTATTGTTGATTTTTTTGCCCGTCTGCCCGTTGTGCCCTCCCAAGAAAAAAATCCTGGATCCACACTAGCTTGCATTGGTGTGCAGACATCCTAAGCTAGGTCTATGTTTTTTTTATTCCATTTTTGTAATATTAATTCGGATCAGTACAGAAAATAGACATGTATTTAGATTTAAGACAAATGATTTGCAATTGTCAAATAACAACTATTGAGCAGTAACAAATATAAAAACAATTTAAAAAAAAAATTATAATTTTACCGCTCTCTCAACTATGCCATCCGGTGTAGTGTCTCCTTGTCTCTTCCCCCAAAACACCTAGTCTCCTCCTGCAATTGAGCAGTAAACTGATTTTGAGGATTTTTGATGATAAAATCCTTGTTTAAAGTTCATTAAGCCGATCCTTATCAATATTTCATTTGGAAACATTACTTTCGTGTATAGATATACCGATTTTTTTTTATGAAGAAGTTTAAACATAACAAACCGTTGACTTACGAAACAAACCTTTGCAACCGCAGTAGAAAGTTGTTATTATTTATTCTAAGGTACGTGAGATAAGTTCGTAACCGAATGACAGACATCTATAGATTGTATGTCACTATGTACGTATGTAATAGTTTTATCGCTTTTGTTGACATAAATAAACCGATATGTAAATAAATACAAGTTCGGAGCAGGGTTTGATGGATTATTAATAATAATATTATTTTTAAAAGCCAACTCACGATGTTAGTTTGAAATTTGGAGGGAGATGATGAGGTGACTCATGAACCCACTGACTGCTGTGCACGTCAGGTTTGAACAGGCCCAGGTAAACGTCCCTCCGTTTTTTGTCTTCTTACGAATACTGATAGTTGCAAGCCATTTGATAAAAAGTTGTTATTAGTTAAGTTGTGAACAGTGATGGAGACGGTTTGTCATTGAATTGAAGAAGAACGACATTTCGAGAAATCTGTTATAGTGCGCTGTATTAGATATTATTTATTATTGAAGAAGGGGATAAGCGAAGGTTATGATGTAATTTGGTGTATAGAACCTCCGATTTGAGGTTTGATAAATATTTATTTTAATAAGATCGAGCTAATAAATAGATTAGCATTTGATTACATCCTACGAGGGTTTTTATTCTTGTCCGAAAATGAGATTTTAAGGTTTGAAAGATGTTGACATTAAAAAACATTTTATTTCTAATTTTTATTTCATGTTTTGCCTATTTCTGTGATTCTGGCAATGTTGAAGTTGAACAGTTACCGTTTTGTAATAATGAGGACAGTTCAAGGGAATTCAAAAAGTAAGTTACTACACTTTAGCTTCTGCTTTAAATGAAAACTCTTAATTGTGCTTTTGATTGTATAGTTCTTTATTGTGTGTAGACTGCTGTTTGTCAGCACCCTAGATGGAAAACTGTCGGCATTAAATATTGAAAAAGGTGGAGCTGAAAAATGGAGTATCCCTACTGGTCCTATGTTGTCTTCGAGTATACATACTTTGGAGGTTGGACTATTTACATGAATGATTAATTTCTTATTTATGTATTTCATGTTTGAACATATAATTCTAACTTATTCAATAATTTTGAATTATTTAACTGTAGGGAATTATATCTAGTAAACTTGTGTGCAAGTAAAAATGGCTTTTCTTTACCGTTGCAGTCATATCTCGCTTAAGCGAGTGATATGTTCCTCATTAATTTGTATAAAACAGAAATCTCTCCAAGTGGGATTTCCTATTTTCTTGTTCTCCTAATTATCTTATTTTTGCAGTTTAGAAGTAATTTTCATTTCAATATGAGTTAGAACATTATTTAGTTAAACATGTTTGAGTAAAGAATTATTTATAACATTACATTTTTAATTTAATGTTCACTTATAATAACTTGCATTTTAATTTACACTTTCTTTTGGACGATGCTTTAACAAGAGAAATAAAGATAATTTTACTATTTAAAAATTATAAAATTTTATAAGCTGAAACGTTTTCTGCTAATAGTTTTTCTAGGAAATTCTTAAGTCTAAATAACATTGACCAATGAAAATGAGAAAAGAGCTGCTGAAGACTCTTGCAACCATAATTGTTTGTTCCAAGCCAAAGTGCGTTATTTATAAGTATTGCTGTTTGGGAGTCGTTTTGTATTTCAAACCAAAATATCTAAAGTATTTGGCATTCACAATTATCCAAAAACTGATTAGAATTCATAATATAACAGATTTAATTAAGAAGTCAGTTTAGGTAGGGCACTTTAGCTTTGAAGCATTGATGTATTATTTATATGTGTTTATTTACCAATACTCAAAAAATGTTGACTTTAGTTGTTTTTTTTTCTTAAAATAACTATTTAAATAGAATAATTACAGTATTCATTACATTTATGAAATAATTCTACTAAAATTTTGAGATGACTTATTTCAATTACTGTCACATCTGATGTTGGTGTATATAGATGGTTGTTTTTTCCATAACAATATTTTATAAAAAATTTGATTTTATAAACCTTTATTTTAATTATATTATATGTATTTTTTCAGCTTACTAACAATGGCCAGTTTGTTCGTATGATTCCATCTTTAAGTGGAGGACTTTATAAGTTTAATGGTGACAATGTTGAAGCTATTCCTATAACTGCTGACCATCTGTTAAAATCCTCATTTCTTTATTCAGATGATCTTGTTATATCAGGTAAATTGCAATTATTTTTCTTAATCTTAAAGTTCATAATGTAGAAGATCCTTAATATATGTATATATATATATATATATATATATATATATATATATATATATATATATATATATATATATACACATATACATACACACACATATACATATACATGCATAGCACTACCCTAAAAAACCAATTATACTTTTGAAGTTTGCCAAATTTGGACTTACTTTGTTTATGATTTGACTCACCTTACTTTGGCTATTTGGTTTTATTTGATAATGTGTTATATAATGAAAAAATTAAGAGAGCATAAAGGTAAGGCTTCAGGAATTTTTGGCTATGGTTTCAGAGATTGTCTTTTGGGCTCCAGGGCTTACCCAGATACCTGGCCCAGGCCATCCCCCACTCGCTTTCTATTGTTTGGCTATGTAGAGGGATTACTCCAAATGTTGGCCCTTCTTTCTCATTTTAACCTCAACACATACCAGATCTTTTTCAATTTCAAATATAGTGTGTCGCTTGAGTGTAAAAACGATCCTGACTGCTTCTTTTATATTTGTGGTGAAGTGATATTCAAGTGTAATCGTAAATCACTAACTCCTTTGATAAAGAAGGTGTGTGAGTTATACTTCAGATGCCAAGTAAGCGATCAGAATAAACCGTGGGCTTCTAAAATTTGTTGCACTTCATGTAGTCGGACTCAGTTGTTTGCTGAAAGGAACACGTAAATCATTGCCTTTTACTCTGCCAATGATTCTGAGAGCCAATCATGCATATGCTTTTTATTTCTGCATTACTGCTATTAAAGGTTTTACTTAAGCCTAAAGTAAGAAGAAAATAGTAATCTACCATCTGCTATGAGACAAGTTCTGCACGTTGAGTCTATGCCCATCTCACCTAAGCCCTAGGATTATTCCAGAATGACAAGGAAGAAGCTGACTCTGAGTATATTTCTCCGGAACATGGAACCAGCCAAGAAATATAAGCATCAGGAAACAAATACAAACATGAAGTACTGAAAAAGTACAATCACCTGGAATCAATCAGGGAATGCCATCTTCAAGTGATTCCTGCGAAAATGAAACCCATCCAAAACTCACCAACCGAACCAGGTGAATGACCTTGTCTGATATTTTGACCTCCCAAAAAATAATGCCCTGTTACTTAGATCCTGGCAACAACAGTGGAATCTTTTGGAACTAGGTGTGAAAATTTCTCTCAAAAATGGTGCCTGATAGAAATGTTTGGATTTAAGATTCAAATTCAGCACACCTGAAAATAATATATAAAAATCAGGAACAAGAACTCAAGGGAGTGAAAATGTTATTTCTCTTGCAGAACAGCGTTATTTGAATTTTTTAGTTTTTTTAAGCTCATTGAAGAAGTTAGGTAGCAATTTTCATTATCAAAAAGGGATACTTCTTCTTTATCTTCCTCTTGTGTTTTTCAGCATCGAGGTACCGCATCAACTCAGGATCTCTATCTCTCGCCATAATCCTTAGATCCTGCATGTTCTTCCCTCTTGCTTGTCCCAACTAGGAAATGTAATTGCAGTAAGTCTGCCTTGGTCTCCCTCTAAGTCTAGTGCCCATGGGTTTGGCTTCCATTAACTTTTTTGGATCCCTGTCTTGACTCATTCGGTGGTTATGTCCAAACCATTTGAGCTGATGCTTCTCCAGGGTTTCTTTCAGGGAGGCAATGCGTAGCTCCTCTCTAGTAGTATCGTTCTGTATCCTATCTCTTCTTGTCTTGGAAGTTACTCGTCGGAAAAATTTCATTTCGGCAGCTGTTAAACGACTCCAGTCTTTATCCAGGAGTATCCAACTCTCAGCTCCATATAAGAGAACTGGCAAATATACACTTTTGAATATACGGAGTTTCACGCCCTTTCCTACTTCTCTTTTGCCTACAATAGTGTTGCAGATCTGGCAGTAAACATTATTTGTTTTTTTAATCCTGTTCGAATTTTTGTTTTACTTTCCCATTTCTTCAAATCATTGTGCCCAGGTATGTGAATTCCTCTACTACTTCAATTTCTTGTTCATTGCATACAATATGTATATCTTCAGGATTTCTTCCAACTTGCAATATTTTACTTTTATTAACATTTATGATCATACCTTTTCTGGCAAGCTCTGCTTCCCATTCGGTTATCGTCTGCTGCAGATTTTCAGAAGTGTCTCAGATCAGGGCTATATCTTCAGCATATACTACCACTTGCGCTAGTATGGTCCGCATATTCCAATGCCCCATCATGCGTAAGGCAAAAATATGATTATATGTTAGTCGTCCTTGGCGAAATGCTGCTTGCTCTTCCTGGAGGTCTTCTTCTACAAATGTCCTCAGCTTCTTTTCAAGAATGGAAGTATATAATTTATATACCACCGGTGACAGACATATTGGTCTATAATTACCACACTCGCTAGCAGAATCCTTCGTGTGTATTGGTACTATAATGTTGACTTCCCAATCTTTCGGTATCTGCTTTTCAGAGAGTATCTTTTGTAAAAGGACGTGTAGGATCTTTCTAAGCTCATTTCCTGCAAACTTTATGCAAAAAGGGTTACAAAATTTGTAATTATTTAATTTGACTTCAAGTCCGAATTGTACAAATTTTTCGTTCTTGCTTACTTTTTTCGCTCTGCAACCTGCTATTCAGTCATGGCTTCTTGTAACCATAGGTTTTGCCCCTATAAACAAAAAAATTCTAATTTTTTATTCCTTAATTTTATCTTTAAATACCACCTTTATTTTATTTATTTTTGTAAATTTAATTTTCTAATTTTTGTATGTCTGTTGAACCTTGTTTTAATTTACAAATTCTTTTACAGGTGGAAGGGAGAGTAAAACTTATGGTGTCGAAGTTAGTACTGGAAAAATTCTTTATGAGTGCTCCATGTCCAAATGTGATAATGAATCTAAGACTAGTCCAGTTGGTGACGTCATTATTGTTCAACGCCAAACACAAACAATTAGAGCTATTGAACCCCGATCAGGTGCTGAAAGGTTAGGATAAATCAAATAATAGTACATTATAATGCTTATTTAATAATATGACCTATTGATGTTTAATGAATTATAAAAGTTTATGAATTCACCTTGTTCACTTGATATTTATGTAATTTGGAATTTTTTCACATCTGTATCCTTGATCTTCCCCTTTTTTGTGTTGTGAGGCAACAGTTTACATTAATTTATTCCTTATTTATTTATTTTATTTTTGAAAATATAACTTGGCCTGTACTAAAGGCACAACTCAAGATTCACTATACTTAATATAAAAGATTTAGTATTTCCTTATTTTATTGTACTTGGTGGTTGATATTCAGTATTTTAAAATAATCATGAGATTTGAATTATTTTACCTTCGTAAGAAACTGCAAATTACAAGAAAATAAATAAATAATTGCCCATATTTAAAACAAATTGCTTTCATCCTGTAACACCGTGCAGGTAGCTTTTTTTAAATGAGGGAATTGAGTTTAATATAATGCTAGATTTAATTTTAGTATTAAAAAGGAGGTTTAAGTATGCTAGTATAAATGTTAGTAAAAGGCTGAAAGTCGTTTGTTATTTAAAATTTTTTAAGTCTAATTGCCACGGCAAATGAAAATTCTTAAAGACATATGCATAATTCGATTTTTAAAATTACCACCTATTTCTTTTAAATTTTCAATCAATTGACTTTGGAATTTTAATTGTCCTTAATTTAAAACAGATGGAACTTCAGTGTTGGTCAGCACGATGTGAAAATAGCACACGATCCTTCATCATATTGCCATAGTGTTATAGACCCCTCAACAGATGTTATGTTAAAAGTTATTGTTCCCGATGGCCTCATTTGTGCTATTAACAAGGCAAATGGTGAAGTAGTATGGAAACATAAGGTAAAATTTTATTTAATTTTAATATGATTAGTGATACATGAAATTCCAGAACCATAACTTTAAAATTGTTTGGTTTCCCATCCTATAAGCCTGGGGTGTTTTCTTTTATGTATCTGTATGAAAACCATGGCTTGGGTACTTTTATACTCCAGTTGGTATTTTACTTTTATAATTTTTTTAAATAAGTTTTTATTTAATTATTTTTATTTTACAAAATCAACAAAAATTTGGAGATATTCATAAGTACCTCGTCTTTTTTTTTTTCTCCTGGTGTTGTATTTAACTTTCATTTTCTACAATTTCATTGATGAGGTTTTACAATTAATTTACATTAACAATTAAGCTGTTTATTTCTATGAAATTAAAATAATAACTAATTATTGTTCATTTTTTGAATTTTTAAGTCTGTAATGTATCGAATTATTAATTTAATTGAACTTTTCATTTGTATTCTTGTTTCATTTGTATGTAACATTAAAATTAACAAATTGTACAATGTTTACTGCGATCCTTTTCATTTTATACCTGTATGAAAAAAAAAACAACTACTGGTCGCTTTATCCTCTATCTTAGAAAAAATGGTGACCTCTAGTAAAATTCACATAAGTTGTTTACTGGATATCCAGTATAAATTGGCTCAAATAATAAATTAAAATTTTAATATATCAAAAATTATATTGAATCTATTTGTTTTTACAACAATCCTTCATTGATCAAAATATTTGTCATCATGCCAATAGAAAAAAAAAATTATCTAGGCTGAGTTTGTCCCTGTAATTTTTTCAGTGTTTTTAAAAGTAATTTGAATAAAAAAATGCCATTTTATTTGTGGCCGCTTATAAAAGAAATGGAAACAGTCACGGGATCTTGCATTATTGGGTTAGTCATAGATTTATTTCATCAAGTATTAAAAAAAAGATTGATAGTTTAATAGTTCCTTTTTATTTTAAATAAAAAAGTTGAACAAATTTAGTACACCAAATTGAGATAATAAATAAATAATCATATAAAAATCCAAAAATTAAAATTATATTACCACTTATCAATGTGAATTGAGCTTTTACTGCATTGTATTTAAGCTTAAGCCTTCATAATTTAATGTCTACTTATAAATATTGATACTAATTGTAATAACTGATTTTTATTGTGTTATTTAATGTCATTATAACTGATTCTACATGTTTATTATAAACTTTTCCTTTCCAAATTTTAGTTTGAGTATCCAGTTGTAAGTGCTTGGCAAGTAGTAGAAGGACAAATGAAGTGGGTAGATCTGTTTGGAGGTTCTAATACCAGAGAAGATCAATTTTCTTTACCGAAATCACCTGTATTATATATTGGCATGCATAATAAACAGGTTAATTTAAATTTATATAAATACTTCACTTATCATCTGAATTAATGTACATTTTTTATTTTAATTCTGTATTTTTTCTTTATAGTTGTACATTCAGGAAAGTGTACAAATGCAACGCAAGATATTGGAACATGCCCAGACCAATCTCATTGCAGGTGAAACGTTTATTCCTAGAATTCCATGGAGACCCGTTCCTGGTAATTTTTTCTGATCTTAAGAAACTTTTCTATAAATTAAAATGATAAAAATTATGTGTTTTCTCAATAGTTTACTGTTTGATTGGACATGTGGGTCTAATTCTTTCAATAAAACATATTTTCCATAAAAATCTTTTAAAACAAACACTTTATTGGCCTGCTATGTAACAAAGGATTTTACTAATATCTTAATTTCCTGTTTGCTGTGAATTATATAAATGAAAATGCTTGAACAAAATTATTTGGTTTTTATGAATAAGAATATATTTATAAATTCTTATTCCACTCATTTTATCAAATGGTTGCATTTCTTCATTTCTTTTTCATCTTCGCTGAATATAATACTTTAACTCTGTAATGTAATTTTATTTTTTTCGGCTGTTCATTTTTTTTTTAATTTGAATTTTTGAATGTTGAAAGGAAAGTACTCTAATGTAGGTACTGTAATGAAGTATTGATTTTTAGCCAGAGTTCTCGGCATCTCTGGGCCAAAAGACCGCATCCTTCAGATCACTGAAGAAAAAGCTCAAGCATCAACCACAGCACTGTCTGTACTTTATGCATCTGAGTACGTTAATGGTAAGTATTGTCTTATTATACTGAGAGTTACATCTTAGATAAAATATTTTAATTAGGCCACTGTTTTAGGAAACGGATATTTTCTGTATAGTGCTGCTGATATCGAAAAGGCTGAGACCGGTTTATGTTCTTCTAACGATAAAGTAAACATCACTATAGTTATTGACAATAATGAGCCTACTGTTGAAGATATTGATGATGAGGACGAAGATGAAGAAAAAGAAACACCAGTTCAAGTTATCATGGTTTCCTTTTGGTACTGGTGGTGAGTAATTGTTTTTTTTTCTTATTAAAAACATTTTTTTGTTACTTATGATTATTTTAAGTATTTTTATTGGTGGCAAAAAGAGGAAGGGAGTAAAATATGTAGAAAATTTATTGAGTGTGGGGCCAAATTCAGTGAATAAAAGCCATTCTGATGGATAATATTTGATAAATGGATAAATTCTAATTAATATTGAAAAGTAAAAAGAGACCTTACATAAATGTTAAGACCGTGGAAAAACTCCAACAAAAAGCCCTTAAGTCTCCAAACTAAAACAGAAATAGAAATTTTCTGTCCAATATTTCGCCTATTCCGGCATCCTCAGGGTAGAAAGATTATAACAGCAAAACAAAACATGAATAATGCACCCAAGAAACAGATATTTTCAATTTCTGTTATGTTTAAATTTAAGTTTGGAGACTTAAGAGCTTTTCGTTGGAATTTTTCCACGGTCTTAACATTTATGTAAGGTCTCGTTTTACCTTTCCCTTTTCGGTATTAATACATTTTGTGGAAAAGCCATATGTTTGAGCAACCTCGAAATAGTTAATGGACCTTTCGATGAGAGTCCCGAAATATGTGTGGGAAAATAACACTGATTCAAAATACCAGATCGCATGTCATATTAAATGTAACCATTTATTTAAAAAAACAACATAAATCACTTTGATAAATTAAACAACTAATAATTATGATAATAGAAAATAATCCAAAGAATGATTAAGAAAACAATTTCATCGTTTTTATAGTGTGAAAAATGAAGTTACAAATACTAACCAAATTATAAACAAATAATTAATATCAAAAGAAAACAATTATTATTCAATCCTACGATAATAAATTAAGTCCATTAATTACAATTAAAAAAATGTGCAAACAAAGTTTATTACAAAATAATAAAGGTTTATCACGTTTTGTAGCTGAAACGATATAAATAAAAAACTCTTATCTGTCTGTCACAGTAGATGTCCGTAGATAGTAGATTCTCGGCAAGGCGAGCTGGGTGTTTGAGAAGACAGAGGATTTTCATCGCGGGGCGACGAAAAATGTCTATGAATTTTCCTCAGCAGGGCGAGAGAAAATGTCCACAATTCCTTGCTCCAACAGGGCGAGCGAGGATGAAAATATCGGGTCGGTTCGAAGTGGTCGAACCGATTGACAGACCAATAATGTGTAGATTCTCGGCAGGGCGAGAGAAAATTCCTCACTCCAACAGGGCGAGCGAGGGTCAAAATATCGGATCGGTTCGAAGTGGTCGAACCGACTGACACACCAATACTGTGTCCACAAAATTCCTCACTCCAACAGGGCGAGCGAGGATCAAAATATCGGGTCGGTTCGAAGTGGTCGAACCGACTGACACAACAATACTGTCCTGTGGTTGAACTGCACTGGGGCAGCGAATTAGACTAGTTGAAGTCCACCAAAACAACTGCCCTATTGTTTATATTATGGACTCACTGTTTATATTATGGGCCAACACTGTTTGGATTGATGTATCGACGTAAACAATAGCCGATCGAATCCACCCTCGGCATGTGTCTTTTTTTTTTCTTAAACTTATAAATAAACAGAAAACTAGTTCCTATTGTCTACTACAATAAATTATATTAATTATTTAAACAATAATAAAAACTTTATAATAAACAAATAATAAAATATGAAAATAAACATTTATATTACTGTATTTATAAAAGGTGAAAATAAAAGGAAATTGTTCTTTTACAAAATATTTATTGTTTTATTTTACGATTAAAATAAACACCACTCCAGCAAATCAAACAAACCCTCTGGCCTTAACACCATAAGTCCACTGTTTTCTTGATAATGTTATTTTTTTCTTGCACTTTTACTTTCATTTTTTCATATGGTCGTTTGTCTTATGCTTTTGTGTTGTTTACTATTATTTATTTTTCCTGTTGTGCTTTTTGAAGTTTGGTGAGTGTATGCTGAATTTTCAATTTCTGTAGTATTTATCAAACCTCATCTAGCTGGGGTTGAGTAACCTTCCTTATGATTCATTAGTTGTATTTGAGCCTTGGAGGTGGTGGGATGTTTCTTGGGTGCATTATTCATGTTTTGTTTTGCTGTTACTCTCTTTCTACCCTGAGGATGCCTGAATAGGCAAAATATTGGACAGATAATTTCTATTTCTGTTTTATTTTGGAGACTTAAAGGCTTTTCGTTGGATTTTTTTCCATGGTCTTAATAAATTCTAATATTTTTTTAACTAGCTAATGCCCATCTCTGTAACAAAGTTATCTTTTTTGTTAGTTAAAATAAAAGATTAAACATTAAACATTAAATTATTAATAAATAAGCCGATCCAACTTTATAGTTATAAAGGTAACTATAGCTATAAACTGTTATTATGTGTGATATAGTTGTCTTTTTGGTTTAATTGTCAACAACCACATTCTAACTGCTGAACATTTCTGATTTTAAAATTGTTTCTTTTTAGGAAAGAAGTATTGCTGACAAGTATTTCTACTGCGATCTTGCTGAATGTTATTCTTCAAAGACGTTTAATTCTCTTTTTAAAAAAAAATAAGAATGAGGTATCAATTATGTGTATATTTTTTTAAAAATATAATAATCATGAGTTGATTTATTTTTTAAATATAATAATTAAAGCTTATTTAAAGTTTGTTTGTTCCTATATTTGAATTAAAAAAAAAAAATTAATTCAGGAGTAAAAATGATTGTTAAACTTTTTTTTAAATTAAAAAAAAAAGTTCATTTATTTGAAAAAATAATTCCTTGTGATATTAAGTATGCTTTGGGTTGATTATAAAACCATTTGCTACACTTGAAACAATAATTTACAATTTTGCACATTTTAACTATGTATGTTTTCGCTTCGTAATAGGATCGTGAACCATTGGTGGAAGGCTCTATAAATGGACATACCAGGAACAATTCTTCATCGAAGTTCGCATTCCCACTCCTGTTCAGCAGTTCATCAGAATATGTATCTCGGTACTTAACTGATTTTGAGCCTGTTCATTGTCTTGGAAAAGGAGGTTTCGGTGTTGTTTTTCAGGCCAAAAACAAAATTGATGACTGTCACTATGCTATCAAAAGGATTCCCCTGCCTAATAAGTAAGTATATCTTGAAGATTATTTATGTAATAATATTATTTATATCATAATATTATTAATTTCAATCTTAAAATTCAAATGTACTTCTTTGTTCAGAGAAGAATCACGTGAAAGGGTTATGAGGGAGGTAAAGGCTCTTGCAAAACTTGATCATCAAAATATAGTAAGATACTTCAATGCTTGGTTAGAGTGCCCACCTCCAAACTGGCAAGAAACGCAGGATGCATTGTGGGCTCACACTCATAAGTATGTTTTTCCCTTTTAAATCTATAAAGTATTTTTGGCTAATTATTTATGCATTTATCTTGTTTATTTACTCAAATATTTTATAGTCTTTTTTTTAAAGGATCTTTTTCATAAATTAGTCGTGATATAGGGATAATAAGAATTCTTTTTGACTTACTTTAGAAAATAAATGATATTCAATTGGGTTTTTTTTTTCCACAGAACGGCCTTCCACAGATCATTAAAATATCATTATTTTCACTTTTATTTAATTTGTTTACTGAATAATTCTGTTTTTTTTTTTATATATACAATATATTTGCTTTTTTTGCTATATATAATCTTATCTATTACTTGGTATACTTCAATAGTTTAAGTATTCTTTTTAATTACCAAAAATTTCAATTATTTCGTTTGACAACAGTTTGTGCCTCGTCATATTATATTTTGAAAAATTATGTTTTAGGGATGAGATTTTCAGTGATGATGCAGTAAGAGTTGATCTTAGTAGTCAAATAACACCTTCCAGCGAAATACCTCCTTCTCTTCCAATTCACCATAGAAAACAAAAACATGTCCTTAAGTCGTTATGGGAAAAAGCATCATCATTTTACCCAGGAAGTTGCCAAATTGAGGACTCTATTGAAAATCAACCAATTCATCGGCAAATACAAGATGCCAGTGATTCTTATATTATTTTTGAAGGATCCTCAAAAAAAGAAGAGTCATTTATTGATGAATCTAAAGAATTGTCCCAGTGTATTACAAATGGGACAGCTGTAACATGCTGTACCAGGCCGAGCTCTCTCAGTATATCCTCTGGACCAAGTGATGGAAGAAGCCTACGAATGTATTTATTTATCCAGATGCAGCTATGTCGAAAGGAATCTTTGAGGGACTGGCTTAGTGATAACCTGACCCGTGACAAAAAACAAATAATGCATATTTTTGACCAAATTGTACAGGCTGTTGAATATGTGCATCTTCAAGGGTTGATTCACAGAGACTTAAAGGTATTAAAAACAGTATTAATAATTTCTATATTTTTAAATTACTAGTTACCAAACAGAAACCGTTTAGATTGAATTGCTTTAATTTTAATCTTAATAAGTAATAATAGGAGGCCTCTTGAGAAAACAGTAACTCGATTTTTTTTTTTTCAAAAATTAGAAACAGTGGTTTCTGATAGATTTATCAATAGAGAACATGATGGAGTGGCCAAAACAGTGGAAAAAGAAATCTGAACTGATTAAAGAAGAATCTTCATTCAGAGGAAAAATGAGTTTACTCCAGCAGTGCTGGAAAGAACGAGGTTTTCCTGGGTTGGGCTTCGAGCCTCTCCATCTTTTATATCCTCTTCTTTGACAGATTTTTATTTCACAGTTTTCATCAGAAACCATTAACCTCCCATTTCAATCCATTATCTTATATCTGGTATATTTTTAAAGTTTGACAATATAAAACTACATTGGCCATATTAATACCATATCATACCATTCATTTAATTAATTTATTTTTCCTCAAATTAATAATTGTTTTCTTTTTGCATACAATTTTTTAAAAATTTAAGTATTTTCTTAAACAAAGTTGAAGTGTTCTGTTACTCTCTTAGGCCAGTGGCCAGGTATCAAAAAAGGGCTTTAGGTCGCAAAAATTTTTTAGAGAGTTGCATTTTTTATATGCTGTAAGGGCATGTCTGAGTAGTGTAAATCCAAGTTTGCAACCGAAAAAACGGATGGGAAAACTTTTGGTGGCCGAAAAACCTTAAAATTTTCGGAGTTAATTCAGTTTTTGGCCTTTATCTCCTAATCGGTGCGTTTTTGATTAAAAAAAACATAGGTAACCATTTTTAATGTAGATTAAATTTGCTCTTTTCAATTTTTTGCGACTTTCAAACACCTGGCCGCTGGTCTATCTCTATTTATAATATATATACATATCATACATATGTATGATTATAGGTTGTTAGATTTTAAAAACTGTAAGACTAAATCTTCAATGATATATTTCATATTGCCTCATATTTTTTTACATCCATTAATACTAAAAAAAAAATTGCATAAACTTTTCACTCTGTATTTGAAAATTCTCTTTTAAATGATAAATATTATTTTATTTTAACTCTTTTAGATACAGGAATACTCAATTGTAGCGTCATACCCATTTTTTTCTCTCTTCCTCACCTAGGCTTTGGACATTTTATGACCTTATTTTAGATTATTTTTTCACATTTCTAAATGGCCTAATGTTCTGCATTGGATTGAGGAACTAAAGATATATTTTGATTTGTTCTGAGGTTAAGTTTGGTCTCCTGAACATTTAGGAAAAATTGAGCTTGCTCATTTTCCACAGTAGTCTTCAATCATTAGACCTTTTGCTATGTTTTATTAAGTTTGTTCTCCTAAACATTTAGAAAAACTTGAGTTTTCTCGTTTTCCACTGTGGTCTTCAATCATTAGACCTTTTGCTATGTTTTATGCCACTCAGATACTGATTAAAACATTATAATTTTGTACTTAGTTCTTGTTGTAATTCTTGATATTGCTCTTTTTCAGCCCTCAAATATATTTTTCTCTCCTGATGGCCAAGTTAAAGTTGGAGATTTTGGCCTAGTCACAGCGATGGTTGAAGGTGATGATTTTAGATCTCCATTACTTGGAAGGAAATTTGTTGATGAACGCCATACTGCCAGAGTCGGGACTCAACTCTACATGAGCCCAGAGCAGGTAACTTGTAGTATCATTTGAAATACTATGTTGCCTAAAATATTTTTTGTTAAATATTTCTAACGGTAATTAAATTTTTTTTTAGGTTTCTGGACAACAATATAATTATAAAGTAGATATTTATTCTCTTGGACTAATATTGTTTGAACTTCTAATTCCTTTTAATACCCAAATGGAGAGGTGGAGAACTCTTACATCAGTCCGGGAAAATAAATTTCCTTCCAATTTCGAAAAAGATTTCACTGATGAGGTTAAATAATTAATTGTTTATTTTAATATTAAGCTCTTTTTTTTAATATTTTTTTTTTACAAATTTAAGTTAAATTGCTTTACTACTCAAATGAGATTTAATATAAAAGCTCTATGCTTGAAACCAAATTACTAGATATTTGAAAAAAAAACAACAAACTCTTTTTTTTGTAAACAAAAAAATGACATGATTTTTGTTTCATCTGTACTGTTAATTTTCATAGTCTGTTTATCAAGAAGATAATATCAATTAAACCAATATCTACTTAAAAACACTCTAAATGTATAGCAGTAATTGTATGTTTACCCTTAAATTACAATAGGAAGGAGGATAAGGATAAGGATCTGCAAATGAAGTTTTGACCAGTTTACAGGGAAAAAAAAGTTTTTTTTTGAATTGATGAAGCCTCATTGCATTTTGTGCTCAATGTCAAGCTATTATTATTATTTAATGTCATTAATGGTCTAATTTATTGCCAAATCTTATTCTCAATCATGTTAGTTTTGATCATCTTTTGATAAAAGAAGTCTATTTTCTATTAAAGTCCTTCTATTAAAAACTGACCTAATTAATTTGCACTCTCAATAAATGAGAATATGAAATTAATTCTAAATATGAAAATTTAATTTTAAATTTTCCTATAGATAAAAGTATATTTTATCTAGTAATTGTTTCTAATTTAATTTATTCTTTATTTCAGCATGAACTACTTAAACTAATGCTGTCTCAAAAACCTGAAGAGAGGCCAACGACTATTGGCGTTCGATCTCGCCCACCGCTGAGGGAATTGCAGACTGAAAGCACTATTGGTGACGATTGGCATTTCAGTCTTCCTGCTAGGCATCGTGATTCTTCCTTCAGTAGGTCAAGTCAAGAGTCTTCTTCCTAGCATAAGGTTCCACTCAATATGAGAACTTTAAGAACAGCCTATAAAAGACACATCCTATAAAGAGAACACCCATTACAGTTCTTCACATTTTATTAATAATGCCTTTCAATCAGAATTTTAAAATATTTCTATAATTACTGGATATGAATTACCCAATTTTGTTTTGTAATTAATGGTATCCTGTTTGTGTTTAAATTTTGTTAAGTTTTATTTAAGTTATCAAATAAGATTTAAATCTATACATTCAAATAAAAAATATTAGTTATAATTTTTAAGACTGTTAAACAGTACAGTTATTTATATTATCATTAATTTTTATTAGTAATCTCATGATGTTAGTTTGATTTTATAGAAAATATTGTATTAGTTAGTTTAGCAGTTCATTGTTAGTTATGCTAGTTCCTATATATTGACTTTTTTGGTGATATAAATCCTGACATGATAGCTTAGTTTGATTGTTATATGTTTAATAGACTGTGCCATTGCCAATAATATTTAAGTGCCTTAAACGTATTTCTAAATTATAAAAAATAAGAAAGTTTACATCTATCCTTCAAAAATATCTTTTTGGTAAAACTGTGAATCACTTGATACAAAATGACTTCTGTTTCCAATTTTATAATTCTGATATTAGCCAAAGACTTTTACATTAATTTTTTTTTTTTGGAAGTTACATATTAGTTAAGTTGCTCGTGATAGCATTAATAGTTGTAGTTTTATTAATTGTATTTTTTTTTCTATCAGATACTGCGGTTTTCTCTGCAGAACAATTTTTGAAGACATATATTTTTATAGAATTTAAGAGTTACATGTATATATTGTATTTATTTGACATTTTTTAGTCTTTTATATATTTGTTGGCATTTTCAATGTTTTGTACAGTATGTTAAAATAATTTTATATGGAGGACTATAAGAAATGTAATTTTCAAAACTACATTATGCATAAGATGCAATAATTGATTTGTTGTATTTTATTGATTGGATTTTATTAAGCTATGTTATGTTTTTGACATTTGTGATATATCAACTTATTTTGTTTAAAAAAATGTATATTGAATTTATTTAAAGTTAATTTTGTAACACTCATTATAAAACTATTGCACTATCTGATCATTTACATTCATTATTTAAATGAAACAGTTTAGTTTTCTTCATCTGATGTTATTTTTGTTAGTTAAAATGAATAATTAACATTATAATAGTAACTTAGTTACTAAGAATCTAGACTGCTACCAGTATCATATCCTTGTTAAAAAAAAATTTTTTTTTTTAGTTTGTTGTGATGTTGCACATTCTGTTACATGTAAATATATCCTTTTGTTAAAAACTCAAAGGCTAAAACATGTGATTTATAAACTATACTAGAGTTGTATTGGTAGTCAAGTAATGTATATATTTATATATAGCGATGTTTATTGTATTTTTCATCTAATGTTTAAATACACTATACATTTTTTATATTTGTAATTACAAAGTCGTTCATTTAATTGTACATAATAAAAATAAAAATAAGCATTTTGTGGCCTGAATCATTGTTTCCTTTTTTAGAATTTAATGTGAAGTTAATGGTCATTATAATTATGGAATCAAAATATTGATGACTTAACCAATTTATTTTTCAATATTTTATTTTTTAAAATTCACAATCTGAATGAGATATCCTTATCAGATAGCTCTGTGTCTTAATCTGAATGAAAACTTCTTATCTGATAGCTCTGTGGTTTAAATCAGAATGGAAACCTCTGATAGCTATGTGGCTTGCTTTCACATTGTTTAAATTGAACATTTTCAGAGGAATTCAATCAATTGTCAAGCCCTAGATCTATCAAAAATGTGTAATAAATCCAACCAGGGAAAAATAGGTGAAAGAAATAACTAAATCATAAATCCAAAAAATATATTATTGGTAAATTCATTATTTATTTATAAAGTGTAATAAATACTCTTAAGTTAATTAACAAAAATAAGATAAATCATTCTTTGATGAAGCTATTAATCCACAGTGTTCTTTGAGTTATTTCTTTTTATTATCTAAATATACATTTAAGTTTGAGACAATAAAAAAAAAACTGCTTTGTTTTGACAAATTACAGTAAAATTGAGAAAATATACATTTTGTTTTTATTAAAGTTATAAATTTGACAATGATGTCTCTACTGTACAAAGGTCTTCAACTAATGTTTTAAAGTAATCAGTTGTTTCTTGTGGTTGATCTAGCAATTTTTCCAAGTGATCTTTCACCTTTTCTCCTTCCAATATATATTCATCAAATGTTGTTCCATTGTTTGTCATTTCTGCTAAATCAATTAAAGTTTGTGGATTGTACAGGGATGATGTTTCTAATAAACATATTGCAGCTTCATCTAAAAAAAAAATGTTATATTTTTAAAAATAGAAGTGGAAAATATAGCATAAATATGGTAATACTAATAATGTGAACTATTAAAATAGGAACAATTACTATGTTTTATTGTAACTTTTTCAAGAAGTTCCTGAATTTTCGTTGTAACTTCATTTAGATATGACAAGAAGTCGTTATAAAACTCCATTATAATGTTTTTTCCGAGAAAATATTTCCACAAGTTATATTTCAAAGCTTTCAATTCAAAATGACCTCCAGCCTATGCTATCTTAATTGCACTTTATCGAGAAAATTTATAAAGGTAAAAATATAAACTTTATAATAAGGAATATATTTTTAAATAAACTTTATTTTTAAACTATTATAATGTATTTAACTGCATAAAGTGACAAATTATACTGACTTCTATCATTAAAAAAAACGTATTGTGAAATTTAAATGTTACCTTCAAAACCAGCTGATAATAGTCTTGATAACCTTAGATTTTATATGTAACTGGTGTCTTGTTGTGGAGTAGTATTTAGGTAATTCAAGTTTATGTGAACATGTTTATTTTTAAATGGATAGTGAATTGTTACAAGAAATACTTTATTTTATATTTTAATCTAAAAATTCTAATTAAAATAAATTCTATTCCGTTTTCTGGCCCAAGACCAATCCCCTCTTTTCCAGTTGGTCCAGAGCCTGATAATAATAGATTCTCTGGATGAAAATTAAATCTTATTAAGGAATATAATACAAATACATATTTAAGTTTTGTTATTGAGATGTAAAGTGTGTT
Source organism: Arma custos (assembly GCA_037127475.1). Classification (NCBI taxonomy): domain Eukaryota; kingdom Metazoa; phylum Arthropoda; class Insecta; order Hemiptera; family Pentatomidae; genus Arma; species Arma custos. Next base: position 67,514,497 of record CM073760.1, on the reverse strand, counting down.
ATTATTTTTCTGATTGACTGTCTAACTTCATTTTTGTTTATCATTGGCTTATCATTTTTATCACTTACTTCACTATGTTTGAATAGGGCCTAGTCATGAGTAGTGATATACAGCAACAGTTCTGCTTAAGGTGGAATAACTATCAAAATAGCCTACTTTCAAGCCTTCCACAGTTACTTGATGGAGATGACTTGACTGATGTAACCTTGTATGCTGGTGGAAGGAGCATCAAAGCACACAGGATAGTTTTGTCAGCTTGTAGTCAATACTTTAAAAACATCTTTAAAGTAAGAAATTGTATAATTTCATGATTAAATAACTCCTTTATTTTAAGTTGGAACTATATCTTCCTTTATTCACTAAATTTAAACAGTAATAACCAAGTTACGATTGTTCAAAGAATATTTTATAATTCAGTCCTTATCATATATTTATAGCATCGAATGACACCTTCGTTTTTAATAACTTTTTTTATTTTTTCCCTTATTAAAGCATATTCGATTAAAATCTATGAAGTTAAAACATTAAATTATGCGGAGAGAGGGAGGGGTTATTTTATTATCTGCTCTAATATTTTAAACTTTGGAATACCAATGGTAAAAAAAATTAGATTTTGAGTTATGTTTATAATTTAAGTTTTAATTATAATTTAAATTAAATTCATCTCATACTTAAATTAAATTCAATTAATTTTTTTATGGTGTTAAGGAAATAATTTAAATAAACACTCTTGATGTAATTCCACTCAGTAGAATTTTTCCATGGTTTTCCTAGTGATTTTTAATGTCCTTTTTCTCATGAAAAATACATTTTGAAGCAGTTCAAGGTAATGTAACTTAAAAGGATATAGTATTTTTTTCTTGTAAAAAAAGAAAGAAATAAAGAATATATCGTTTGCTATTTTGATAAAATTTTTAGTGGTTTATTTTTTTTTTCTGCCACTCTTTTTAAATGTGAGTTCATGTATTTAATATAACTGATTTCATAACATAATTTTCAAAATTATTGCAATTCTAAATATTTAAGTAATTTACTTGTAAAGAAGTTAGATTAACAATAGCACTAGTGTTAAGAATTTTATTTGATTAGAACTTTAATTACTTGGGCTAATTATTTTGTAGTAAGGGAATATGTAGAATGGATTAGATTCTAACCAGAAATTAGTAAATATTTTATTATTTTTCTACCATCTACCTTTCTCAAAATCTTACAGCATTTATTCACTTGTTTTGCCGAATTTTAGTAATAGCAATTGGACCTGATTGGCTTTTAGATAATGAGTATTGTAACTTCAGTTTTTTAAATCTGCAACGAGAGATCCAATTTGGCTATCTGTTTTTCACTTTACATTTTCTTAAATTTAAAACATTACTTAATCTAACAATGAAGTTAAAAAAAATGTGTGTAAATTAAATTAAAACATTATATGTGGAGAGAGGGAAAGGTTATTTGATTATCTGGTATGATATTTTATGTTTTTTAAATACAAATATTCAGAATAAGTTATTTAAATACTAATTTATATAAATTATTTCAAAGTATTATCTGTTTAATTTTAAGATATGATCTAATTGTTTTTATAAAAATAAATTTTCCCTTTAGAGTTTTCTAGTTTCCTGAGTTATTGGCTTGTAACATAAGTTCATAGTCTAGACCTTCTCAATCCTAAAAACAAATTTTTCTAATTTTCCTTTACTAATAATAATTTTTCATTTTATATATTTAGTATTAATAGTTATTAAATAGAATCTCTGCACTGGTCGGTCACAGCTGCTGAGCTGGCTTATAAAATGTACTTAAAATACAGTCAACCCTAAAAATGTTTCTGGCGAAAGCTATCGGTTGGGGCTATGAGCGAATATGCATCTCTTCAAAGTCAACTATAGGAACTATAGACAGATTTCTGCGTTTTTCAATTTTTTGGTTTTCCATGTGGTAACTATATGAAATCATGATTGAAATATTATGCATAACTTTATGTGTGACAGTAATCATTTTGTAGAAATCTGATTATAGTTTTTTATTATTTGACAAGTCTACTATTTCCTTAGCATTCTATAAGTTGAAGTATATTCCATTGAATGAAACTTTGGAAATTTATTGTTTAATAAGAGCAAAAACTATTTTCGATAAAAAAACCAAGATAATTAGACCATTGATATATGAAACTTTGTTTTATTATCTTTAACATAGTGTCTAGCACCAGACACAAAATACATTTTGGCAACATTGATATTAATTTAGTTATAATAATTAATCCTACTTTTTGAAAGTTGTTTTAAAATATTTTAAATGCTCCTCATTGCTTTAAAAATAATTAACTTTTTAAAAATGAATAGTATTTTATTGAATATTTTGAATGTGTTTAGGAAATGTCTCCATTGCAGCATCCTGTGATTGTTGTTCCTGGAACCGATTTTACAGAACTTTGCGCCCTCGTCACATTCATGTACTCAGGGGAAGTTAACATCTATCAACATCAACTCCCTGGCCTCATAGCTCTCGCTGATACTCTCCACATTAGAGGCCTGGCCCAGTTTTCAGCAGTATGAATGTTATATGATTATTATTTCTATGTTATAATTAAAATATATTATGTTATCTATCAGGTAATTATGATATTTATCAATACTGAGATTTAATGTAGGATTGAGTCAACTATGAACATTTAATAAAAAAATATTCTTATAGAAATAATTTCCTATGACAGATTAAGAAATCAAAATATTATTGAGAATGATAATGATCTCTATTATGTTTCTTTCTCATTTAAAAATCAAAGGATTGAAATCTATTTTTAAATCAACCCTTAATTTATAAACATTCTATTTTAATTTACAAATCTCGGAAAAATCGTTTGATAGTTGTAACCTTCTTAGACATATTAATTTTTGTCATTTAATTTTTACATTATTATTGCAAACACTTAGCTTTTATTAAAGTTTCCCACCATTTTCTGAAGGTTTTTTACTTATTTTTATATTTAATTAAATCTTCAATTCTTAATTTTTAACCACAAATCCATTACTTCGCAAGGATATATATATTATAATTTTTTATAATTATTGGTCAATTTTTTTTATTTTTAAAGAAAAAAGATAGGCCCTCGGCCGGGATTCGAACCTGGAACCTTTGTCTTTTCGTGGCAGACCGTTTTCCATGTTCCGGGTTCGAATCCCAGCAGAGGGCCTATCTTTTCTCTTTAAAAATAAAAAAAGATCCTAAAATTAAATTAATTAAATCAAAGAACTTAGTTCTAGTTTATTCAACGCAAAAATTGCGAGAACACGAGGACATGGGATTTGAGAAAAGATTTGTCCTCTGCCGGCAGGCGGCCTTGGTGACTCAAATGGTAGAGCTCTGTCAAGGAAAGACAAAGGTTCTGTGTTTGAATCCCGGCCGATGTCCTATCTTTTCTCTTTAAAAATAAAAATATAATTTTTTTTGTATTGGAATGGGATGTCATTGCATTTGTTTTAATTTAAAATGAAATTTTGATTTCTAGTTTATAAGTTTTGCCAGTTAACATATGGTTTTGTAAAGCACTTGCATACTCATAGATCTGTATTGAATTTTTTGTGTTACTTATTGAGATGTATATTTTTATTCATTTTTTTAAATGGTGCAAGGAAATACCAAATACATTAAATTAATTTAGGTTTTCTTTATTTATGAGCATATGTCACTGGTGCCTTCTACAACATGTTTAGTGTTCTTACAATTACATTCCTTCTAATACATCTCTACTTATCTAAGTTAAGAAAGCTCTTTGCATCTAAGCATGCAAATATACTTAAAGTAAATTCATGCGTTGAGTTGTCTTGATTTTTGTTTGGGTATGGAAGGCACCTGGCAATACATATGTTTTGGTAGATGTGCAGTTACATTCTGTACCTTAGGAAAAATAGGGTGGTTATAAAGACTATCTTCATCTTTGGGTTTTAAATTTATTAAAGTGAACTTTTTTTCTATTGCCCCAAAATTTTTCGTTCATCTATCGCATGTCGCATTACATTACCTTCTCGCATTACTTATTTTGTATGAATATTTGATGAAGTATTTTGATTTTTATCTGGTTCATCCGACCGAACGTAACAGAAGGCTTTTGTTTATATAGAAGCATTTGCAGGTATTTATTTGTAAACTGTATATATATTGTAAATAAAATCTTAGAGAATGTGAAATAAAAAATAATCCAGTTCATTCAATATATTTTATTTTATTTAGGCCTTTAGTCGTCTTCACAAGCTGTACTACACTCTGAGTCGCCAGAAAAAATTAGTAGACTGCCGACAGATGTCATGCGGAGTACTATTGTAGTAGGGGTCCAGGGTTGAGTGTTGGATTTAATACGTTTATCGTTCAAAGTGGGGAACCTATATCCGAAAATATTGTTACAGAAAAAATTCTGCATCGAAAGCGACTAAAAACTTTTATTAGAAAACATCTTTGTCGCAGTTATCGTCAGAAATTCAAGCAGCTAAAATTGGGCGCCAGTTCTAATCAACGCAAGAGCGGCAGTGATACGAGTACGAGTCGAGATACAAGCATATTTTAGTTACCATAAAATGTTGATCACAGTTATAAACTGTGATACTCGAGGCGAAGATGAAGTTATTGATAGAATAATTGAAGTTGACAACAATTCAATGATTTAAATAAATATTGCTCTTACTTTTTAATATACGTTTATTATCTAAATGATTACATTAGTTATGTATTCCATACTCTAATACACAAATTGAAATTAAATTTTATAATTGAATATTTTGTCTACTATTGATTTCCCATTATCATTCCCATTTTTCAATAATTAATTTAAGATTAAAAACGCTATTTTAATACCCTAAATCAAATAATTTTCCAAAAATTGTTAGTTAAATGCCTACAAACTGAAAAAAAGTTTCACTTGCATCGTGGTTTCATAAAACACATGGAATTAAAGGATCAAAAATAGATAATTTATTTTTTCCATGTTGATCTAACAATTTGAATAAAAAAGAATTATTTAATTGACTTGAATTTTCTGGGCAATATTCTCGTTTCGATGTGGTCGATATTCTGTATTCATTTACTATAAGTTGGTGCAGTTTAGTTTTGTAATGCTTCAAAGTTCAAGAGTCTACCTCTACCATTTGGTTATTGTTTATTTATTTTTTACTTTATGCTACTAAGGGCTAATTAGACAATGCGGCAGTGGGAGTCCTAAATTTTGCTTATCCATATATATATTAAATTCCCTCTAAAGGATGATGTAACCAAGGATTTTTTATTTCCTTTAAAAAATACTAAGGCCATCTATTGGACTTCGAACTTACGATCTTAGGTGTAGAAGTCATCTTTACATTTTCCTTGCTTCTCACCTATTTATTTACAATTGAACATACCTTTCTTGAAAATTTCTATTTTTTGTAAAGTTTCCTACATTCTTAATATTCTTCATCTATAACTTTGTCTTACAGAATTTCATTTTCCATCTCCTTTGCTGTAAGAGACATTTATGTCGTTTGTATTTATGGCACTCATCATTTGCTTTGTAACATTCACTGTCAACCATCAATTTCTTCATCTAGATTCTTCTATACTTGTAATGGTTTCTAAAGCTACTTTTGCCATTATCCTCTCAAATTTTTTTCGAATTATCATCAATAGTTATGCTTGCAGCCATATCCTAAGAATACTCGAGTATTTTTCTGCCTATGTTTTTTTTAATCAGTAATGGTTCTTCATTACTCATTGGTTTTGAATAGTTTCTCAGAAAATATATATTTCTTGTTAAGTTTGGTATGTAATAATTAAGTAAACAATTATTTATGTATATCTAATATAATGTGTTACATTTTTAACTCGTGAGATTATACTTGGATTTTATGTTTTATGTTTAAGGGTCCTTTTGAAGAAGAGGGTTTTACTCCTCAAAGTCCACCAAGCACTCCACAGACTCCTGAAGAGAAGATGCCACCACTCGGAATTAAAAGACCAAAACTTAATGAAAATAATAATAATAATACTAGTAATAACAATAATAACAATTCTACTAGTAATAATAATACCGTCGCTCCTAGCCCTGTGAAAAGTATGTACGTGAGAAAGCCAAAGTCTCGAGGTACTAGGAACAGTCCTGGTAGGTCTCAAGGAGAAGCTGAAGACCTAAGTCGAAGAGATACTCCTACAGATCTAACTCAAGGTAAAATATCAATTTTCAGAACTAACGCTATTGAAATAGTTGTAGTGTAGGTGTTTTTAGCATTTAGATACTCCAAAGAAGTAGACTTATGTTATGGTTACATATGTCTAACTAGTCTCTATTGAGATATAAGCATTATCTATGTTCATTTAATTTTTAATTATAAAATCAATGTGGGGAGAAAGTATGATTAATTAAGTTGCTGATTGTTATTTACTAGCATTTAATATAGTTAACTGAAACAGGAAGGAGAGTATTCTTAATTTAACCGATATATTCTTGCCAAAATAGAAGTTGAAATTAAATTTTTGTTTTGAGATTACCACTAAGTAAAAGTTCATCCAGACCAAACAAGAACTAATCCTACTTTGAGAATATTATTATGTTGTCTCAACAATCTTGGTATTGATGGCCACCTGGTTAAAGTTGTGGACTTTTTTTTGGCTTTATGAAATTCTAACCAATGCTTTCTATAACTTGAATATGGGACCTAAGATATTAACTCTTGGCTTTTTGTAATTAAAAGATAGAAGCCTCTGACTTATTCAGATGTTTGAAGTTAGTATTTTTTTATAATATTGGGAAAAATACAAGTAAAAATGAATGTTATTATAAATTCACAAATTGGTAATTTTGTAGTCGTCATTAATATATTTTACGAATGCAAATAGTAAAATATTCCCATCCTTTGGAAGGGACTTGAAATGGGGGTCCATAGTCAATAGGCAAATCATAAAAGATAGGAACACTCAACCACCTTGCATTTCATGATCTTTACGATTTTTATTTAAAATTTATAATGGGATGAGATATGATTATCTAAATACCATTGCAACCAGATAAGTTTCTTTGCAGCTTAGTTTGATTTAAAAGAACTAAACCAAATATTATTCTAGTCTAAAACTATTCCATTGTATTGAATGATAATAGTTGACCTTGATAATATATGTGGAAGAAAGTGGTCCAGGTAAAGGCCAATGAATTTCTCTTAGAATTGGATCAATAACATAATAAACATTTCTAAAATTCTAAGAAAAATTCTTAAAGTAAGAGATCATGTGATATTTTTTTATTAAGAGAAATAATTTTTTATTGAGAGAAATTATATGGTATTTTTTTGATGATGTATAAATCTGTACATAACCTGCTTTGAATCAATGTTCCAATATGCATTTATATTAACTATAAACGTTAAAATATTGTGTACTTTACTAATGGTATGGTAATCAACAATGTTAAAAGTATCACCTTAAGTTTGCTACATTGCCAGCTTGAATCTTATTAACCTTCTTACTCTGACTAGAATAAGTTGGAAGCCTGAAGAAATAACTGAAGTAGACCATTCGGTTTGTCCCAACATGATTAGGAATTAATCTCTTAATTTTGAAAGTTATGAACTTTATATTAGGGTGTTTCTAAATGATTTTTGCAGATGGTGGAGGTGGAAATCGAACTCCAAATTCAAAGCTGTATGCAACTTGTCTCATTTGTGGCAAGCAGTTATCCAATCAGTATAATCTTCGAGTTCACATGGAGACCCACCAAAATGCTCATTACGCTTGCAGCTCTTGCTCTCACGTATCTCGTTCAAGAGATGCTCTTAGAAAGCACGTATCTTACAGGCACCCACAACCACCACCTCCAGACTTGTCCGCTGCCACTCCGCCAGGACAGTACTTTTAGCACGGGGCTCACGTCGTCCTCCGTCCTCTAGTTGCCAGGGGGCTCTAGTCCACTGAGGAACCAGCAACTTTAGTTATCTACTTCACATCACAAGGGTTACAAAAATAAGTGTACACTTTTTTAAAATCTCATGTCAAATTTAATTGGGCCACAAAAGTGTGTTGATAGTTACCTCAATTTAATGCCTATAAGAGCTTTAGTTATTATTAAATTTAAAAATAATAACTTTAAACAAAAAAACTTACATAATCAAAACTAATACTTCGACTAAATTATTTCTGGGTTAACAACTGCAATGTTGGCATTCACCAATGAATTAATGCCTTACAGGAGAGCGAATAGTCAAAGTTCAAATATATTTTTGAAGTTGAATATTTATAAATATAGTTTTATTTATTCTATTTGATTTATTTGACATAGAAATCCATCTTTAACGATTATTTGATACCTTACTAATGAACCCACTTTGACCACCTTATATTAAATAAATTTAAGTTTTTTAAAATATTTTAACTAAGCTTAATCTGAATCTTAGCTTGATTTTTAGTGGATAATTTTTTGAATGATTTGTCCCCCTCCTCAGTATGAGGTTCATAATTTATTTTTTTGATTGAATTTGGGCATCTTTTCTTATAGTAATGTGGTTTGTATTACATTTCATATTAAAGGTATTGTGCCATTCACTTATGGTAGGCGAAGAAGTTATGTGTTGATTTTAATATATTTTTTTAACTAGTCTTTTTCCCATTTACTAGTCTAATTAATATCTTCTATTTACTGATCACTTTATAGTAATAAAGATGTTATTTTGTGATATATTTATTAGTAATTGTGTAAATATTAATATATTTGTCATATATGAGGAAGTTGTTAATGATATGCTTATTTTCGAGACCAAACCTAATACATAGTTACCAAACACTTCTCTGTGTTTTTGGTGGTGCTATTTTATAAAGCCACCTTTATTACTGTTACTACAGTATAATTTATTTTTGTTTTGATCTATCTCATAAATAATACAAACATTTTGTAGCAGTATAAGCCACTGTTTGTTGCTTGTGAGAGCAAGGTAAAATATTTTTTCTTGTTACCACTCCAAAGATTATTAGTTATATCTGATCTCGATTATTTTAGTTAATTATTTAAGTGGTTTGTTCATTTCTGTTTGAATCAACATAAAACTGAATCTAAAACGAATTTCAGTATAAATATTTGTCGCAAGTATAATTTTCTCGGATATTGGCATTAACAAAAATATGTAAATATTTATTCTTTTACAGATTATATATATATATTTATAAAAGAAAATGTGATTATAGCTTGTTTATGTTTTCAGATTTTATTGAATTATAAATTTAATTTTCTGTAGGTTAATACTCTACCGAATAATCAGTAAGTGTTGTGGTTCAGTTAAAATTGACATGTGATTTTGTTGTTCAGTAAGATTTATTTATAGTGAATAACATTGCAGTACATTGTGCAATATTAGAAGTGTAAATTTTTAAACTGTTTAATAGGTAAAAATTCACACCTAGTATTTGAGTGTTTATGTCAAGTGTTCAAATCTAAGATTTATCAAAGACTATTATTTAATTTTATTTTTAAATAATGGACAATCACTATTTTACACATAAACATAGAATTATCACATAATTAACAATAAGTAGATACCAATTATAGATTCTAATTTTATGCACATTTATTCAATTGAATTTATGTCGATGCTTTCACATTGTGTATGTAATTATAAATATTTATAACGGTGTTAATGAAACATATTAGTGAGAGATAAGTGCCGAAAGTAAAAGAGCACATATCGTTTAAAAGATATGTTATATATCATATCACTTAGTGATTACTTAAGGTGTTGGTGAGTTTTGTGTTCCTCTTAAATACTTAAAAAAAAAAAAAAACAGGTGATATGTTGTTATGAATTGTAAACAAAGGTTACCTCTATAAAAATTCAACCAGTGATATGATTAGCCCAAAGTATTTATTGGGACAAAAAAGTTATTTATTTTTAAATTATTTAGAAAATATTTTATTTATGTCCCCTCCAGTAATTAAATAAGTATATTAAAAATAATGAAACAATAAGGATTAATCCTCATTTGTCTGTAAAAGGGTGTGGAAAAAAAATTGAGTGATTTTAGTTAATAGGCAACAGAAATAGTTACCAATAAGTACAAAAGAGGTTAGAGTAGATGTTATTAGTTCAACTTTATTTTTATTCTGTATATTTAATAATAATAATAATAAAAAGAAAAAGGCTTTTTAAAAAAGCCTGTTTAGGTGCCTTATAGTTCCTAGGTTATGAGTTATCAATCTTCATTGTTATCTAGTCTCTTGTAATAGAGTACTTATATAGAAAGAGAAAAAAAAAACGAGAAAAACCTAACAGTTTGCCTTTATGGTGCCTTTCCAAACAGTATAATAACATGCAGTTTTCCTGTGCCTTAGGAATGTTTAACAACTTCCAGACAGTTTTGGTTGGTAATTTGTTTGGCATATATGAACTGTATTGAGGTATATAAGGTTGTGAAAAAGGAAAGTTTTTGTTATTGTTATTTATTGTTAATATTGGAAATAATTAATTTTGCAAATACCTTGTTTTTTATTTACACCTTATCCTTTAAAGTCTAAAATCTGCAAAATATATATGTGTAGTATCTTTTTACCTTCCTCAAATGCGTAAAGCTGTGAAAAATTAATTACCACCTCATTTATGGGCTTCTTACAGTTTAATTTATATTAATGTCTATTGCGATATTAATTATAATAACTGTTACTGTAAAGATTTAGAAGTTAGAAAAGTAAGTATATTATCATTTTATAGTTATGACACGATAATTAATTGCAATCATTAAAATGGTTTGTATGCAGGTTAATCATGGTAAATAATGTGGAAATAGAAAAGAGGGTTAAGAATTAAAAGGAAGATATAACAAAATTTCAACAACAGATATATGACATTCTGAGGTTTCGGCTCAAATATAAAAGAAATCCTTCCTACTGGCCAACTTCCCTGAAAAAACGTCCTGTTAGCCAGGATATATTTGTCACATCCCAGATTTCTCCTTCCCATGTATTAATCAAATCCCTATATGACCTCTCCTCAGATCATAGTCCATTTCTGCTCTCATTACACTCAACCTTCATTCCTAAGCCATCCTCTCCTTCATTGATTACAGGACAAATTAACTGGGAGCAATTTAGTAACGATTTGGAAAACAAACTATACTTACGGATTCCACTCTAGACTAAACAAGACATTGACAGCGCAATAGAAATACTTATGGCAACAATAACAGACAGTATAAAAGATAACACTACCATAAACAGAAATAATATCACACAACAGACTAACCTGCCACAGCACCTTCGCATCTTGCTAAGCGAAAAACGCAGAGCAAGATCGATGTGGCACAGGACTCGTCATCCATCAGATAAAACATGTTACACCTAACTGACTAACAAACTGAAAAGGAGATTAGAAACTGCAAAATCTAAAATTTACTTGGTGTGACTGAAAATCTTATGACTACTAACAAATCACTATGGACGACCACCAAAAAGATCTTTAAATTCAAAGATTTTTATCATCCTCTCCTTACTGAAAATCAAACTTGGTCCAGATCTGATGAAGAAAATCTCACATCTACGCCCAACACCCCTTCTAAACCTTTAATCTACACCCTGATATCCTCAACCCTATTCACATTGAGCGTATTGAAGCTGAACTGGATATCCCCTTCTAAATGACTCCCATCTAAGGCTTTTCATCCGTCAGAAATATCCAATAATCCAATCTAATAAGTTATTCATAGTTTATTTTCCCGTAAAGCTCCTGGACATGACCTAATTACAGCTCACAACCTAAAATACCTTCCTCGAAAAGCTGTCCTATTCTTCACATACATATATAATTCTGTAATCCGTACTACCTATTTTCCCGATACATGGAAACTATCTGTAGTAAAAATGATCCCCAAATCCAAAAAGCCTTCAGAACTCCCATCCTCCTATCTCCCTCTTACCCATAATGGGCAAGATCCGTGAAAAAATCATTCTAAAACGTCCTAGATAGTAACCACATAATCCCAGACCACCAATTTGGTTTCCGACCCACTCCACTATCCAGCAATGTCATCGTGTGGTGGATGTTGTCTTCTCTGCATTGGAGCGTAGATTGTATTGCACGGGAGCCTTTCTTGATGTAGAACAGGCTTTTGATCGAGTCTGGCAGGCCTCCTTTACAAAATCCGACAATTCCTTCCTCCAACATACTTTTTAACCATTCGCCCCTTTTTAACTGGCAGGACATTTAAAGTAAGTCATGAAGGTTCCTATTCGTCCCTCCATTCCCTGTCAGCTGGTTTTCCTCAAGATAGCATCCTCGGTCCTATCCTCTACACAGTAGATACAGCTGACATTCCAACCCATCTCCACGTATGCTGATGAAACGTGTGTTATCAGTTAATGACGACCCATATATTGCACCCCAATCCCTTGAATCACATTTATCAAGCCTCGAAGACTGATGTCGGAATTGGAGAATTAAAATCAATTTCAGCAAGTCCCATCAAATTACCTTTACCCTTTGCCGAAAACCCATGACTTCCTGTATCCTTTATTAAGTACTCCACTTATTCCTGTAGAACAGATTCACTACCTAGGACTCAACTTGGACAAACGTCTTACTTGGAACTCTCACACAAGACTGAAAAGACAAGAAACAGCTAGATCCTTCTGACTACTTCAACACATACTAGACAAACACTCAAAGATTCGGATAAATTACAAGAGACTTATTTATGTGACTGTTATAAGACCCATATGGACCTACGGAATTGAACTATGGGACTCCACCAAACCATCGAATTCCTCTCTTATTCAATCCTTGCAATCCAAAATCCTAAACACTCCTTATTTTGTCACAAATAAAACCATCCATAATGACCTTAACGTTCCATATGTTACCGATGGAATAAATTGGAATAAACCCCAGGCCCATCCGAACCCACTAGTTTCCTCCTTGCATCCAATTCCATCCTGGACAATCCTCCTGGGCGTCTGGAGAGAACCTTCTATTATAGAAATGTAATTAGAGTGCTGCCAGTGGGTAGTGCCTCTTCATCTCCTGTCATGTATTTATGTATTCATATAGCCCTTGCACTAGATGTATATATTACAGTTGTACAATTCAATAAAATATTTTTTTTTTAAATTTAAGTCATTTTTGTAGTACCTCTGTTTTTTACCAACGATTCAGCAATTTTGTAATATGGTTCAGCCAAAATTCCCCGAAAATGACCATCCAATTTAATAAAGTCAAAACACATTAATCCTAGCCTAGTTTACTTTTTATCATCTTGAATTCTTCAAGTGAATATGAAAGAATTTAACTGCCCAATAATGATTTAATCTATTTTATAAAGGATAAATTTGAGGCTAAAATAAATAAATCCACAAGAGTTTGATATACTGTTTTAATTTTATGAACATAATAAATACTGTTATAGTAATCCATAAATATTTAAATAATATAATTTATATCAATACTTTATATAAAGTATATAAAATTATGACAAAAATAATGATTTCATCAAATAAAAAGGAACAATATGCCCTTATTTTGATTATAACATTTTTCACATTTTGGATATGTGAAAACTAAAAGTTTATTTCTTTTTTATAAAATGGGTATATTTTATTTGTCACAATTATATGATGTCTGGGACATAAAGGTTTTCATAAATAAATTAAGATTAATAAATGCTCTGCTTTCGTTCAGCTCTGAAAATCACAAAGACGTAGGCAGGAAATAGGCCGCTTGAGTTACGATATGGGCTGAATGGTCCAGATTTTTGTATTGCAGTCTTGCCCGACGGAAACCAATGTCTCATCATCCACCCAAACAAGCCTTGTGATCTGGCTTTGTGGATGGGCATCTGAAATAAAACAGAAATAATTTGAAATATATATATGCCAAATATTTATCACTATATTATTTGATAGATTAAAAAAAAATCAATAAGGACTAGCCACTAGTTATGATTATAAAAAATTTTCAGCTTTCTGAACATTTCAAGAGTGTCTGATTTCATTATGAATGCAATGAGTGCCTTAAAATTCTTATAATATTTATGAGTACGTCATTTGATATATCTAAATATTTAAGATAATATTTGATTAAAAAAAACACACTTAAAAACCAAAATTGTGGACAGCAAAATATTAACAGTACACTACACAGGTCTGTGATGAAAAAATTGTAGCATATTTAACTAGTGGGTTTAACAGTATTTTTTGTACTGATTACGGAAAAAATAGTGAAAACATTCCATTACCCCTAGATAAGTCACAAATTTCACCTGGAAATTTCTTATTTGATTCATCACAAAGAAGTTTGAAAGCTGTACTTCTTCAGATGGTTTTTTGTGTACCGTGGATAATCCATTACAGTACTTACTTATAAGGCAAATCATGTGATGATATTTGTTAAAATAACATGAATGAGTAAAACTATTGTTTAGATATTTTAATAAACCTTTCTATAAATATTACAAATTTATTTCTAAGTTATTGTTGATTTTTTGCCTGTTGTGCCCCCTCCCAAAAAAATCCTGGATCTGCCCTTGTTCTTCTGTGTCAGTTGGACACTCAGTCCATTTGAAAGAATGCTACGAAAATCTTAAGTTTGTTCTTAATAAGCTCGGCTATTCTGATCATAAATGGACCATTTGGGGGGATCTGAAAGTTATTTCCATGTTACTAGGTCAACAAAGTGGTTACACAAAGTTTCCAAGTTTCCTCTGTGAATGGGATAGCCGTGACAAGAAACAACATTATTTCAAGCAGAGGTGGCCAGTCAGAAAGGCTCTTATTCCTGGAGTTAAAAATGTTTAGTGGATCCTAAAAAGATCTTACTTCCACTACTTCACATCAAATTGGGGCTAATGAAACAATTGTGAAAGCATTACCCAAAGAGTGTTTCCAGTATCTTTGTTTCAAGATATCAAGTATCTTTGTGAACAGTTTCAAGTATCTTTGTGACAGTTTCCTGGTATATCCGATGCTAAGGTGAAAGAGGGAGTCTTTGATGAGCCTGGCATCAGAAAACTTTTCATCTTTGTCACTAAAATAGAAATGGAAGAAAAAAGTGCCTGGAATTCATTTAAACTTGTTGTAGCATCTTTTCTTGTAAACAAAAAAGACCAGAACAACAAAACTTTGGTTGCTGAATTGTTACAAAACCACAAATGTTGGGCTGCAACATGAGTGTCGAAGTTAGTTTCCTTCACTCACAATCTGGACTACTTTTCAGAAAATCTTGGGGCTGTAAGTGAGAAACAGGGAGAACCATGAAGATATAAAAGAAATGGAGCGCATATACCAAGGTCGATGGAATGTCAACATGATGGCAACTACTGTTGGATGTTAAAAAGGGAAAATTCACAAGAACCCAGCCGAAAAAGTACCAAAAGAAGCTTTGATGGAAAAAGGAAACATTTTTACAAAGACTTATAATAACTTTACAACACATGTGCATCACTTTCACACTCATTTTAGCTAGGTATCGTTTTTCTTTCCTTTTACTCCACGTTAAAATAATAAAAACAAATCCAAAATGTTCTGTTTTTGTACTTTTTTCAAAAACTTCAATTTTATTTTGTAGGCAAGCCTTACATGATAGAAAAAAAACCAATGTCATTTTTGAAATCAGCGCAAAAAACTAAATAAAGATCAGTTAACTAAATCAAAACAATTTAAAAAAAAGATTTTTGCAGGCCTATGCTATTAATAGACCAGGGCTGAAACCTTTGAAAATGGTAAAAAGTGAAAAAAAAATAATAGCAGGATGAAACCCATTGGAAAAGGAAGAGAATATAACGAAAATGAAAGGAAAAATAATTTACAGGCGATCTGAGGTTGGGAAGTGGGAGAGGGGTGGTTTTATAAGTAAAAAACGGTTTATCTCGATTTCCAGCAAAACTACAAGTTGTATGGATAAAAGTTAAATGGAAAAGTTGTAGGTAATAAAAAGATCTACAACTTCTGTATTTATACTTTTTTCACATAAACTCAAATTTTATGGTTTTTTATCTTTTACAAAAAAAAATTTTTCACGAAATTTGGTGAAAACTTACCTTTTTATGTTCCAAAAACTTTTATTTAAAATATTTATTTTTTCACCTTATTTTGAATTAATGTTGAAAAAGCACCCTAATTTTCAATTGAAAATTCTCCCGTCAAAATATCTGCTTTTTCAGTGGGCCTTTTGTTCGTTGAAAACTCTACTTTCAGATGGTGTAAAAAAAAAAAATACATTACTATGGTTAGTGTTTTCAGAAAATGCAAAGAAGCGAAAAAAACACGAATCTGAAATTTTTTTTAAATTAAGTTTTTAAGATATTAAGTTATATGTGTTTATTGTGATCAGCTATTTCTAAGTATTTAATTATTATTACTACTCTGATGTTCCAGCAGTTGGTTTATATTACTCTATCATTCAATATAAAGTAAAAACCCTTTTATTATCTAGAACCATAACAATTTATATATATATATATATATATATATATATATATATATATATATATATGTGCATTTTTTTATACACTATCAGAAAGTAGAGATTTCAACGAACGAAAAGCCCACTGACTTTTTAAAAAAAAACAGATATATTGACGGGAGAATTTTCGATAGAAAATTAGGGTGCTTTTTCGATATTAAGTCAAAATAAGGTGAACAAAATTTTTTTTTGTAAAAGATAAAAATGAAAAACCAAAAACTTGGTTATTTGAAATTTTCACATAAATTTTAAGGTTATTTGAAAAAAGTTGTAGATCTTTTTATTACCTACAACTTTGCCATTCAACTTTTTTCCATAGGACTTGTAGTTTTGCCGGAAATCGAGTTGAACCATTTTTACCCTTAAAATCTCCCCCTCTCTTACACTTCCCGACCTCAGATCGCCCGTAAATTATTTTTCCTTTAATTTTTGTTATATTCTCTTCCTATTCCAATGGGTTTCATCCTACTATTATTTTTTTTTTGGTTTCAAAAATTATCGACCCTGGTTTATAATCTGTCCAGCAGTCTTCAACTCCTTGACTTACATTTGAGCATCAAGTAAAAGATCAGCAATAATATAATCTCAAAGATATGGCAGTATAATTAATTATATTGAAACAATTAATTGGTAATAATTTACAGAGAATTTATTTTTGTCAACAATTTCACGACATGTCCAATTTTAAATATTGTTATGATTTGGTTATACATTTTATTTTTTGAATATTTGAGTCCAGGTGAGTAGAACTATCTTCACTTGCGCAAACTCTTTTATCGACTCAAGTATAATGTGGTAACATTTTAAGAAATAGTGAAAAACAAAACATTCTTTCAGTGGACCTACCCCATTTTACAAATTAGAAAAGAGATAATTAAGTATCTACTTGAACTAAAGTAGATACTTAACATTTTAGTAGTAGTGCCCTGGATTTATTCTAGATATTGAAGTTGTTTACTAATTATTGTGTACCTGATGATAATATTTAAAAGATGAGTAAACTTACTTAGTTTTGTTTTCCAATAAAGTAGTTTCTCGCTCTATTGCTAGGCAATGCCAATAAAATATGAAACAAACTAAATAAAAAGAAAAGTTTAAATGACAATTTAGATTAAGAAATTATATTGTTAAGACTCCCATCTGTGGTCGAGACGTGCTTACAAATCATTTCCTATGCCCTGATCTGATAACAGACGCCGAATATAAGACAGGGATTTTTTCAATTATTTCCTGAGATTAATCAAACAATTGATTAATTGACATTCTATTTCAAGAATGCCCAGCCAACTCTGTCAGCAAGGGGGCAGCACGTCCCGGACACGGGAAAAAATGTTTATGTTAGCTCGAATGAGCCTTTTTAAGAACATTCGTTTTCCCCCATAAATCAGTTGAGAACTGGTAGTGATCAAAGTAGGCGTCTCTAAGTTGTTGATAGAGCCAATCAAATCTGACAATTAAATATTTTATTTTTCTTCTCTCGATCGTAGCTTTTCGATCACAAAACAGATGGGAGATCTTTTATTTAAATTGCAATTATTAGTGCCTATAGGATTGTGGTTATGGATGATGGATTTTGTTTTAAATTGAAATTATTATTTTTATTTAGAGAGGAAATTAGTTGACTGGAAGATCTAATGTAAGGATGGAGATAGTTAGGGGTGCAGTCAAATTAAACACCAAATAAGTATTCACATATTTTTTTTTAATTTGACTGCACCCCTCCCCAACTATCTCTATCCTTATATTATTTTTATAAGTGTTTTGGGAATCATGGTTATTGATAGGGAATCTTTTTCTAAGTTGTAATTATTATTTTTCTTAATGCCTTTAGTTTAGGACTATCATTAGATCTTAAGTGTAATCTTATGTTATTTTTGTTTAATTTAGTAGAGTTTTATTTTTGATATGAGGATGATTAGATTCATTTCCTTACAAAGTTTACCTAAACTATACCTTGTTTCCCGACCCAGCCCTTTTCAGGTGTTCACAAATTCCAAGAGAAGAGCAGCAGGTCACAATTACATCAGTAAAAACTGTTTAGTATAAGCAATAGGGAGATGAAATAGGATAAATACTTACTTTTAATAATTGTGTGCTTTGCCGGATGGAGGACACTCCAAATAATAATAGTGGTATCAAGTGATCCGCTTGCTACCTGAATAGAATTTGGAGACCATGCCACACAATTAACTCGAGCATTGTGGAATCCCCATTCTTTGTTGTGAGCAAGCTGGAAAGGGAATAACATATCGATTAAAAAATAAATAAAACTATGTTTTTACACAGATGTCTTTGCTCAGGATAATGTTGGGTTCTACAACAGTATTGATAACAATGATTTCAATATTTTAAAATTATATGTATTTTAACGTAAATCATAATTTTATACTGAAATTTTTAAAATAAGATATAATTTCAGTCAAGTAGCATGTATAATACAAAAAATAAATTTTGATTAAATAATGATAACACATGAGTGAACAAAAGCATCATAATTATATGCTTTTCAATATTAAAGAAGGTTAAAAAGAGCTATTAGTATATAAAGCCATAACTTGATATTTCAAAAACCAGTACTTTTACTAGAATAAAAAAATTAATTCTGTTACAACATGCAAAATAGTTTACGAGAAGATTAAAATTATAATACATTCAAACAAGTTTAAACAAAAGTAGCCCAGGCCCATAGGTAGTCCCAGAAAAGGTAGAAATAGTCTCTATACAAGTATAAATACAAAGACTTAAATTTTCTGAATTCGGTAGGAGCTGCCACCTTAACCAGACTAAGATTAATAACAAACATATGGTGAGAAATCCAAACTTCAATACAGGAATCAGAATCATATAAATCATACTATATTTAACTTGCTAACTTATTAAAGTATTTAACTCCATAATTTGACAAAATATCAGTGATAAACTAAAAATATTCACTACTACATAATGGAAAAGGGAGCTTCAGAGATGGAAATAGGTGATTCAGTTATTAAACAAGAAAATAATATTAACATTCAATCACGATTAGTAAAATTGTAAAAAAATTATATATATATATATATATATATATATATATATATATATATATAATATATATAATATATAATTATTATATTATATATATATAATTATTATATTATATATATATATTAATATATATTATATTAATTATATTATATATATATTAATTATATTATATATATTAATTATATATATTATATATATATATATATATAATATAAAATACTTTTAAACATAAAATGTGATCTGATTCATGACCAATTTCTGAGGACTTTCAATACCCGTTTTAAGAATTATTATCATATATTATTTATGAAACGTCAGTACATAATTATAAGTGTATTACTTATTCAGTGTTCTTTCTGACTGCACCCCCCAACTATCTCCTTTACATTATTTATTAAGACTATAAACAAATTTACATCCTTCCATTTAAATAGGCATGTGGCTTGCTCATGGCTTAAAAACATACAACAGTAATATTATGTATTACTACTTACTGATTAGAACGTAATATGATTGTTTTGTCTAAATTATGGAAAATTTTCCCTCATTAAACTGTTTCTTTTTTCCTTTTTGATATTCTGAAATTTCTCAAAAAAGTGAATGAAATAATTCCTCCACAAAATTAAAAACCCTAAGAGTAAAATTATTCCTAATAAATAAACTAATAATTAGAAAAATTTTGATTAGAACAAATTTATTTTTAAGGAGAAATGGTTCATATACTTAAAATTCATCTCATAACCATTCATTTTTTCAATTTCTATAAACTTATCACTCAGTAACCCTAAAACTGTCCACAGTGGGCTTAAAATACTTTCATTTTAACTGGCTCATGTAATATAAATACATTAAATTAAAAATATGATACAACTTACTTTCTGTTCCAACAAGACGAAAGCATGAGGATGAAAGAAAAAACAGACATAAATATAAAAGTAACAAATTTAAATTAAAAACATAATACATTTCAAGTAATTAAGTAACAAAATTAAATAAAAGAAGAATGCTATTTTGTTAAGGTAGGTAAGATAATAGTTTCTTCTAAATGATATTGGTTTCCACACTTTTTTAATATATTCACAGGAATGTGGGAAGCTATTTTATAATATAAATGTTTTTTCCATTAAACAAATAATAATACATTATAAAGACATTTATTTTAAAAACCAAAAATGTTACATAGTAAATTAATCCAAGTTTTTAAGATATTAAGTTATATGTGTTTTTTGTGGTAAGCTATTTTTAAGTATTTAATTATTATTACTACTCTCAGAGTAGTAATAATACTAGTAATAATAATAGTACTCTGATGTTTCAGCAGTTGGTTTATATTACTCTATCATTCAATATGAAGTAAAAACCCTATTATTATCTATAACCATAACTATATATATATATATATATATATATATATATATATACACACACAAAACAATTATAGATAGGCCTGGACATAAAACTCATATGCAAGTCAAACACACCATTTTTTCTTAATTTTTTAAGAGAAAATTATCTATTTTAATTATTAACAATTTCAATAATTGGTACTACTATATGTGGGGAAGAAATTATAGTAAAAAAATGTGAATGTACTTAAAAATACTGAAGACAGACTGCTATACACTGTGTGTGCAGCAAACTAAACGGGTTAAATTTATTATTAAAGATTTTTTTTTTTTGAGATGGTGCATGTGATGAACTCAATTTTTTTCTTAGTTTTGAAGAGCATTTTGCTAATGTTCCATTTCGTTTATGAATTATCTCATTTTGTAAAAGTCTCAAGATTTACCTAATTGTACTTTTTAAATGTATTCTTCACAGAATTTAAAAAAATGAAATAATGTTTCCTTTAGTTACTTTTTAAATGATAAAAAAAATTTATATTGGAGACATTTCTTTGAAGACAATTGATCATGGATCAATGATATAAGAACCTAATTGAGATAAATATTTTTTTGTGTTTCCTTTTTTTGTTTTTAACATATATTGAAATTTATCTATTAATCTAATCAAGACTTTAAAAGAGTAAAATTTAATCACCTGGAATTCTGGAACAGTGTAAAGGATAACTTTTCTGTTGGCGTCACATGCAACAAGATATTTACTGTCAGGTGAGAAAGCAACATCTGTAACAGGACCTAGATGTTCACAGGTGCATTTCTCAATAAGACTAGTTCCACTCATTGTGAAGATATGAACCTGTGAATAAGGGTAGTTTATTAATTACTTTCTTGGCATTAGTAAAATAATATTGATCAGATATAATGAGAAATAAAATTAAACCTTATTGTCCGATAAACCTCCCACTGCAACAATTGGTTCCTCTCGGCATATTGATACAGCAGATGGTTCATAGTTGATCGGAAGAGCACTAGCTTTCCTGTTTTGTTCTATTACTATAATCTAAAACGATACAGAATATTAAATAATTCATTCAAATAGAAAAAGAACTAATACCATTGAGTTGCTTAAATCCAACATGTATGGGACCAATGATTGCTGGGTTTTAGAATTTATTTACATCATCTTAAAAAGTTAAGTTAAAGAGTTTAACTATAGAAAGAGACTCAATTTATATGAATAATTTTATACAGTATCAAACATATAACAAGAAAAAGTAAAAATAACACAATTATAGAAGGCCAACACGATTTTTATTCCTTTTTCTTGTACGACAGTTAATGTATTATATTTTCTTATTTCACTCCCAAGATACAAGACTCAATTAAACTGTAAATAGATACTTCTTATCGTCCAAAACTGATAGATTAATAAAGAAAATTTTTTTTACAGGGACAGTACTACTTTCCACCTCACTCCCAAACATTGGCATGTGATACTGTTATATTACAAGCGATATAACTCGAACAATGGAGATACTGATTAAAATCCATGAATCGATAATAACAATTGAATTATACGCTATACCTCTTTAACACTAGCAGCAACAACATAACCTTCCTTAACATCCATTCCTCTTGGTTGGGCACCTAGTCTCACTTCAGCTCCTGTATATTTATTCAATGTGAGATCGATTTCTTTAACGGAGTCATCAATACCACAGGTGTACATATGAGTATTTTCTGCTTTCATTGCATTTATCTGGTTACCATGACCAACACCCTCCACACGATCATTCTCACCTTAATTAAAACAAGAAAATAGATAAACAATACAAACTAATCTCATTTGATAAGATTAATTTAATAAAATTACGCTGGTAGAGTGATAATACAAGCAAAAAAAAAAAAAGAAAAAAAAAGTGAATTACCTGTTTTGGCATCCCAAGAAGTTATAAATCCATCATGAGATCCGGTATAAATCTTTTCTCTATCAGGACTCAAAGCCAAAACAGTAATTGGCTTATTGTGACCCTAGGGGAAATAAATAGAAAAAAAAATAGTATAGAAATACTTAAATATTAATGTATTTAAGAAGAAATAAGCAGTGCAATAGTGAGTAAACAATTTAATAAAGTGATAGATTTGTGGACATGATTGAAATAATTTAATCAAATTAAACATTATATGAATTTGTAAAAATACAATTCAGGAAGGAAGGAATTGACAAAAGCTTTTCCCTTCCTTTAACCTGTGCTGATCCACAGTGTTTTCCTTTAATTGTTTGGCTGCATCTTAATTGATTCATTGTTGATATTGATAATTTTAAACTTAGAATTATTAAGGATGAAGACAAGTTTCTGGTGGTTTATAAATAATGTGAATATGGAGAGCTATTTTTCTAAAAAGGGTTTTGTAGGAGGCTTGTTTTATGTCCTATTATAATAATAATAATAATGATCGGTGATGGATGATTCTGTTCTCGGCAGTTTTATTTTCTAAAATGCTAGTTTGTGAACTCAAACCTGGACAAAACTAAAATCAAATTTTCATGCTTGTTTTGTATATTTCAAAAATGTTGTTTATGATCTGTATGTGAACAGGACATTGTCATAATAAATAATTAATCTCTATTCAAAAAATCAAAATCAAAATAAATTGCTTCTTCTTTGTCGAGAAAGACTTAAGAGAGGAAAACACTAGGGAGAGATGGCATTACACTTGAACTTGTCGGATCAAGATACTTTAGAGGGTATTATAAAGAATATTTAAAGGATAAATTATGATAAAATTATTATTGTATGAAAAATAGAAATTTAATCTAAGAATACACACATTTTAAAAGCACAGTCAGAATGAATATTAAAATTATAGGCTCATCTGTCTATATAAGGGACAACATAGCAAAAATATGGGCAACCTGTGGTATGGTGGTTAGCATAACAACCTACTAAGCCCAAGATCGCAGGTTCGTAGCCCAGTAGGTGGTCAGGAGACTATTCTGGGGCTCACGCGGCCTTAATTAAGAAGGTACCCTTAGGGGGAAACCATGACAGCTAAATAAAATAAATAAAAGCGTGATCTTAGTTAAATCATCTCTCCTGCAAAACCATTGGCTTAGAAACAGAACCATCCCTACAATGTACTGAACCCAACACCTTTCATGGGTTGTATTGGTACAAGTTTTTTTTAATTAGGTCACAATTGCCTCCTTTCACACTTTAAATATTTATATTTCTCACTATAAAAATAATTAGAGACAGTGATTCATAGCACTAATGACATTTTTCTGAATTAAAGCGATAAATGGTGTTTTTAGCAATAAATACGTTAAAACGCGAAATAGCAGCGATTTGAACTCGTTTGTAACTAAAACTAAAATGGCCTTCTTTAATGCTCGAAAGATGAAAAGTGCGTACATATATTTCTTAAAAGAGAATTATCCTGAAATGAAAGCTGAACTTTTTCATAGTCCTGTCATAACTAGATGGAACACATGGTTTCATGCAGTTGAATATCTAGCTGAATACAAGGATGCTCTCATCCATTTCATGAAGGAGTATGAACCCAAAAATTCGAGTATTGGTTAAATTTTAGTTTCCAGATAGTAGTAAGGTAACTTTGATGTGTATTCATTTGACATTTGTTGACTAAGTGTGAGGCCAATTTATCAAATTGGTAAACGTATTAGAAGGGTCAAAATATCCATATGCTAATTTGCTTTGGAAGGTAAAGAACCAGGTTGTCTTAAACCAAATAAGAGAGATTTGTCAGAAGAGTGCTGTGATACTGGCGTCTTATATGCTGAACCGTCAAGACAACAGCACTAATCTATTTCTTGAGCACGCAGGTAAAATGTTCAGTCCTGCGATTGTAGGTCAGAATGTCCAGCGATCAGACCGTATTCTTTAAGCCAAAATTCAAATCAGTTGATAACAGTAAATTCCTGGAAGGTAACAGCTATTTTCAAAGACAGCTTGTAGAGCAAGTGAGGGATGGAGTCAATGTAGACATAATGCAGTTACTCTCAACTATGTGGGCTCCTGTGAATAGTATTGACGCAGAAAGGTTTTTTTAATCTTATAATCTTGTATTGATAGATCGTTGAACGAACATGACACACTCTACTGTAGAAACATTTGCCATGTTGAGTTTCAATCAATAATACAATTAACATGTTTCAAGTGATTTTGTTAATTTAATTTTTTTCCCCTCTTTCCGACTCCCATTCCATGACGTTATCCTATTTAGCTATAAACGCTATGAAAACGCAAAATTAAAGCTATAAAAGCTATTTTTTCAATAATTAATGCTACATTTCTTAAAAATTAAAGCTATGGATCAGTGTCTCTAGAAATGATATGTTTCTTTTTTCTCCATTATTAACCAATAATGTTTCAATGTCAGTTGTATGTTAACTGATCGTAATATTAGAAAGTATATTACATACCTTGATAATCTTGATCGGCTTATCTGGATTATTAACATCAAGATAGGTAATGAAACCAGAAAGAGATACAGTGAGAAGGTGCTGCCCTTGCCACAAGCATGATACCTGTTGATCCTCAACTTGGGAACCCATAACAAACTCACTGACGACAGACCGTGTCTCGACATCCCAAAGCTTACAAGTCTTATCACCAGAAGCCGTCAATAACTGTGTTCCATCCGGTTTCCAAGCAACCTACACAAATAAGAAACATGATTAATTTTTAATAAAAATACTAAACGGTACATTATATTAACTTATAAAATTATAAAAAATTATAAAAACTTATAAAATAGTAAGAAAGTATGTTTTATAACTTGAAGAAAGTTAGCTATAACATTTAATAATATTTTTTTCATTCTATTTAATGTTAAAATTTTAAAGAAACACTAGTCACTTAAAACTTTACTAACCTACAAATAACACAAGGGAACAAATTTTTATTAATTTTTTGTTGCATGGAGTTTTAGGCCTGTTGTTTACTAATTAGAGGTTGGTGATTACAAATCTAGCCTCAGTTTTTCTCCAGCACCTTTTGTTTTTGGCAAACAGCTGATAGACATATATTTGTACTAGTCACATTCAAACTTCAATTCAACTGAGTTGTTTAGTGAAAAAGTTTATGCTCTTGTGTTAAATAACAATGTCCAAGTTAAGAAATATCTGTAGAAACGATCCAAACTATTTCTGTAACATTTGTGGTGAATATACATTCAAAAATTGTAGGCTAAGTGTGTCAGAGTTTATAACACAGGTATATTTTGATTACTTTGGATTCGCTTTGGACATCCGTGACAAGTACTGGATCCCTCATATGGTATGTAAAACATGTGTTGAGTCTTTGAGATTATGGGCAAATAAGAAAAGACCCCATTTTAAGTATCAAACACCAATGATTTGGCGGGAACCTAATAATCATCAAGATGATTGTTATTTTTGTGTGATTGATATTAATGGAATTAATAAAAATAACCGGTCAAAATGGTCTTATCCAAACTTGTTATCTGTTACTCGACCAGTCTTGTTCTCTGGCGATGCACCAGTACCCCAAGCTTCTTCATCTGTACAAAATGATCATGATATAGAAAAACAAAACTATTCTTCAAGTGATGAAAGTCGGACAAGTGATTCTTACCCTGATTTTACTTCTGAGCCCCAGCTCTTTAATCAGGAAGACCTCAATGCATTAATCAGAGATCTTGGTCTTTCTAAAAAGACATCGGAGATTCTAGCTTCTCGATTAAAGCTAAGAAATCTTTTAACCCCAGAAACAAGAATTTCATACTATCGTAACCGAGAGGCAGAATTGCTGTCATTCTTTTCTAAAGATGACGACTTTGCTTTTTGTTCAGATGTTCCTGGTTTATTGAAAGCAATGGGAGTACAGAAGTATGATCCAAATGAATGGCGTTTATTTATTGACTCCTCTAAACGTAGCCTGAAATATGTACTTATGCATAACGGCAATAAGCTGGGTTCGATACCGATTGCTCATTCAACTACAGTCAAAGAAGAATATGCTACTGTAGCTTCTGTAATGGATAGAATCAAATACAACGAACAAAAGTGGTTGATAAGTGTTGATCTAAAAATGGTGAATTTTCTTCTTGGACAACAAGGTGGATATACAAAATATCCATGTTTTATTTGTTTATGGGACAGCAGAGCTAGGTCTGAGCACTGGATTAGAAAAGATTGGCCTTCCAGGCAATCTATGGTTCCGGGACAACTGAATGTAATAAATGAGCCCCTTGTGCCCACGGATCGAATAATACTGCCACCTTTGCATATCAAACTAGGGCTCATGAAACAATTTGTCAAAGCTTTGAACAAGGGTGGTGATTGCTATAAATACATCTCTAAGAAGTTCTTTAATTTGAGCCAAGAAAAAATTAAAAATGGAATTTTTGATGGTCCCTAAATAAGAAGGTTGATAAAGGATGAAAACTTTATTAGTTACATGACTGATATTGAAAAAAATGCCTGGAATGAATTAGTTTGGACTGCTCAAAATTTTCTGGGAAACAAAAAGGAAGAAAGCTATGCGGAGCATATTGAACTAATGTTGTTACACTTCCAGCAGCTTGGTTGTAATATGAGCATCAAAGTACACTTCCTCCACAGCCATTTGGACCGTTTCCCTGAAAATCTTGGTGATCTGAGTGAAGAACAAGGGGAACGGTTCCATCAGGACATTCGAACTATACAGAACATTCGAGGAACGTTACCAAGGTCACTGGAATGCTCACATGATGGCGGACTATTGTTGGAGCATTAAAAACAGCCCCCGTGAACCGAATCAAGCCAGAAAATCTTACAAAAGAAAATTTTTTGATATGTAGTGGTAATTTTTTTAATAGTTTTCTTAATAAAAAATATTTTCATCTTAAAAAACAGTTTATAATTATAACCCCAAAAGTAAAGCTGATACAAACAAACTGACTTCAGATCTTAAATCAGCACCTCGAGGAAGTAGAATATTAGTCAAAATATTTCATGCAACAAAAATGTTGTTCCCTTGTGTAATCTATTAATTGAAATTTTTTATATTTCTAAAAACATGAAGCAGATTGTTATACTATAACTTTCCATATAATAACACAGTTAAATATCCAAAGTACACTACTACACATAATTTTGAAATTATTTTTTTTTTTCTTTACAATATTTATACATTATATAGTGTCTATCAAATTAAAAATTATAATACAATAGTAATTTATATTATCATAATCACTAATAGAGACTGGATAAACGATATCCTATCCTATATATTCCCAAAAGGCGATACAAGAATACTTACAGCGTATACACCACCTTTATGGGCGGGGCTACCAACTTCTCCAACTAAATCTGCAGTGGTTCCATCATATATAAACACTTTTCCGTCAAAACCAGCAGATGCAAACAGATTTCCAGATGGAGAAAATCGCACTGCTTGTACAAACCTGGTATGTTCCTATTAATAAATAAATACCTTCAGAAGAATATTTAAATTTTCATGATAAATTATATAATTATTACTATGAGAAATTAATAATCATATGAAGTTGTCAAAACTACAGACCAAGTTCAAATTGCTATTTAAACTAAAAATTAGTTATTATAGTAATCATTAAAATACAGTTTATTATTCAGGTTTAAGTGTTATTTTAGCTAAAGGTAAATTTATATTATTAAATTGCAGCAAAAAAATCTTATCATCATATTTGTAATGTATTTTTTAAAATTTTATGTCTTGTAAGTCAATAACAAAAATGATTTATAATTTTAACAGAAAGTCTGAAGTAATGTAAAGTAGAAATTGAAATAACACCAAAATGTGCTTTTTTTTCAACATAGAAAAATAGATTTTTTAAATGTTGGAGAGATTATTAATAACTAAAAAGATTTATATTCACAAAGATTCGTAATTTTCACGAAGTTCAAAGACAAAAGATTAATAGGCAGTAATAACATATAGAGCGAAGAAAAATAAATAGTGAAAGATATATAATTAAGGATAAAGAATAGTCAATTGTCAGTTACACAGTTCACTCAGCCACCTCTCCCATTAGGTTCGTACTCATCTTAATATTTATATCTTCTCTTCATCCTTCTCCATCTCCATTCTTCACACCTATTTCTCTCTTCATTACTTTGGCATCCATCATATGTTGTAATCAAAGAGTTCATATTTAGAAGCATTATTTTTTAATTTTTAATTTTCAAATTTATTATAATAAAATCAACTAATTTATATATTACATCCCATACTTATATTTTCAAATTTCACATCTCTACCTGTCATTCAACGAGATACCTATTCATTACTTTCTACATATTTCTTCTGTATTTAGTCTTTGGCATCATATTTTGCATCATTTTTCATACATTTTACTTATGTAACCTCTAGAAGTCTATTATCATATATTTTATCTGTAATTAAACTAGGTTTTCCATAACTTTATATCTCACATTAATATTGAAAAGTAAAAAAAGACCTTACACAAATGTAAAGACCGTGGAAAAATTACAACAAAAACCCCGTAAGTCTCCAAACTAAAACAGATATTGAAATTATCTGTCCAAATATTTCGCCTATTCAGACATCCTGAGGGTAGAAAGATTATAACAGCAAAACAAAACATGAATAATGCACCCAAGAAACAACCCACCACCTCCAAGAGTTGCATTTGAGTCTTGGAGGTGGTGGGTTGTTTCTTGGGTGCATTATTCATGTTTTGTTTTGCTGTTATTCTCTTTCTACCCTGAGGATGCCTGAATAGGCGAAATATTTGGACAGATAATTTCAATTTCTGTTTTAGTTTGGAGACTTAAGGGGTTTTTGTTGGAATTTTTTCACGGTCTTAACATTTATATCTCACCTTTTTATATTTTAATCTTTTTCATTTTGTATCTTTTTGTTTACCTTCTCATTTTTCTTTCTCTTGGTATTATGTTTACATTATCACCCTTCTGTACATTTATTCTGTAATTTTATATTCTCTATCCTTAATTATATATCTGTCACTATTTTACTTTTCTTCCCTCTATATATTATTATATTCTTGGTACTGTAATGTTTTTTATATTTTTTTTTCATAGCCCTGAAGATGACCTACAAACTAGGTAGAAACGTCGGCACAAATAAAAATAAGTCTTGACTTATTTGGTGTTTTCTTGATTGCACCCCCCCTCCCAAACTATCTCCATTCTCCATATTACTTTTATTTTATTTACATATATTACTTCTATTATATTCAGAAAGAATAAAAGTTATAAAAATAGAATTTCATATAGTTAGTTTTTAAGATGAGCTAAAAATATCTTGGAATCTATTCAGGTTCTGGGAAATAACATCCAGCATAAATAACTATTACTTTCCCAGGATCATATGATCTAGCATAGTTTAGAGATGATCTATAATAATTAGAACTTTGAATATTTAATTTTAAAGAGTTTTGAAATTTTAACACGTGGTGCCAATAATTTTCATGAATCAACATAAATTTAAATAAACATACTCATTAAAATGTGGTAACTGTAGTAAGCATTACATTATAAAAAGATAATATATATATATATTTAAGCAATATATACTTAGTTGGCCTGTTTATTAGAAGCTTAATATCTACATATTTCCATTTATAACCATTTGTTAAAAGATTTTCGGCTTTAGCCATTATCACATACCAACTTTATTCGTTAATTATGAAAAACAAGTAAAATTATAATACCTGTTTGGTCATTTTAAATTTGAAAGGAGGACCTTCGAAAATGCCTATTGTGTTATCTTCTGATCCAGTGATGATTCTAAAAGGCCTGGCAGGACGAAAATCACAAGAATTGATAGGCTTTGACTGGCCAGCAATTTCACCCACAGATGTACCAGTTTCAGACATGAAAACATGGCCAAATCTGTAATAAAATTTAAAAATAAGAAATGTGCATTTTGAAGAAGAAAGCAATGCTAAAAGTAATTCATTAATAAAAAAACTATTTGATCAATAAGGAGACATGATCAATAATCCCTAAAGAAAATTAATAAGTAAATTCTGGATTTAAAAAAAAAAATATGCTGTCAGAGGAAAATAATCTTTTCTATTTTAAATTTTATGAACAGTGCTTAAGCTTATCTAATAAAGAGGAGACTTATAAAAATAACATAGTACAAAATATTCTAATATTTTTGTTATTATAGACTATTAATGTATAACTTGAAATATTTATCAACCAAGGTAACAAAAAATATTTTAACTATAGATAAATAATAATTATATTTATTCTACAACTGTAGGCATACTAGAATCAAGTTTAGAATAATTTAAGACATGTTTAAAGGATTAATAGAACTTGAATTATCCAAAGCAAACATAAATTTATATTAATTACCTATAAACTAAGAATAATTAATTTTAAAAAAATATTCTTTAAGAAGACAAACCTTTCTCTTCCTTCCCCAACAACAACCATTCTTTGATTATCTGGTGACCATGAAATATCTTTTATCGGACCTCCTATTGGCTGGAATTCATTTTTCATAAGATGCTCCTTATTAACTGTATCCCATATTCTAACTTTTCCGGACTGATCTACAAAATAAGAACAATTAATCTAAAAAATAATTAACACACATGAAAAAGAAATGGTAAATGAAAAAAATATAATTCCTTTGACAAGACCATTTAACAATTGAAAAAATCTAATGAATCAGTAATACTAATAGTTAAAATTAACAAATAATAAACTATAATTGGGATAACACTAAAATATTTTGTAATAAAATGGGTGATTCCATTAACAATGTCAACAAAGAAAAAAAAGTTGTTTAAATATCATATCACATAACAGATAACAAATCATTTAAATTTAAAAATGATTTTAGAGTGGTTAAATTTGTTTTAACTCCTTATATGATCATATTAGAATGGCATGCCATATATGGTATTCATTATCTACCCAACCTGGCTACCTACTCATGGGGCAAATCATCAAACAAACAATTAAAAAAAAAAACTCATACTGACTGCAGTGCAATATAAAATCAAGATAACTAACTGCTGACCTTATAGTAATAAAATATATAACTTAAATATATTTATTAACATTTTGATGTCATATAAAACCAAACAATTTTAAGATTGATTAACAATAAAAAAAAAACTGATCAAATAAGTATAACAGCTTTAATTTTTGTTTCATGAGTTTAAATTAAAAAATTGTTTTATTAAACTTTTTTAAGTTAAAAAGACATGGGGAAAAACTCAACATAGTCACTTGATGTAATTTTTATACCATATCAAAATAATAATTTAAAAAAATGAAATGGTAAAAATAAACTTACCTCCAGAGGCAATATAAAAGCCACTGGGAGAATATTTGGCTACATTCACAGCACATGAATGTTCTGTATAAATATCAGCAATTGCTGGATTCTAAACATAATGGCACAAATTGATATAACATGTAATTATAACAAAATTATCAGAAATGAAATGAATTTATATAATTAAATTTAACAAAAGAGAGGTAGTGACAGGATTATCCCATTTCTTCTACCAATCTTTCTTGAATTTGATTAAATGACCTTTTCAACTGTTTCCAGTAATCATTGTGAAATTATATCAATAATTTATTGAAATGTTAAGAGTGAAAAATCTTTTAGTAAGAATCTGTACATTTCAAAGTTGAACATTTAAAGAGATAGTTTTTTGGACTAGCACAACATTAAGAACACCTGATTTATAACTAATATACAGATAGTGATTAATAGAAAAGATTGTAACAAAATATTTTATCTGTACTTTGTTCTAGGCAGATTGTTTACTTTCTTCTAACCCTCCTAATTTGTTAAATTTGTATAAAACAAATATTTAGTTAAAATGATTCAACAGGTAGTGAAAAACAAAGGTGGTCATAGGTATTAAACAATTCAGTGAGATGATCACAAATCAATTAATAAAGAATAAGACTTATGTCCGAAGAATAAGTCTTATCAGTAGGCGTTCAATAAACAAATACTAAAGCGAAAAGAAAATATTGGTTTCACAACAATCTATTAATTTTTTTTAATGCTAAGCATTTAGCAGATATTGCAATACATGATTATGCACTTACATCTATATTTCTAATTATCACACTGTTGCCATTTGTATAAAGGAAATTCTTCCCTTTAGGATCACCACCTAATACAATAGGTGCCCCTCTCTGAGTTCTAGGAAGTGTTGAATAAATGTATTCTAGACATTATTTAAAAAAAAAAATGGATTAAAAATTGTACATATATTTTAATATGTCAAGAAATAATTTGATAATATTATAGGCTTGACAATAATTATATATTTAATTATGACAGGAAATAATAATAATTTGAGAAAGGCAAATATACATGTAAAAGAAAAAAAAATATGAAAATATTTGTATCATATGAAAGGATTGTTTAAAAAACCGGCTCGTGCTTAGGTTATAAACAAAGATTAAAGCAAATGGTCAATGAAGTGATTAAGACTTACTTGTAGAATATGACATTTCTAACTAACTTATTTTACTGGCGAGATGACACAAATCCTATATGAGATATTTTTGAAGAATCCTAGAATAATATACAATCTTCCCCTGACAGATAACTACGATAGCTTTCCCCTTCCCTTATTTGGATTGGAGTAGGATTTCTGTCCCGTTTGATGGCAGCACACTTCAACACCGATTAATGACCGGAACGTACTACAAATGAATTGAATAGTACCGTAATTAATTGATTTAAACTGTATAATAATTAGATAATTAGTTGTAAGTAATTAGAAGTAAAAGGTGCTGCTCGTATGAAGAATAATAAATTATAAATTCTATGAATTAAATTAAAATTTGTTGTTTTTGTGGATCTATACTACGATACCTTAATGTTAATTTTTTTACACACAAATTAAATTCATAAAATATTGAATGTACAATGTTTAATTTATTTCATATAGGTTTTAACGCTTGGCAGCTCGAAGCATGCCAAACCATGGGGAAGGTAAACTTTTGGTTACAGTTGTTTACATTGTCCATCTTGACTGCGGCAGATCTTGACTAACATTGAAGGTTGATGCATGAGTTTAAACAATTGCCGACGCGTCCTTATTAGTTTTGCCACAGTAAGTAGTGTTGATATCAATTTTATAATAATATCATGAAAAATGTTTCTTCATTCATTTTGTTTTACCTTTATTTTTATTATTATTTTAGATGCCAGTGAGAAGGAGCACCCAAAACGGGTTATTTTGTTGGTGTCTCTCATCTTATGCGCTTGAAATTCATAGTTACCTTAAAAATAAAGAAAGGGATGCTCCTAGAATTCAATTTAATTCTCCACAGGTATGAATGCTTCTTATATTTAAAAACAAGATACATAATTTTGATCACCTTAAATGATGAAGTGTTTTTTTGTTTTAGTTGAGGTATAGGCCAGGACTTATAAATTGGATAAGATCCCTTTCTGCCAAACTGAAGCTTTCTACACTTACTGTTCACTTAGGAATAAAACTCATAGACATTTTTATGGATAGTCACAATATTAAACCAGACAGTCTTCCTTCCATTTGCTTGACTTGTCTTGTACTTGCTGGTAAGTACTGACTATGCATTAATCATTGGTAATATTTTTTCAACTATAGTATGTTTTTTTCCTAATAATTGTTTACAATTTTAGCCAAGTTTGAAGAAGAAGATTCTATGATTCCAAAATTGAAAGATCTCCCTTCATTTGTCCATGAAGAAACAACAAAAGAAGATTTTGCGTACCTTGAATTTTTTGTTCTAGAATCATTTCATTGGTCTGTAGGATTTGCCACTGTTGCAAATTTTGCAGAATATTATTCTTTGTTTGGTGTTGTGAATGGTGACTCAGACCATTTTGGAACTTCGCATCGCCATTTGCAAGATTTAGTGCAGTCAAGCATGAGGGATTTTTTGGACATTTCTCTGACAGGTAATATTGATCTCATGAGTGAATTATTGAATAAATAATCATATGATTTTCCGATTGGGCCTATGATATTTTATGCTCAATATATTGGAGCTAGCATTTTAGGGAATGCTATAATACCCATTTCTTTATATCCTAATTGACAGACTACTTTCTACCAAATACAGTCGGCTGATCAATATCCAGGCTCTTAATATAATAGTAGAAAATAAAATTGAACTAGCCGGTTAAATCCTGAATAAAAGTACTGAATGATAGAAAACAAGTGTTGTTTAGTGAATTAATTTCACCATTGTCAGTATTTGAATTATCTATGCTAACAACTTGCCTTCTCACTGAATTCATTAAGAAATTAGTGAACTAGTGTTCATGGTTTTCAAGGCTGATAAATTTTTATTTAATGGGTTCGGGTCTTTGGTTTACAATCATAAACATTTATTTCAATAATGAAATTCTAATAGTGAAATTGTGGGAGTTCTTTTCTTTTATCATTAAAAACAAAATAGATGATAATGTGTCTTTCTTTTACAGAAACTATAGTTAATGAGTAAAACAACTTCTATGGATCAGTTGAATGAAAGAGGTTTGTTGTATACAGAATATTCATAAAATATAGCTGCATGTCGTACTAATTGCTTTTGTAGATGCTTTTAATGATTGTTAAACTGCTTATAATTAAAATAACAAAAAGCATAGGTTAAAGCTTATTAACTTTATTACAATAAAATTACTGTTTTGTAACAGGATATCATTAGATTATTGATTGTGACTAAGGCAAATCATTCATAAATATTATTAAATCCATCTGTCAAGTTTATGATTGGTCATAATTTTTCCTATTTTTCTTCTCCTTGCAATGAAATGTCAGTTTAAATTTATTTTGTTCCTTTTTCAATATATATTTATGATATGAGCTGTTGTTTTTGAAAGTCCCTTCGGGTAAAAAACAATTGTTTATTCTTTTAAATGGTTTTAATGATTATTATTTTATGATAAAATTTAAAAGGTGTGTAGAGTTTAAAATATCACTCTTTGCTAAATTACATTACATTATTGGCACGGCAGACTCATAAAGAAGTCCTTGGCCTGCTTAACCACACCAATCGTCCTGATTGCCTGCTCGAGTGATGGAGACCTTGCTCAGCCTCAGATCTTCACAGACGGCATCCTTCCATCTAGCTTTGGGCCTTCTTTAAGGTCTTACTCCATCCGGATTTCCTTTATACAGCTTCTTAGCTGTTCTTTTTTCGTCCATCCTATATGCGGCCCAGCCACTTGATGTGTTGAATCCTGATGAAGCTCGACATCGTTAGGTCTCCATTTAACTCACTCATCTCCTTGTCCCTTTTGATCCTGAGCTGGTTGTTTTCTTGAACTGGGCCGAATATTTGCTGTAGAACTCTCCTTTCGAATCTATTCCACACTGGATTTATTCAGTGTGAGGGTTCCAACAGCGTATGTCACTACTGGCCTAATGATGGTTCTATGTATCATCAGCTCAGACATTAGGCTAAGGAGCTTACTTCTCAGGATCTTTGAGATCCCAAAGCATGCTTTATTAACTCGTTGTATCCTGACTCTAATTTTCTCCTCCTCATCCAAATTCTCGTTTATATGGCTTCCTAAATACTGGAAACTTGACACACGTTGGAAAGTGTATCTTCCAAATGCGTAGCTATGAGGTGGTTGGTTTTGTTTACTATTCTTTGTTATACGATTCTTTACTTATTTGGGCATTAAAATCTCCCATAACAATCTTCACATCACCAGAGGGGCATCAATATGTCCGGTCCTTCCTCTCAATCTCAGGGTGCATATTATTCCACTGATTGGTTGAAAATCGGCTGATTTTAACATCTTACCAACCAAATTGTAGCGAGGTCAATTATTCTACCAAGTCTTATATAGCTCCAGGTATAAAAAGGGTTCTCACATTCTATGTTCCAAATCTATAAGCCGTGTTCCGTTTTTCAGGTCTTTTCCGTAAATCAGTCCGACATCCGAGGCTTAGTTGTTGAGTTCTGTCAACCAGATTATTTTTTTGACAAAAGGGGAGTGGTCGGCCCCTCCTTTTAACCCTCCTGCTTTATCTGGGCTTGGGACCGGCAATGAATTACACAAGGGAACAAATTTTTATTAATTTTTTGTTGCATGGAGTTTTAGGCCTGTTGTTTACTAATTAGAGGTTGGTGATTACAAATCTAGCCTCAGTTTTTCTCCAGCACCTTATGTTTTTGGCAAACAGCTGATAGACATATATTTGTACTAGTCACATTCAAACTTCAATTCAACTGAGTTGTTTAGTGAAAAAGTTTGTGCTCTTGTGTTAAATAACAATGTCCAAGTTAAGAAATATCTGTAGAAACGATCCAAACTATTTCTGTAACATTTGTGGTGAATATACATTCAAAAATTGTAGGCTAAGTGTGTCAGAGTTTATAACACAGGTATATTTTGATTACTTTGGATTCGCTTTGGACATCCGTGACAAGTACTGGATCCCTCATATGGTATGTAAAACATGTGTTGAGTCTTTGAGATTATGGGCAAATAAGAAAAGACTCCATTTTAAGTATCAAACACCAATGATTTGGCGGGAACCTAATAATCATCAAGATGATTGTTATTTTTGTGTGATTGATATTAATGGAATTAATAAAAATAACCGGTCAAAATGGTCTTATCCAAACTTGTTATCTGTTACTCGACCAGTCTTGTTCTCTGGCGATGCACCAGTACCCCAAGCTTCTTCATCTGTACAAAATGATCATGATATAGAAAAACAAAACTATTCTTCAAGTGATGAAAGTCGGACAAGTGATTCTTACCCTGATTTTACTTCTGAGCCCCAGCTCTTTAATCAGGAAGACCTCAATGCATTAATCAGAGATCTTGGTCTTTCTAAAAAGACATCGGAGATTCTAGCTTCTCGATTAAAGCTAAGAAATCTTTTAACCCCAGAAACAAGAATTTCATACTATCGTAACCGAGAGGCAGAATTGCTGTCATTCTTTTCTAAAGATGACGACTTTGCTTTTTGTTCAGATGTTCCTGGTTTATTGAAAGCAATGGGAGTACAGAAGTATGATCCAAATGAATGGCGTTTATTTATTGACTCCTCTAAACGTAGCCTGAAATGTGTACTTATGCATAACGGCAATAAGCTGGGTTCGATACCGATTGCACATTCAACTACAGTCAAAGAAGAATATGCTACTGTAGCTTCTGTAATGGATAGAATCAAATACAACGAACAAAAGTGGTTGATAAGTGTTGATCTAAAAATGGTGAATTTTCTTCTTGGACAACAAGGTGGATATACAAAATATCCATGTTTTATTTGTTTATGGGACAGCAGAGCTAGGTCTGAGCACTGGATTAGAAAAGATTGGCCTTCCAGGCAATCTATGGTTCCGGGACAACTGAATGTAATAAATGAGCCCCTTGTGCCCACGGATCGAATAATACTGCCACCTTTGCATATCAAACTAGGGCTCATGAAACAATTTGTCAAAGCTTTGAACAAGGGTGGTGATTGCTATAAATACATCTCTAAGAAGTTCTTTAATTTGAGCCAAGAAAAAATTAAAAATGGAATTTTTGATGGTCCCCAAATAAGAAGGTTGATAAAGGATGAAAACTTTATTAGTTACATGACTGATATTGAAAAAAATGCCTGGAATGAATTCGTTTGGACTGCTCAAAATTTTCTGGGAAACAAAAAGGAAGAAAGCTATGCGGAGCATATTGAACTAATGTTGTTACACTTCCAGCAGCTTGGTTGTAATATGAGCATCAAAGTACACTTCCTCCACAGCCATTTGGACCGTTTCCCTGAAAATCTTGGTGATCTGAGTGAAGAACAAGGGGAACGGTTCCATCAGGACATTCGAACTATACAGAACATTCGAGGAACGTTACCAAGGTCACTGGAATGCTCACATGATGGCGGACTATTGTTGGAGCATTAAAAACAGCCCCCGTGAACCGAATCAAGCCAGAAAATCTTACAAAAGAAAATTTTTTGATATGTAGTGGTAATTTTTTTAATAGTTTTCTTAATAAAAAATATTTTCATCTTAAAAAACAGTTTATAATTATAACCCCAAAAGTAAAGCTGATACAAACAAACTGACTTCAGATCTTAAATCAGCACCTCGAGGAAGTAGAATATTAGTCAAAATATTTCATGCAACAAAAATGTTGTTCCCTTGTGTTATTTTTTAGTTAAACCCCACAGGCGCAGCTTTGCTAAATGATAAAAACATTTGCCTGTTTGCCTATATTTTTAAAATAATTCAAATGGAAACCTTTACATATCACGAAAATGAAAAAATGGACCTATATAACTTTCAAAAATAATATGTGGAAGGATAGTATGTCCAGGTGGAGATAAAAAAATTTCTCTTAAATAGGGAAAAATGTTCATTAACGAGCCAATGTTTCGACTCACATTGCTGGTCTTCTTTAGGGCAAGGGGTCGTATTTTTTTTATATGTGTACTTATAAACCAAATTACTATTTATATAGCCACTGTCTATGAAGTTCATCTAGATCATAGGTGATAAAAATCAAATTTTAATCTATACATTTTATGAGGGCATACAGCAGTTATACTTGGAAGCTAAAACATTAAGGTTATACCTAATTTTCTTTTCTAACAGTTTTTGGGTATTATTAAGTGCTGGGTATAGTCCATTTTGGGTAAGAGAAAGATGATATTGTGTAGGCCCCATATGAGGTAATATTGTTAGCTCTTCCTAGGTTACTGGGTTTTGAAGGGTACTGGTTACGGTGAGGGGCATTTACCTGAAAGACGAGCTTATTGAATATAATTTCAAAAATTACTTATATGAAAGACTTTATGGTTTTTTTCTGGTTTAGACCATGTTGTTAGATTTTTCATCAACATTTTGCCAGCCATGCTGCTGACTTCTTCGGGACTGAAATGAGAATGAGCTCTCATATCAGCCCTGAAGAAGTCAACAGCATGGCTGGCGAAATGTTGGCGAAAAATCTAACAACACGATCTGAACCAAAAGAAACCAATAAAGTCTTTGGTAATAATAGTGGCCATGGAGACCTAAAAGAGTATTACTTATATGTTTATAATATCCAAAATTTTAGGTATCATCCCAAAGAGGAACCATTGTTAAAATATCAGGCCGATGCAATAAACACAATAGTTGTAGTTGACATGCTAGCAGCACTTATTAGAGGAGTGTTTCTTTATACAAATTAACCTCTATCTGATTTTCGTTCAAACAAAAATACTTTTTTATGCCCCTTCAAAATGTGATATATCTTGGGTAGTAAAACTGTTTACTACGAAAATTATGAAAATATTAGCAGCTGAAAACTTTTTGAAAACAAAAACTAGTTTTGATATCCAATAAAATTTGGTTGGAGGCTGTGGTCAGAAAAAATACACAGATAAGTTATGATTATTATTTAATTACAGCATAGATTAAAAATAAGTTTAAACATATGTGTTTGGGTTTTTTTTTTGTGACTGCACCAATTTAACTTTTATTACTTGAATCACATCTTTGCGAAATCTTTACTATTACAGTTTCGATGTTGGTACCATAAATTTTAAATTCATACATTGAATTTTATACTACTTGTAATACTAAATCATAAAAAAGAAATTATTATGAATTATATCTTTAAATAATGTTAATATGGTTATGGTTGCATTGCTTCAGGATTAAAAAAAACTCTAATCTCTGGAAGTTTTGAATCAATCAACAAATCATTCAAGGGGTAGAGCTCTCTTGAGTTTTTAGTGAAGTGTACCATTTATGTTGTTCCTTTAATCAAAATTTTTTTTTTTTTTAGTATTTGCTGTTAAATATTGTAGTAGTTCTCTTATTTCTTGTTTTGTCATTTTATGTTGGTCATTGAGTTGCTAACTTGTATTGAAATTTCTTATCTATTTCAGTATCTTAGGGTCTATTAATTATTTTATGACAAAAATATTTAATATGGCAATGCTAATTAAATTTATGGTTTGTGCATACATCCTTCGAATTTAATTATTAGCTGTCAATATTCCTAATAATATGCTAAATATGCTAGTTGTTGACATATCAAATGTCAACATCATAACATTGACCAATCATTTTTTGTAAAGACTTTATTGCATGCTATCTCAATCATTTATTTTATTTAGTAACCTTTGTTATTAGTATATTTATTCTTGACAATTGGTTAAAATTCTGTCGTTTCTTACTTTTTAGTTAATTCATTTATATTTTTCTTTTTCTTATGTTTTTGTCACTTTCAAATAGTTCATGATTGGTATTATTATGTAGTCTTCTGGCCAGATCTATATTATGCTTATTTTTCTGTTCATGTTTGGTATTCTAAAGGAACTTGGTCCCAGAATAAAGTTTGTTTTCTGTTCTATTCTATTCTAACACTTTT
The DNA here is from genome assembly GCA_037127475.1 of Arma custos. NCBI lineage: Eukaryota > Metazoa > Arthropoda > Insecta > Hemiptera > Pentatomidae > Arma > Arma custos. Next base: position 67,473,322 of record CM073760.1, on the reverse strand, counting down.
TTATTCTTTTATTAGTTATTGCTTACATTCTTCTGTGAATTTGTACTGTATATTAATCTTAATAATTACATGTTTTAATCCTCACTAGAAATACTTTTATTTAATTATTTAATTTAAAACAACAACTTTATATGCCTAAGCTAAGAATTATAAAGTTTATTTAATCATTTTCTTCTATAAATATTAATTTAATTATTTTTACAATTAATATATTATATTTTTGTTTGATATTTTATAATTTTTTGTTTATTTTTACTCTTTAAATAATATTATGAACTATTAATTGAATATGGTTAAGAGATACCATAATGCTTCGAATTATTCCTAACTTGTAATAAGTGAGATTCCGTTGTTCTATTTTACATCTTATTTCTAAAAATCTAAATATGGTGTGGAAAGATTAATTAATATAATTTTTATATTAATCCGTAATATCAAGTATCTATCTGTACTTAATAAAAAAAATGTTTAGAGACAAAAGGTTGTGATTTAAATACAATTATCTTTTATTAATTTTATAGTATGTTGTTTAGCAACTTATTATCTTTTTGAGATTGAAAATATGATATTACTATTGAAAAAAACCTCTTATTGCTTAATGTATTATTTTTACTAATTTTAAAAAATTTGTTTTTCAGAAGTTTACATGCATGAGTTTCTACCTTCACAAGTTGCTGCCACTTGCTTGCTAGCAGCTCGTTTAGAACATAGAGTAAAACCAATTTGGCCCAAAGCTATCGCCAATGTTACTGGTTATAATCTCTCAGATCTTCAGGACTGTTTCAATTTGCTTTTCGAGTTGGTATTCTTATTACTCAGTTGTATATTGTGGATATTATTTTTATGAAGCTAATATAATCAACTCTTTTGTCTCTCCAAAATAAATGAATTATTGCCTTAAAGTCACAATACAAAAAAATGCATACATATTTTTTTTAAAGATTAAATATAACATGGTACTTTTCCGTTAGCTGGGCGCAAATGTTTGGGGCCATGGGTTATGTTCTCTGAATTAATTCAAAACAGACTACGTTTTCCTTCTTTCTTCAGTCTTCATTTTTGTAAAAAAGGGATGAAAATTTGGGATTTAGATAGAACTGAAAAAGATGCAGTCTCTTATTTGTAAAGAATGCAACATGCGAACAGAATCATGGAATGTAAGCTCTCGTCTATCCCAAATATTTTTTCAGGACCACCGATTTTTTTTTGTTGCTTATTTTCTGCTAATACTTCTACACAAACTTCTCTTAAGTAGCTGTTCCAATCTACAACTGTACTATGATTCATATCTGGTTGTTTTTTACACTATTTGAATGATTTCATCTCTTCGCTCCAGTTCTAAAAAAATCTCAAAGATGTTAGAAAACTCAATCTGGACGATTCGAACCATGTACCATTGCGATTGCTCTTCTTTGTGTTACATAATGATGTGTTACTGCCAATGTACATTACAAAAATTAAGACTGAAGAAAGAAAAGAAAATATAAATAAAGAAAAATAAGTTTTGAATGAATTTAGAGAATAAAACACATGGCCCCAAACGAACATTCTCCTTATGATTGTAAGAAATTTGGCGGAATCCTACATTATTTGGTGATTTTTCGTTTGCGCCCGGCTAACGGAAAAGTACCTATAAAATTCTTAAATATGTTGCTTCAAACATTGTTCTTTCGGTTATTCTAGAAACTATAATGCTCGTGTTTTGTCTTAATGACCTTTTCCCCCAGTGTTTTTATACTACATAAGAATAGAAAATAAGGAAAACTAATCATATAATAAACTTATTGACATGGACGTTTATCATATTTATCTTGTTTCTTTCTTTTTTATGAATTTTTATGTTGAGAAATCTCATTACTTAGGTTTGTCCGTCTGCTTTCAAAACTTTCTGTTATGTTATAACCATTTCCCCGTTCTAATATTTTGCTAATTAAATATTTAATTAATAGTCAATTAATTCTATCATATTTATAAAAACTGTAAGTAATACTGTATATAATAAAGCAATTTTAACAATTATTTTTCGTTTTATAAGTAAATTGAAATAGAAATTTAAATATAATCACTTGTATGCATACATTCTAGAAATATTTATTTAGATTAGAAACAAACCATGATGCAGTGCTGAGCGAAGATGCATCATGCATTTATATTATATTTTAGTTCTTTATGATATGCATGGACCGTGATATTTAGATTTTAAATCTAATTGATGCAATGAACAAATTTTAGATGTTTATAAGTTCTCAGTGTTAATATATTTTTTTTTTCAGAACGAATGCGAATTACCCATCCAAAAATTTTGAAGGCTGTCGTTCTGAGTCAGGATATGAATCCTGTAGTCCAGAAAATCTATCCAAAAAACGGAAATTGGATGATAGTTAGGTAGTGTTAGATATATTTTATATATGATAGTAGTGAGTGAGGTTGGATATATTTTAAATTCCTAGCAGCAACAAGTCTGTGATCCAAAAAGTAAACTGGCATGTGATTGTCCTTATCTATGATGAATTATTCGAAGTGATTTGTAATGTGATAATTAGATTACATTACTTAATTTTGTACAATACACTTAGGAAATGAAGTGCCTATATGTTGTGATGTATTATTTATTGTGATATAAACAATAAGTAAAAGATTGATATTTGATGTAAAGTATGTAAACAGTTAATATTGTATTTATTCTTATATTTTTGTTTTACTGGTAAATCAAATTTTATTTATTAATATATTTTAATGTCTTATAATAGCAATTATAGAGTGATTAGTTAGACTATTGATTACCTTTAAATGTCTTCCTTGAAGTACATTGATGATTTAGAAAAATACTTAAGAAAATAAATAGTTATCTATAGTTATTTTATTTTTTTCAAATGCCTACCTTCCTAAAGTTGTCCTTTGTTCATCTATTTGAACATTTAATTACCCATGAAATTTATTAATACACACACACTCATGCACACGCACACGTATACGTACAAGCATACTAGTTCATTTATCTATACTTTTTAAAAAAGATTTATAATTTGTTTGCCTGAGAAAAGTTTGAGAAAAAGTGGTTATATAAGCCGTAGCATGCCTTTAGCCATTAGATTTATTTTTTCTTGATTTATTTAATAAACCAAGTTTACAAATGTATTAATGCATTTTGTATTTAATATAATTGTTTATATTGAATTAAAAATATTTTAACATTATAAAATGCTTGATAAATCATAAAAAAGATCATTTAATGAATTTCATTGTTTACCTACTCTGCCTGTAGTTTTTTAGGTATCTTATTTTCATCAATGCATTAAATTTGTCTTCAATAGCTAAAAAGTGTACACAACATTTATTTTATTTCTAAATTCATTTTAGATGATGACTTTTTCAAATCTAGTACTGCATCCATTTGCATTTATTTACTGCTCCCCTTATTACTAGTAATCCATATTATAACACTTGAGATGTAATTGGAAAAAGAAAAATTTGGCCGATATCATTGATTTGAACTAATTCTGCAATGGGTGAAGTTTATTTGAATGCATACTTACAATGTTATGTTATGTTAGCCTGTTAAGATATTACTGTATAAATTAAGATAGTACTGTTGAGAATCCATTATAGTACATAATTAAAGGCAAATAACATGATAATAGTTGTTAAAATAACAGAAAGAACATGAGTGAAACTATTGTTTTGATATCCTACTAATATTATTAATGCGAAAGTTTGTATATATGTTTGTTACTTATTCACGCAAAAACTACTGAAAGTATTTGGATGAAACTTATTAAGTAATATAGGTTATACATCATAAAAACTTAGGCTACAGCAAGGGCAGATTTAGGAGGTCACAGGGGCATGTGCCCCCCAGACAGTTTTTTGTGTTCTGTGGATGATCCACTATATTACATAATTAAAGGCAAATCAGGAACTTAGCATGTTGAAATTTGCAGATACTTTCTTTGTATAATTTAAGGAAAAAATTTGGATAATGCCACCCCAAGGGTTTTCTCCTTAATATGATAGGGGCTTAAATACTGTATGGAATCCGTCAGTTTTGAAAGTAGACATCTGAAATTTTGGATGTACAAGTAACTTATAGTAAAGCAAAAATTAAATTATTTATTAAAATGGATCTGTCTCGAAACTTTTTGGGCAGAACAAATTCCACGCGAGCGAAGCCGCGGGCAAAAGCTAGTACTTCATAAAACAAAAAATAATCGTAATTAGTAGAGACTACTACATTAGTCTGGAATTTTCTAAAGATTCTACTGCTGTAGAGAGGAAAAAACTAAAATTATGTGTATGTTTTATGAAATTGCAGTTTGAAAAAAATTGGGTGAACTGAAAGAAGCTGCAAAGCGAGAGATGGATCTCAGGGTCTCATAAAGTGGAGAAAGAGGGAGAGCAGTCTAAGAGTCACCAATAGTAGGGATAGAGTATAAAAAGTCCGTAATGATGTATCTCAGCAATGGCTGGTTCCATTTTAATCTTTTTTTCATTAACGAATTTTAATAGCTCTCGGTTGATCATGATAAATGAATATGATAACCTTTAAATATTTTTATTTTGAAGAGAAAAGATTTGTCCTGGCTGGAATTTGAACCCGGGTATTCCGCATCTTTAGCGCAGTGCTCTATCCAACTGAGCTAGCAACCAGACTTGTAACCAGGCCAGACAAATCCATTCTCTTCACCGATCTTATATCCCCGTGTTCTCGCAATTATTGTGATGCATACACGGGGAAGAATGTTATTTGAACACTACTTTAATTAGGATCTCTTTGACTTACGTCAATTTTATATTTATAATTTATTTTTTATTTATTATTCTTTGGATGGTGATTATTTTTAAATATTTTTATTTTGAAGAGAAAAGATTTGGTCTGGCCGGGATTCGAACCCGGGCCTTTCGCATTTCTAGCGCGGTGCTCTAACCAACTGGACTACCGTGCTCATTACCAGGCCATACAAATCCATTCTCTTCAACGATCCTATATCCCCGTGTTCTCGCAAGACCCAGGTTCGAATCGCGGCCAGGACAAATTTTTTTTCTTCAAAATAAAAATATTTAAAAATCACCAACAAAAGAATAATAAACAGAAAATTGAATATGATAACCGTTTTTATTTTTTTCTACTTTTATGTTTAGATTCAACGTAACTCACATTATAAGTGTTAGATTTTTTTCCTTGTTGAAAATAAGAAACAAAAACATTAAGATATCTTATTTAGCAAGCATTATATAAATTTTTTTTTAAACCCTCAGCATAATGTTAAAATTAGTCTGAAATTAGAATCCAACCAATCCATTCACTGGAAGAATAGGCTTCGTCTCCGGATTTGGAAAGCTATAAATACCGAAGTAGAGAAAAATCATTTTCAGTCTCAGATCAAGCCCTGAGGTAGGTTCAGCATGTCTTGCGAAACGTCGCCAAAGAATTTGATGAAACGATGAGAAGTACGTGGTGAATGGATTAGTAATATTGGCAGTGGCAGCTTAAGAGAGTATTTAATGTTGAAATAGTTTTATTTTTTCCTATTTCTTTATAAATAACCGAGATATAAACGGATTAAATCATCTATCGATCATCGTGTTGTTGCTTATATAGTAATGCCATATTTTGTTTGATTATTCATTTAACCCCATTTCATGCGACTATAGTTAATCGGACGATGCTACTGTGGGATTCCTAAATTTTGTATATCCAGTTATAATTTGGATAGGGATCTTTAACGAGTACCTTGTATAGCACAGGGTCAGGACCCCCCATTTTACGTCCCTTCCGCAGGACGGCTTAACCAAGGATTTTTTACTCCCTTTAAATAATCCTAGGACCATCTACCGGACTGCGAACCCGTAACCTTGGACATAGACGGTTGTTCCGCTAATCATTACTCCACAGGTGACCCGTCGTAATGAGTTCCAAGGATCGTCTTGAGAGGATCCAGAGACATAGCTACTAAATCTCGAGAAAGTAGGTTCAGTAGTTTTTTTGTTTTATTCGATATTTTGGTTTTAATAATCTTGAAATAATAAGCTGAAATAATAAAGCATAAGCATATGCATTCTCATCAAATCCACTTCTTAACATATTTATATTAACAGGTTTCTTTAACAAATAAAACAATTAACATTGCTTTAACTAAGCCTAAAAAATAATTAAATTAAATTAAGTTCCAAATTCCGGGATCATCTGCGGAGTAGGCAGTTGGCACAACAACTTTATCATCCCAAGGAGTTCGACCTTATGATTATTTTAAGGGAGTAAAAAATTCTTGCTCATTCCGTCTTACCATATAGGTACTTTTTAAATATCCATATTCTGATAATACCTGTATAGACAAAATTTATTACTCCCACTGTAGCCTCGACCGATTAGCCATAGCAGGATAAAGTGAGGTTAAATGAATAAACAATAAGTTCCAAAATCTAGAGTTTATCTATTTCAGAGAACAATGAAGTTAAACGAATAACGATAGTCGTTCTTCAAATGAAAGCATACCCTGAAAAATTAAAAAACACAAATGAACATATGCAAAAGAATGATTTTAACCACGAGTTTTGTTTGCTTGTTTATTCGCTACGTATATTCGCGTACCACCTGGAATGCCCTTTCCTAGCTGGGCGCGTTGACATCCCCATGTTAAGCTTCCTGGGAATTATGACCAATTTGGAAGAGGGACCTCCAGGATAGATATTTGGACCATGGGGCCAAGGATGCAGGGCTGCCACCCCCCGTATTCTCTTCACTAAATATACCTGCAGAAGGTGGGGGAGTGCACCGTCCAGTCACACCCAGTCGCCAGCCATGGTAAGTAGTCTATAGTTGGATATTTTTCTGCTAATTTAGAAAAAAAATAACGATATGCCAAAAAATCCTATACAAAAATTTATGGAAGAAAGCAATTATTAAAATGATTTTATCTGACATGCATAAGTCTTACGAGGCAATGGCTTATTTCCATAACATAAGGAAGTTAAAAAAATCCAAATTTTATACTTTTTGTTTAAGTTTTTTAATGGAGTTATATTGATTTTTCTATTTTAATAATCTTAAAAATCACATAAATATTTCTATTTTTCTATATTTGTTTTAAAGTTTTATTCGTGAATTATTTGTTTTAAAGTTCTATTCGTGAGCTTGCATAAGTTGTTAAAACTCAAGTTCCTAAACCTAGATCTTTAAGATAATTGTATTTTACCAATAAAATAGGCCAGAAAATACTATTATTATTTTTTTTTAAGTTTATAAAAGTCAAATATATTTACTAAATGTATAAGCTAATGTTAGAAAGCTCGTTTCCTACCTCCAGTATAACTAGTACTACTAATGTCTTTTCTATTAAATTATAAATGAAAATTTAATTTTTATTTAAGGAAAGATTCATGAAACTACCTTGGTTAACAGAAATCGCTGAAGGAAAATATATGCTCAATATAGCTTTCCATATTTTCCATTGGAAGATTTTTTAATATCGTGCCCTATAATGCTATAATGGCTAAGTGCTGAAGCTATATGTAGGGGAAAACTTAAGCTAAATAGAATGCCTCCCATATTTCAACGTCTTGAAAAATTCATAAACTTATAAATTTTTTTATGAATTATAAATTCATGTTTTTTTTAATGCAGAAGAAAATATCACTAAAATAATTTTAGAAAATTATGAATAAATAAAAATCATATTCACATAATACTTTATTCAAACGTGCCTGAGGGACGTAACGTTTATTATAAATTTTACTTTATTTTTTATTATTATGACTAAAGTTTTGTTTAATAAAGTGGGGGTGAATATTTTAATAATTAATATTGAAAGATTAAAAAAAAAAGTGGCGTTTGAATGGTTCTTGATCAAAAGATTCGTTTCGGGAGGAAGGATGAAGTATTTTTCTCCTTAAGTAATTTTGTTTTAACTGTTTTTTTGGGGGGAAATTTAATATATATCGACTGATTTTGTGAGACAACGCGAATTATACACAATTTTTCGTGGCATCTACGCTTTGATGGTTTTTAACGTTGATATATTTCATTATAAACTTATTTTGGATCCTTTAAAATAAAATATCATCTTTTTCCGTTCTTCATTGTTGAAATGACGGAACGCATTGGCATCTTACATTGATATTCATTCTATCATATATCGGAACGCCTCTTTTCGAAATATTTTTTCCATTAGTCAATATTTATTTTATTTTTGTAATGAATTGATAATAAAACTACAATATTTCAAAGACAATAACAATAATAGTTTTCTTGGTCAAATTACAGACCTATAGATTTTTAAAACAATATTTTAAATTTAAATATTTTCTTTCAAAAGAATTTTTTTTTTTCCAAATGAAATGTAATTTTTAAGGCTTTCTTGAATTTATGGATTATTCTATTCTGCTCTGATTGATTATAGCATTACTTTATGTTATCCTGAATTTTTAAATTAATTTTAAATAAATCAATTAATTTTTTTAAACGTTTAATCAATAAAACGTAACGACGCCATCAAATAAGGAATTAAACCAACAAATAGTGACTGTGAAAAAATGTTAGAAATGAGAAATGTGAAAAAATGCCATAATCTATTTCTGAAAAAAAAAAAAATCTGATTCATTTTTCAAATATTTGGCATTTTTTAAAATTAGAAACTGTTTTATTCTGAAAAATTAACTCCCATTAATTTTGTATATGTATCCTCCTGCCACTCATATAAGGACCACTAGTGGCGTTGATTTAAATGTCTATAAATGACAGGATGTAGTCGCATCCATTGGCAACTCCGCTTAGCAGGAGATTTCTTAAGATTTTACACTAGATCTCCCGGCTTTTCAGATTTCTTCTGATAAATTCAAGCACGCTGTTGCCATATTTTGAATAAGATTTTTGGAATGCTTGTAAAGTTTTTCGTGAAATCATTAGAAATATGATTGTGGTCCAGAATTGTAGGCATGAATAACATTTTTATATTATTTTACGTACTGTACATTTATAGCATTTTTTATCCCAAATATGTGCATTGTTTGATTTTCAATATATATAATTTATAAAGAAAAAGGTAAAAAAGTGGTATGCCAGGAATAACCGTTTCAGTTTCACTTTGTGAAAATGAATTTATTAAAAAATGAATTTATAAAGTTTAGAGGAGATATGCCCGAGAGGAAATATTTTTAAAAAAATATACTTTTTTTTTATACAAAAAAAAGAGGAGAAATTGTTTAAAAAAGTCATCAAATTGTAGGAAGTAATTTTTAAGGATCAGTAAAGTCTTAAGTACTACCTGCATGCTTAAGGAAAACAGTTGCGTCAGATGCTACTATTTTTTAGTGGGACACAGGTGTATCATATAAAATAGTGAAGCAAGAAAATAGAACTGAGGCATTCTACCATTTATGCATTAAAGGGACATTTGAACAGTGGAGGAACGAATAAAAAAACAACAACAAAGAAACTCTTTGAGATATAAATGAAAGAACCTAGCCGAAAAAATAAATGTTTATTAAATGGTTTAAATATTTGAACTATATAGCTGTTAAGAATTCTGTAACTCCAAATTGGTTTTATGCTTTGTTTGTTTTGTGTTTATTATTTATTTCAATAAACAAACTGTTATTACTTATTTCAGGATGAAGACGACCAGAAAATGATGAGTAAGTATTTTATATATTATGGATTAATGGAGATATTAAACAATATAAATGTAGTTATTAATGTTTCAATGATGTAAAAAGAGGCTTTGATATAGAAATAAGAATAAATAAGAATTCAATAAGAATTAGAATAAGAAATTTCAAAATTTAAACTTCATTATTGAAGAAATGATTATTGCTGATATATATCATTAATCACATTGGTTAATACTAATATTACGGATATAAATTATTTATATGTTTGTTCCAGTGCTCCGGAAAGCATTCCAAATGTTCGATACAACTAAGAGTGGATTTATAGATACATTAAAAATTTCAACTATCCTCAACACAATGGGCCAGCTTTTTGATGACGAAGAACTCAACGCACTCATAGAAGAAACAGACGCTGAATGTAAGTTCTTTTTTATTAATTTTTGTTTTTATTGCGACTCCTTGTTAGAAATTTAAAAAAAACTTTCGGCCAATAAATGAAGTTTAATCATCTTTTTTATTTTACTAATCTTTGATGAAATCTATTCTATATTAACATGTTACATATACTGGATACAAAACTGACAAAATTAAATAGATGAAATTGTGCACACAAAAAGATGACAACACAAGTATTCAGACTTGTTCTTTAAAGAAAAAAAGTAAAATAAAATAAGCGTGCTAATTTTCAACTCTTGAGCAGTGCAAGAAAATCGCAATTCGCTTTCTGTTTTCTATGATCTTCACGTTAAAATTGCGAAAGGATACTAATAATCTGTTATTGCTAATTTCATCAATAGTTCAAAACATAATTGATTACAAATTTACAATAAACTTAAAAAGCCTGTCTAAATACAAAAGTGTAAAATAAATCAAATGAGAACCACTTTTGAAGATAACCAACAACAATTTTACTCAAAGAGATTTATTATCGTGTTGTAAATCAATAAAAAATGTAAGAAAAAAATACGAATTTATCAAAATATCAAAACATGAATTTTGTTTTCGTTTCTAGGAAAATTTTTGAATAAATGCGTACTGGTATATACAATTATTTTCATTATAAAAGGCGGAAAATTTTTATTTTAATACAGATAGCTCTGATGGGGGAAACTTGAACAGTAACTGAAGTTTTTACACTTCAAAAGTTTCCTTGTGGGACAAAATAATAACTATCACTAAGATTCATATTTAATGACTTTGAAGTAGTCAATAACCTTCCATATCACGAAGAAGATATGTTTAAAAAATAATAAAAAGGAGATCAATCATTTCCTTACAGGAGACGTAAAGACTAAAAATAACCTTGATAGAAAGAATAAACAAATATATATCAGACATATGGGAATAAAATTGAAGAAAAATCAAATTGACCGAGGAAAAAAAGACTGGTATAAACGATATATCTTCGACCTATGAAACTTACAAATTATCATTAATTAAAGTAAATTAAAAATAAAGTATAATAAAATTTCATTAATTAAAAATATAGAAATACACCCCTTCGGGATTGCACCTACACTTTTCCACCCTTTATTTAGGCAAGGCAGAATAAACTTACGCCTTTCTCAAAATACACCGGCAGGTAATATATAAATATGCCGAGAAACATCCAAGTTTGTACGCCAAGGTTAAAATAAATTTAGGAACCTATTAGAAAAGGAACGCGGAAAAACACATTAGTCCTTAATTCAACCATACGGTTATTATTATTAGAAATAGTTTTTTTGGACCTCGCAGTAATTAATGGCCGTCTCATTTGTTTAATAATTAATATTTGTTGCAATAGACGTTGTTTGTTATTTATATTAACTACTGCTAAAATATAGTTATAAATTCAATTCCCTATTTAGAAATTATAAGAATTATTCATTGTCTTAACCCTTAGTTCCCAAAGTGGTCTACGTAGATTAGACGGGGGTCTATGTTGGCGTGACAAAAAAATGGGGGTTCACAATTCGTAAGCGGAGGTCCACGAAATTTATCTTTTTTCGATAGTGGAGAACTAAAATGTTAGCTTGACTTCACCTATCAATGTATGCAGATAATATTTTAAGACCTCAGCGACTGTTACTTGTAAAAACTTGCTTATTCCATATGCAGTACAACGTGTCGAGAATTGCAAAGCGCCCCGTCCGCAACGCTTGTTCAGATGTGCAAAGGGACGATACAATAATTTGAAAGTTGGAGACATTTGAAATTTTCATTTGATTAGAATAACTTCAGGAATTATTGGTATCTTATTAAATCGATAATGATCAGTTATAAAACCTGATTTTAAAAAAAGGTATGATTATGATCGATTATTGGTAGGTACTTTATTATATACACAACACACATTTGGGATTGAGAGGGAGATACAAATACAATTTTATTAATTTATATTGTTTAATAATTCATATGAAAAATAGTTTATTACAAACTACCACCCTAGAACTGAGAGGAATACGTTACTTACAACAAATATTTAGTCCTATAGCGGTGGGAGAAGTTTAAATATGTGTGCATAGTTTGAACCTGTGACGATGCGACCAGTTTTACTCGTTGGAAATTCATGTTTAAAATTCATATGGTATTTATATTCGTTACAATTTCAACTGGTATAAAAATGGTTTCTCCCTTTATATTTAAATGTATTTAAATATATATTTGAATAAAATATTTTTTTTTAATATTAAGCACCACCCGTGTCTGACATTGGTGTCAGTCTTGAGAAATTAAAGATTATCCCCATTATTTCAATGATTATTATTTTACTGACACCGCATATGAGAAAGAAATGCAATGAAAAACCGAAATCAACCTCAAAATATGTTATATATTTTCTTCCTTATATTACTGAATGGTGTAAATTAGATTAATAAAAATATTATGTTTTAAGTCTCAATACACTCCACTATATGCTCTACACAGTCCACTAAATGCTTTTTTTTATACAGAACCGGGAATAACAAATTAATGGTAATGTCCCCATCTTAACGGGAATACCTTAAATGAACAACCGCAATCCTGTATCTTACTTTCACCAGCTCAATCAGTTGGCTTATTCTACAAAGTTTCTTGAGTAAAAGATTTGTTTCCTTGACTTCTCCCTATCTTCCTCGAACTAAACTTTTTTCTGTATAAAGTTTAGTTGCTTTAGCAATACATATGCAAAAATTGATGGGAAAGAATTTAAGAGACCGGTTGACCTTATACAATGTACTACGATGTTTTGGAGATGCACACAGGATGAATATTGAAGACAGGCTTGGACAGATTAACGTCACAGCGTCTCTGCGTAAGAGGTGGCACTTGAAACCAAGCCAAGGAGAAATCCACAAACACCTGTCAATGAGCCATACCGTTATAATTAAAAAAATAACACCTATACATTTTCTTCAATAATTAATATTCCAAAATAAAATAGAAACAAAACAGTTATATGAATTAATATGAACCAACAGCCATTACAAAGAAAAGTAATACAAAATATATTTCTATGTGTAAAAAAAACTGTACTAGTTCAACCCATGTAGTGTATTGGGTTCATTAAATAGTAAGAACTGTACTGTTTGTTAGCTTACGGTTGCGCAGAGTGGTGATTTGGCCGGGACAGAATGCTCACCAACTTAAGAGCGAGGCTGGATGAGGGAATTAGTCTGATTTCACAAAGCTTATTCACGGCTGTAAACAGAATAAGTAATCTGCCATGGCCGGTAATTAAACACGGAGACTCAGTAACCCAGCACCCCCATTTTTACGGAGAATAAATAATTTGTATACCTCAATTTCTTTAAATACTGCCTAATTGATACACTAAAATATAAAGAATTTTTTTTATCAAGAAGATGAATGGTGAAAAGTAAAATAAATCTTGCATCTATTGCAATTGTGGGCAATTAAATTTCCAAAACATTGTTATAAGCACTTTTTAAACAATGATCTAAATGATTATAACATATATTGCGATTATTTTAAAAATTTGTGGCATTAAATTTCAGGTCTATGTAATAAAAGCCATCAATGATTTAAACTACCGAAGAATACGCGCGATGCTTCTCTGTCGCACATCTTCGCTTGCTCCAATTTTTTAATTTTTTAGTCTCCCAATCGTAATTTCCATTGGAATTTAGTTTGTTTGGCAAGCAAGTCTGTAAAATTAGGCAAAAGAATTTATGATAATTTCAATTTATTTTAGCCATGAACATATTAGTTTACGTCAGCCTATTGATCTGTACGCTTATAAACATATTTTATTTAATAAAGTTTAATTTTCATATGATTTTATTTGGGTGAAGGTAGATCTTACTTGGGGACTATAATGTAAAAATAAAAGACAATTTAAAAATTATATATTTAACGCAACAAAAATGGAGTCCAGATATATTAATTAATATATAAAACTCGTTACCAATCCAATATGGAAAAGAAGCAGGTCTAATAGCTTGGAAATGAAAGTCAATACTGCTTTCCCACCCACACAGATCGATTATAAATGTGCACTGCTGTTGACTCTTTAACAGTTATAGTTATAAATAAAATATAAATATGATTATTATTTCTATATAAGCAAATAAGCTTCCATTAGTGTGCAGTCATAACTTGTGCCACAATTGAGATCTTTCATATTTATATGCAACTCGTACAAATTAATAAATAAAATAATATTGGAGATATCTTTTAAGTACATTATTCAATGTTCGATGCGGTATCTTCTGTATATATTATATACTATATTGGTCTATTGGAATGACTAATCAATACTATCAGATGCTATCTAAAATCAATAATAAAAATTGTGAAATTTTCATAGAAATGTAAATTGTGTAAAAACAATTGGAGTTCGTCATTGATTTGTTAGAAATCTTTTGATGTTTGTCGACAAGAACTTTTATTTAATTCCCCATACAAATTTTAGAATTTATTTTAGGGATTCGAAGTTATCATATTCCATTTAAGAATAATAATACGAATAAAAAAAAATTATGAAAACTGATGCCTCATTTTCAAGGGCTTTTGAATTTGTAATTTTCTCATGGCGACCTTTATAAAAGAGGCGGAGATACAAAAGATTAATGTAGCCAACAAGGAATTACATTTTTCAAATTCACAAACGAAGTTACCCTTATTTAAAACTCCTTCAAGTGGAACATAATGATATTTGCTTACGACTAAAAGGCATTTTATGTTTTTTCTGGTTTAAGTCTAACTCCGGAATTATTAATAGACCGGTTTAAACATTTTTTTTTTTTTGAGAGAGAGAAGAAAACACTTTATTAAAGCATTACAATATACCTGTTGTGGGCAATAAGTAATGGTGCTATGTAGCTTACAATCATTCCATAAAAAATCAATGATATAAACGAAATAAATGCATAAATAAATATATACAAGCGAAAAAATATATAAAAAAAAAAGTAAAAAAAAAATATATATGTATATATAATAAAAAAAATATAATAATAATAAATAAAACATAAAAGAAATATACTGTACACATTCATACTCTAGGTTTAAACATTAAAATATTTTTTCTAAATTAGGTTAAATGATTGGATCGGGGATGGTCATTAATCATTTAGTGTGACTAATTAGTTTCCCAACCAGATTTTTTCAATTAAAAATAACACTGTCAATTAAATCTATAATAAACAATTACAATGACATTAATTAAATATGAAAATTGTTAATAGATTCGTATTTATAATATTGCTATTCTGTGTTATGTATCACTTCTCTTAATAAGAAACGAAAAGAAAGATTAGATATTTTTTTATCGCATCATAAAGAAGATTCCTTTTGTATTTAAAGTGAGGTTTATTCGTTATTTTTGGAGGCTAGTTTACATTATATATTATTTTTATTAAAAACAACCATAGATTATATAATTTTATTAAATGTGGTGATGGGTTTTCCATTTGAAAATAGAGCTACCCTTTGCTTAAAATATTTCCGTTGTGTAACATTTAATAATGTTTCTGTTTAGAATATAGATACATCATTTGCAATTTAATAAAATAATTTACTTAATATTTTTAATGAACTAGTTATTAAATTTTTTTTTAGGACTACCAACAGAAGTGATAACTTAAAACTTTGGAATAACTGTGTGTTTTGTTTTTTTAATTTCTAAATCTATTTTAGATTGAATTATTTAAATTTCAAATTTGCAAATTTATCTGGTTTTCACATACCTTGGTTACAATATGTTACAAAATTGAAAAATCAGAGATTTTGATACCAAATGATTCTGTGGGTCGAAAACTATACATAGATCTTCAAATCGTCAAAAAATCATGACCGGGTATGATCCAAAGAACAAAAATACAAAGGTGTAAATATTGTTTGGAGAATAATTATATTACACTGATACTCTGAACAATATTTATACTTATTTTGAAGTAGTTTATTCATTAAACAAAATGTATGATGGACTGCACAATCTCAATACAAAATATCATTACAACTTATTTTATTTTTTTTAAAATGTATTTTTGATATTTACAACTGTATTACAATCATACAACAAGTAAAAGGCTAAGTGATACATAACGACATGAGAATGGCAAGTAGAGAAACTACCCACTGGTAGTACTCAAATAACAAGTTCAACTGAGAAGGTCACGTGGTCATCTTCTTTTCAGAGGATTGTCGGGAATTGAAGAGGAAGCTAGGGTTGAAACTACAGGGTTTGAGTGGTAATGGAATTTTTTTATGAAAGATACCGGGTTCGGGCCAAATCAGCAACAAATGACATTAAGGTCGTTATGGATGACTTTATTCTTAACAAAATAAGGAGCATTGAGGATTTTACGAAGGGTTTTGGATTGTAGGAATTGGATACCAGAGGAAATCGATGGCTTAGTTTAGCCCCAAAGCTCTACTCCGTAAGTCCAAATAGGTTGTATGATGGCCATGTAGATGAGTCTAGTTGGGAGCTTAGAGCGTTTGTCTAGTAAGTGTTGAAGTAGCCTGAATCGTCGAGCGGTTTCTTGTCTTAAAGATCAGTGATATTGGATTGGAGGCTTTGAGATGCAATAACTGGATTGGTGTTGACTGATAATACAAATGTATCATCAGCATACGTGGTAAGGATAGTATTAGGTTGAGTTGGGATGTCAGCTGTATAAACTGTTTAAAGAATTTTGGCCTTGAGACCTTGAGGCCAACTTAATTGAAATAATAATTATTTATCCCTTGTTTTTGTATTTGCATAGATGTAAATGATATTTATTTTAATTTTTAGTAATATTACCATCATTAAGTCCAACAATACTTAGATCATTTGTACTTCAATAATAATGATCTTTTAGGGGGAAAGAAAAGTTCAACTGGTTATTGATGTTTAAATTATTATTAATATTAATTCCACAACTACTAAACGATTGTTATGGTTAAATATAATTATTCTTACATCAATGGAATTCTAACCTAAAATGGAAACTAAATTTGATTAAAGCAAATCGTATAATTGATGCAAAGGTGCTACGCGTCACCACTATCGCGCGAAACATCAAGAGCAAGTCGCTCGGAGCGATGACGCGAATTCATAGGCTTTCCCCCACAAAAGAAGTTACTCATAAGCGGCTAAACTTCTGTTTTCGCTTCAAAAACACTGTTCATTTCAGTTCTTCAATTTCAAAAATCGCTTGAAAATTAATTTCGAAAAATTTTCTCCTGTGCTTGATACGTGAAATTGAGACATTAAAAAGAATATGTTAACTAATGATTTTATTTTCTACTTTTTTAGGTGCGGGTAAAGTAAACTTCGATGGTTTCTGCCAAATCGCAGGGCATTTCCTTGAAGAAGAGGACGCTGAAGCTATGCAGGAAGAGCTGAAAGAAGCCTTCAGGTTGTACGATAGGGAAGGTAAGCTAAACATATATGTACGTAGGTTTTGCTGTACATGATAAATTCCGAAAAAAACATAAATAAATTTAACAATAATTATCAATAAATAATTGGGTTTAGCTTGACCTATATAACGCATACCGTTATTTGGATTGAGGCGAATATAAAAATTTATATAACGCTTTGAGTGGGATTCGATGAAACGATAAATAAATACATCGATTCAATAAGTTTCGGTTATCGAAGTGAGTACAAACATGAGAGGCGAAAAATGCGAAAAATTCTATAGACCAAAAATAAAGTTATCTCAGACACCTTTAAAGATCACCGAAGGGTTCCTAGACAATTCCGAAGTATAATGATTCCATCATGAAGATTTATGAACGCTGTCTCAGATTAAAATCATAGATTTATGCCAGAAGGTTGGAATAATGAATTTCGTAAACTATGTTAATTAATAGGGTGTAAATCAAGATGTAGTAAAATTTGAAGAAAATTGAGAAAATAAATGTGTTTTTTTATAAATCAGTATGAAATTACTAATTACGAATACTTATATGGTCCATACTTATTTAAATAGTAGTTTTGTATTATATTGTAAATAAAATCTTGGAGGATGCGGAAAAAAAAAAAAGTAGAGAACATTGTAAGTAATCGCTAAAATTAATACTTTAAAGTATATTATTGTAAACTATAATTAGTTAACCAAAAATGAGAAACGAAGGTTGATAGTTTATTAATCGAATCGACCGTCCCTATTCCATTGACCCTATCTTAAGAATTTTAAAACGGAGCTCAATTAATTCAGTACAGCAATTATCGAGTCGAATAATTCCACTTAAAGCTGGACTCGTGAAATGCATCTTAAATAAATCACTATTGATTTTCTTGTCAATGTAAAGGAAAGCCAAAACAAGTTTATTTTTTTAAAGTTTGTCGTGGCTGTAAAATAGTCTGCATTAGATCCGTTGTAGGGAACTGTTTTTTTTTGTTTATTAATTTACGATAGTTCCACTGAAAAACGTGAATACAGAGATTTATTAGAACAAAGTTCAAGTTGAAAGTTGAAATCAGTAAAATAATTATAAATAAAGATATCTTTTTCAGGCAACGGATATATAACAACAGCTACGCTTCGAGAGATCTTAGCTGCCCTTGACGACAAACTGACGTCTGAAGATTTAGACGGGATCATAGCTGAAATCGATACTGACGGCTCCGGTACAGTCGACTTTGACGGTAAGGAGCTTTAATAATTAATTCATAAAATTAAAATAATTCTTCTTCTTTCTCTTCCTTCTATTGTGCCTTTCAGCGTGGAGGAGCCCCCATTAAAAATAATTATGATAATATAATTTAATAATTTGGATACAATATTTACATGTTGATGAAATTTTGATGTGGATAGATTGCCCTCAATATCTGATTGCATTAAAAACTAAATTTAATTCAACACGTGTATAGTGTAATCGACCATAATTTTAATTTCAAGTTTTAGTATAGTTTAGTTTAAATACACATGTCTCTTCTCCTCTTCCCTCAGAAATGCAATCAGTAAAATTAATTTAAACTGCAATAAATAATTTAATTTTAATTTATTTAGTTATGTGAGACAAGTCTTTTTTTCTCCTTTTCTGCCCTAGTTCCACCACAGTTGAATCGAAAAGAATGTGTTTTATTTGTGGGATATAGATAGTCTGAGGATGCATTAAAAAAAACACTTAATAAGACAAACTTGTTATTGTTTTTTTGACTGGGCCCCCAGACAATCTATATTCCACATTAGATCTTCCAGTAAACTATTTTTCTCTCATTTATGTTTAATTTGGTATCCCCTCTAAAGTATAAATTATATAGATACATTATTATTTGATAAGATTGTATGATAAGAATGCTACTCACATAGTAATGATAATGTTTTAATTTGGCTATTCTAAATAAGATCATTTTTACATAAAAAGAAAATTTTCAAATAGATGCTTTAAAAATCATTAAAATTATTACATTTGCTCTAATAACATGTTTTTAAAATGATTATGTTAGAATATAATTTAAAAAAGAAACAAAATATTTCTTCAAAAAATTATTTTTAGAATTCTTATTTTTTAAGAATAATAAAAACTTTAATACTCCTAGGTCTCTAGGATAAATTAAAAAGGTTTAATTTTTTAAAATAGAACAATAAACTAACTTTTTAACTTTTTTGTTTAATTTTTTAACGTTCCGTTATATGGATTAAAGGTTTGAAGAAAAGATCCATAGAACGACTTTCTGGTCAGTGTGAGTTGGCTCCGATAATCTGAAGGGTACTGCTCGGTAGAAAGGACTTCATAATCAATACCAATAGTTGCTAATAACTTTACTGACATATGAACGCTTTCTTTTAAGATCTGTACTGGATAAAATCATCGTAGAACTGGCAATACCGAACATTGCCTCTTTCTACTTTCCAAACATCTATTGACATTCAGTAGTATCCAAAACTGTGGAATAGTCGCTTGATTAGCCATTTACTATCATAAATAAATAAGAAATCAATTTTCAGTTTCGAATCATCCTAACCTTTGAGAATTATGAAATCTACTCTCAGCTGTATATTAAAATCACTACGTGCTGATTTCGGCTGGATGAGCATCTGCTGATAGTGAGTGGCTAATCAAGTGACTATTCCACAGTTTTGGATAGTACTAAATGTCAATAGATGTTTGGAAAGTAGAAAGAGGCAATGGTTGGTAATGCCAGTTCTACGGTGATTTTATCCAGTACAGATCTTGAAAGAAAGCGTTCACATCTCCGTAAAGTTATTAGTAACTATTGGTATTGATTATGAAGTCCGTTCTACCGAGCAGTACCCTTCAGATTATCGGAGCCAACTCACACTGACCAGAAAGTCGTTCTATGGATCTTTTCTTCAAATACGCGAATCTGAATCCTTATTCCCAAACGTTAAAAAATGCAAACTTTTTTTTTTTGGTCCTATTACTTATAAAATTATAGTTAAATTAAAAATTTACAGGCGCGTATATCGTAATGTGGACTTAGCATATCTTTATAGCTTATCTTAAATAAACGGAAAAAGAATCTATAATTGGAAGACTTCATTCTATTTCAAATTCATGAATTTTAGATTTTTAATCAAAAGAGGATTAAAAATTACTTGGAAGTATAAACATTAAGTATGAATTGAGGGCGAGTAATGTTCAAACTATACTGCCCTACTTTATTGCTCTTGAAATCATAGAATACAATTTGTATTTAACTGCAACCTTGCAATTTTCCGTTTAAAATTGTCTGAGGAGAACTCGAGATAGCCAATAAGATTAAGAAATTGTCTTTTGGTTATCAGAACTATAATTTATTCGGTTAGAAGAATATTTTTTGCATTTATAATCTTTTAGACTGATTACAATTTCATATTGACTGCTAGAGGAGAGAAATATTTTTCTCATGTTTAATGGAAAGCACATACTTATCTGATTTTTTTTTGACATGATAACAATTATAATTTGAGACCTTTATAAAAATAAATGTCTATATAAATTATATATTCATAGAATCAAAGAGCCTCTTTGGCCTTTTTGATGTAACCAATGGTGTGAACGAAATCGTTCTTTGGAAGGAACACCTGCCCAGAAACTGATAAGATAGTGACGTCTTTGGGGCTTGACAGACGGTTCTCTTCTCAAACCGTCTATTAACAATGCTCTGAGGGTAAGCTATTCAGGAAAGCCTTCTTAGTTGGCCTTGCTTTAGAAGAAATAAATAAAAAATAAAAGCAAGAACTCTCATGAAGGTATCTGGAACGTAACATGGGATTCTCGTTGTTTACCATAAATATTACCACTATCAAATTAAACCTATTCTCTATAATTACTACTCAAATGAAGTTCTTCGTAGTGACCATGACCTGAAATTATATAATGAATTATATAGAATAATTTTACTCTTGTTGATTTATTAAATGACAAAATTTTTTAATAAATGCCAATTTATTTTTCAGAATTTATGGAGATGATGACAGGAGAATAAACGTCACTTTTGGTAAATATAATCAAAACCAGATAATCTTCCAAACTTTGAAGAAGCATTTGAATCATCTGCCAATCCATGGCACGTCCATGAGGATTTATAAAATAAACTTATATATCCCGACTTATCTATAAATATAATTTAAGTAAAAGAAATAAATTATTTATTTATTAACTTGATTATTTATTTCCTTTACATTCATTTTATAATTGAAAAGAGTTATGCATTGTTAGAAAAAATATAAAACGTATTGAACAGGATTCAATCAAGCAGGAAGAAGTAATCTGAGCTGTATTATTCGCATTTTCTTTAAAAAAACATCAAGCTCAAAGATCTTTATTGTTATATAAAAAAATTAGTTAATAAATGAATAAAAACCTCTATTGCTCCAACCCATGAAGACACTGGTTCAGAGTCTGTGGGTAGAGACTGTACCATTTCTTGGACGACAGATGTGCAGGGAGGTGATTTGTGCACTTATATAAAAGGTATATCTATATCTCGACCCAAGACTTAATATTGGCATTAAATATGAGGTGTACATCTCGGTAGATTGCAGAATCTCATTCAATGTATTTTTTTTAGTAAGAAATTCATTCTACTTTGCCTTTTTTATATTGATAATTGAAAGAGAGGAAGAAAATATTATTCATGCATGTAATCAAATTGAAAGAAAACCGAAATGTATTTGTTTGTTCAAAGTTTCAAAAGTGAATTTTTCCGGCTTTAGTATAAATATATATATTTTTTAAATTATCATGATTAGGTCATTATATTTTATTATGATTATATATTTTAACTTCATTTTTATAAAATGAAAGTACAGCCCTAGATATGGACTGGGTATCCCTAAAGGTATATTCTCATTAAGCAGAAAGCAGAATAGATTTTAGCTGCAACATCGAAATCAGAGACATTTGTGAGAAGTTTCAAAGGATAAAAAAAAAATTAAATAACTAAATATCTATAGTATACAGATATAAGGCAAAAAATAATCAAACCCAAGCATTTAAAATAACAAATATCAGATGGTTCCACTATACTTTACTCTCTCTCTCTCTCTCTCTCTCTCTCTCTCTCTCTCTCTCTCTCTCTCTCTCTCTATATATATATATATATATATATACCACTGTACGTTACTCTTACCTTAGTGTCAGCTGAAAAGTCCGAGAGATTCGTCGGCTAATGGTGGAAGAGGAGGAAAAGAGAATTTTTTTCTTAAATAATTCGTAACATTCCTAACTCCTTCCTATAACAGTATTCATAATTCCTTTAAAAGAACAACGACATTGTATGTATTGGTTGACGATTTTTAATTCAGGAACGAAATATCTTATATTCCATTTCCTACATTTTTTTTAAATAAAGTAATATTTCGAGTTGTGAAATGTTTGAACTTAAAATTTTATGAAAGTAATTGGTTAAAATTAAAAAAAGAAGTTTAAGGTTATAAATATTTTGTAATGGTTAATACAATAATTTCAATACCATCATAAGATATACAGGAATGCTTTGTTTTAATAGTACCCATTTTTAAAAATTTTTTTAACTCACATGGAACTTTCAAATACCTTAATTGACAAATATTGAGGCTTTTTGATTTATGAGTTTTTCTTATGAAGCAATATCAGAACGTCGAATTGGAAAATCATTGGTAGAAATTTGCGTCAAGTTACCACTCTCTTCACCTGCTCCTGATGACTTCCAACATAATTACTGCTAAAAAAAATTAAAATATACCTACGAGTAGTAATACTAAAAAATGACTAGATTAATAATCGATAAACTATTCGAAAAGAGGGAATTAGACCTTGACTTACCTTAAGAGAAATCGATCGACGAAATTCTCAAGTTTAATAAAATATTTTTAATTTTATTGTAGATTTGAATAAAATGAGTCAAATTTCCATATTACTATATTTTATAGACTTAATGAAAACTCAAAACGTACTATTATTAATTATTATAATGGATATCTAATCATGTAAATGGGATACTGAAAAGGGTCAAAATAGTTATAGATTGGTTGAACCTGGTGAACAACAAATCATATATCAAGTGTATAATATACAATTGAATACTCGTACATTATCCTCTGTATATTTTCCAATTAACGAATATTGCAAATTAAAGTTGATTTGGTTAACATTTATTTAAATACGATGAGTGAAGTTTAAAAACGTCATAATCTTTCTCTCTCCTGCTGTGCGGTATGAGGATATCCTTTATAGAGCCTGGACTAAGTTTCTCTTTACTGAGCCAACTCTCACTTTCTGTTCCAGTCTATTCCTTGCTTTCTGAAAGTCTAACATACACAGTCCTCCCACGAGAAACGAGAAGTTCCTCTGGTTCTTATTCCTTCATTTCGGGTCTCGCAGCTATTCCTGGCCTTTCTCTCTGGGTCAATCCTAAAGAGATGTCCCAACCACCTTAGTTTGTACTCCTCTAGAAAGTTCTCAGCTGGTTTAAGGTCCAGGATTAGCCTGTCTGGTGGCGTTCCTATAGCTTCGAGTTTTCCTCTATAGTTATCGCACGTACCTTATTTCCGCTCACACATGAAATGTAAATTCACATGCATTCACATTCACATTTATTTATAGACGATAATACCTCTTGCAGTTCACTTATTATTTTGTAGCTCTTGATCATAATTTAAAAATGTGTGGCACAGAACTCATAACTAAGATATATTATTGTTATTATATCTATAGCCCAGGGGAATAAGCGTTTAAGTCGAATTTCGTCCAAATTGAATTAATTGTATTGAAGAGGCGGAATCACCTTTCTATAAATGGATAATTGCCAAAGACAGGACTGGTTTACGTGTGCAGTTATTACTTATAGTACATCTCCATAGGTACAAGCTAAGGGAACGACACGATTTCCCTTCCTTCAGCATAATCAACCCACTATGGACAAAAATAGACCTAACCACTTTTTTTACTAGATTAGCAGTTTATGACTCCTGTGATACAATGCCGGAAACAGAACATGATAACGAGAACATCTATAAAAAGGAATGTTATTTTTAGATTGAGAAATAATGCAGTGAACCTTGTATTAATATTGAATGTTATTATAGTATAATAATGTTATAAAACTACTTATTTTGTTGGAGCGGTGGAAAAGTTCCGGCCATACCCTCATATTTCCTCCCTCTCACCACGCCCTATAAAAAAACTACCTCGGGGACCGGTAGAGATAGTTCACGGCGGCGATAAGCTGAAGCTGAAGAAAACATATTTCACTTGTAGTACCATAACAACTTATATTTAGATATTATTGGAAATTCATGTTTAAATAATGCTTTTCGATACTTTTCAATGTATCCCTAACCAAAATAAAATTTGAACACGAATATCTCTGATTTGGAGCACCCCTCAACTACTTAATCCATGAAGGATCTTGGGCTCAACACATGGTTACTGTTTCTAGGACAACGGTAATGCAGGAAGGTGATTTGTCCAAGATCACACTCAACCATTAAGTTTTTTCATCTTTTCAAGAAACCCAATTTATAGAGGTTTGGTGAACCCTGGGAAGGTCTCGAGACCTCACAAGAGCCATCGCTGGCTGTACATTAAGCTATTTTGGAGGAAATTGTACTTAACGACTTATTCACCTGGACAGTAGATATATATTTTACGGTATTCATACAAAGCCATTGTTTGCCAATGGTGTTATTATTCTTGATTCACTAATCATAATGGAAATATCACCTGCATCCTAAATTTAGACAATGTAACATCTATATACATCATACATCAGCTTCTAAAGTAATTTTTATGAAGTTTCCAACAGTAATTAGTGGTTATGAAAACTACAATGACTCGGAGAAGGGTCGATTTGCATTCATTATTCATGGAGAAGTTCCAGTTCTTCATTTATCACAGCTGAGCCTCGCCCGGCCATCGAGCCTCCATTGAAGGCTGTCAAGGACCGCTCTCCACATCTCGTGGCTTGTTCTCAATTTTGGGTCAATGACCAGTCACTTCCAGCCCCAGTTTTATTTTTAGATTTGTATTTACAGCATATTAATTAAGGAAATACAATATGCACAATTTTCTGTATCAATATCTCTAATATTCAAATATTGAAAGAAAAAAAAAGTTTTGAACAAGTATAATCGGTTCTTAAGTTAATGAAAATTTGTCGATTGCTAAATACAATAGATTAAACTTAGAATGAATAAGACTCGATATGTAATAATTATCTATAAAATTACTTCCACATATGTAGATCGTGTCATAGTTCGCTCTACAGAGAGAAAGAAGCACTGCGTTCTTACCTGGAGAGTCCAATGCTCATTATAAAATAAAATATATTCTAATTAACAAACTATACATAATTTAATTATGTAATACATATTAATAAAAACCTTAAAAATAATTATGCATGCTGTAGTGCATTAATCAAACAGGAATTATTAATTATTTAAGAGATGGATTATTACCTCATTTATGCTTACAAGATTAAACAATATTAATTTGTTTGATTGTTAAATACAATAGTTTAATTTTAGAATTAATAAAATAAATACATAATGATTAACTATAAAATTACTTCCATATACTTCCTGTTTTACACTGAGAGCGAAGCACTGCGTTCTTCCCTGCGCGAACCTGTGGAGTCTATTGTTCAATGTAGAGAAAATAAAATGGCTTCTCAGAACATAATATAATTTATGATTATGCTTAATTTAATAATTTGATTTTATAATACGTATTAATAAAAAACTTAAAAATCATTATATATGCTGTTAAGTGGGTATTAATCGAACAGGAAGTATTAAGTATTTACGAAATGAATTATTATCTCATTTCTACTTACAAGATAAAACAGTCTCAATTTTTTCGGTTGTTAAATACAATAGTTTAGAATGAATATACTTGATAGATAATAATTAACTATTGGTGTTAATAATAATTATAATTATAATAATTAATAATAATGATTGTAATTGCTTCATTATTCATCGTGTCATAGTCTGAGAACTCGCACAAACCTGTAGAGACCAATGTTCAAATTAGAGAAAATAAAATGATTTCTCAGAATGCATTGTAATTTACATTCTATCCTTAATTAAATAATTTCATTTTATAATGCGTAGAAATAAAAACCTTAAAAATCATATACGTGCTGTAGTGTGTGTCTTAATCAAACAGAAAGTATTAAATATTTAAGACATGAATTATTCCCTCAAAGGGTGAAGCGAAAGAAGATTTTTAGCTTCACAATGGTGTCATCCTTATCTAATATTATATACCAGATATATATTATTTGTATACAGAAATACTAATTCTGAGATTATCATTGAACAGAAAATAAAAAAAATCCAAATGTGCTAAAATGTATGATAGTTATGAATTTTTCTGTTATAACGCCTGAAAATAAGTATCCAAAAAAAGGCTCGGAGTGTCCGATACCCCCTGAACTAATAATTTATTGTTAAAGTGTTATTTATTTATTTCTATTTATAAATGGATTCCACCTTGACCCATTTCTATTTATTAAGTTATTTTTTGCAACAATATAGTTATCATAAAACTATAAAGCATCACCAAAATTATATGCTGCGAACTGTCTCCTCATAATTTTATACTTATTACAGAAATAAATATGTCTCCCTAATATGGCATTTACTTTGAATGTATTGGAATGAAATATATCTAATCGCATGTGTACTCTATTTATACCAAAATGTGTCAAAGTATGACTTACATAACAAATAAGGAAGTAAATAAACTTTGCAGAATATATTTATTTTTCTACAAATTCAGTTAATAATTTATAACACTACACATAAGAAAATAAATCTCGTCGTTGAAAAAAAATTCTAATTCAATTTTAAAAGAAAAACCACAATTAACAAAATAAAAATCATCAATGTAAAGTTTCTTTCTAAAAAGGGATTGACAAAAGTAGTTTTTAACTGATATATATATTTTTTACAATGATATATGGCGTTCCTAATAAAATATCATGCCTGTAAAATATACATTTAGTGGCCAAGAAAAAAAAGAGAAACAGTATGTATCAGTTGCAACAGCAAACTATGGACACAGGTACTATTAGTTTTACAACCATATATTTATTTTTTTAAAATCTACAATTTGTTTTTGTTTTTTTTTTCAAAAAACTATTTGGATAAATTATTTTCCATTATACATTATCGGCCTTACAAAATATCTTATAATTATTGTTATACCACATACATGGATAAATATTGCATATATAATCTTATTGTTGGTATTTTGCCTAGTGCCTATATAGTGGAATAGTTTACTATTTTGTATCTTTTGGTGCTTTTGTGGTCTAGTAAGCTGCTAGCTCGATAAGTCTTGGATGTTTTGGTTGTGGCCTTCAGTAAACATAGGTCTACTGTGAAAAGTAGACAAATATTTATTTTCGAGTAATTAAATAATTAATTACATTATCTAATGGTCAATATAATCATTATGATAACTCTTTTGATAACCTAATTTCTTAGTAGCAAAATATGTAATGATATAGCTCGCTATAGTAATTTCTAAGTTGGTTAACTTCATAGTTACAATTGTATTATTCTTTTATATTGTTATTTTAATATTGATTATACTTGTAAATATAGTTTTCATTTCATTTTCCTACATATGAATGCAGATACTTATTTGGAAGCGATACGGGAATGTTTATGTCAATTAAATGAAGTATTGTTTTAATTACTATTTTTTTTAAACTTGACTCTGAGAAATATTGAATATTTTTTAATTCAAGTATTTTAAACAAGCCTTGTACATGGAATATTTATTTTATCCAAGTTTTTAACTTTTGTAATGTACAGAGCACCGGTTTTCTGCTAATTTTAATTTTTAACCAAGGTTTATATTTCAGATAAAATGAATTCATTCAGTATCAAATAAGAACATATCTTTATTTTGCTATTCAATAGTTCAATTTCGTGAAATATTGATCAAATAACCCATCGAAAAAATAATTCACGTTAAAAAATGAATTAAGTTTAAAAGACTTTTCTAATGGGAATTAAGAGTACGATAAAAGGGTAGCCCCAAAAATAGAAAAAAGTGTTAATTAATTTTCCTAAAGCAATTTATCTTTTCCTAGAAACGAAGTGAAGGTGATTTTGATGATTTAACGAATCCTCTTTGAGAGATTAGGACCTCAAAATCCATAAAATATTAGAATTTTAATCGATCTCGGAGAGTCTAATTACATTGGTTGGAGCAATGGAGAGTAGTACTTGAAAAAAAATTGTTCTTAGGTAAAGAACGAACAGCAAGTTCAAGAGTTTCTCGACGCATTTAAATCAATTTCTTTGCATTTTCATTGCAATGTCTCTTTATTAAATATTTAAGCAATTAGCATAGGGTCAGCATCCTGCTTTGATTTTAAGCTAAGTCTACATCTGAATTTACTCCAGATAATAAATCTTCTATTATATTCAGGAACATTTTCTTGCGTGGCGCTACAACCCTTGGCGAGTCAACCGGGGTTTACCTACTCTTCTTTAAGTGTATGTATTTTTGTCTTCGGTCTTTCGCGATATCTGGTCTCGTGTCTTTGCAATATGATCAGTCTTTCGAAGTCGGCCAATTAGTAAACTCTGTAAATGATAGTTCTTCTTATTCTAATTTTGGTTTGGATTCTTCACATGCTATCAATACGCAGAGGTCTTATGATATTATCTATCTGTTATCGAAGGAGATGAGATTCTTGTCAGTGTCTAACATTCTCAGATTAACCAAAGGTTAACACGTGTATTCATTGAACGGTGGATAACATTGACAAGCTTTTAAACGATAAACAAAGTTTAATAAAGATCGATCAATGTTAATCTGATTTGGTCATATTACAATAGAATATTGTTTAAGTTTAAATATTGGTTTCTCTTTTGATTCGATTTGGTTCTTATAAAATAAGAGATTTAAGTCAATAAAAGTATCCCCAACCCCTCCACAATAAGTTGTTAAGTCGAATCTTGTCTAGAGAGAGTTTACTGCGACGAGGAAAGTAGAATTGTATCATTCTCGAAGTTTTTGGCTTGAAATGGAGTCATTGGAAAAGTGAGATTTGGTTGGCAATGAAAATCTACGGAAGCGAACGCATTGATCAGACAGGGACTACTAACAGTTCAGAGCAGAGTGAGTTACGAAACAGGAAAGTGAATGTGTCGGTGTAAAAAGGAGCTTAAAAATTGTTTGTTTGTTTTCTTGGGTTTAGGGGCGTAAAACATCCAGGTCATCAACTTGGTTATTAAGTTATGGTAACTTAAAAATTATGGTAGCTTAAAAATTGTGGTGCTAGTGCTTGAATATCTGAAACTATCCTACTAACTGTAGAAATTAACATTTTTATGTTTATTGTGCTTAGTTAGTTATAGTGGTGTTTTTTCAAATAAATATAGACATATAAAAGATGTTTGTGCTTGTTCTTTCTTGTATAAAGTTTAGGTGGTTCCCTTCTGTATCATCAGAATTATAACCTTTGTTAGTAGGTGCAAATATTTTTTAGCAGTTGTAATATAAGCAATGACTCCTCCATTTCCAGCCAATGCCTAACTTAGCACCCTGTTAACATCAATAATAACATAGTTTTGCTTCTCTAAGTACAAGAAACTCATTTTGGACAAAATTCAACTTAATCATTTATTCACTGTGCTGTAGATAAGTAGGCGAAACAACATTCTAGTCTTTATTAGGGTCTATTTTCAAAGAAAAGTAATTTTCTTTTAGATATTGTAGGTGAAGATAAATAGAAAATTTTGTGAAACCGATAACGCTTCATTAATCGCCAACCAAAAACTAACTACAAACAGTTTGTTTAAGCATTTGATAGATTTTTTCAAATTTTCGGTAAATAGTATATCAAATTAAACTCTAAAGTGATTTTAGACGCCGAAATTTTTGAAAATATAGAATATAGATCTGTGATTCTAAAAACACTTTAGACACTCGGCACAATATTAAGGTATTACTGGAACTAGATAATAGAAAATGGTTGGTTGTATTTTAGTGTACTGAGGATATTTATTTGATCTTTTGATAGTCGAGATCCGGTTTTATCTGCAACAAAAGATATTTAAATAGGCTGTATAAAGCTTTATAATAAAAAGCATCTTAATATGCGAATAAAACGCTATAAAAAATGTGATAAGATTCGCTATAGTACACTATCAAATCGTAAAAAAAAGTTATTCCACAATACATCTCTTGTTTGTATTAATAAAATTTTTTATATTTACGATTTTTATATTATTTTAAATGCTATTTAAAACTCGCTATGGATTATTATTTTAAATAGTATTTTTAACATAACCAATACTGCCAACAACTTCATAATTTTCAGTACGAGTGTTACAATCCACAACCATATTCATTTCATAATTATATTCTGTTAAAATAAGTCAGTTGTGTGCTAATAACTGTTTATAACCAAGAGATGCATTCTTTAAGTTTTCAGATCCAATTTGAACAAAATAAACGGGTGATTAACATATCTATCATTAGTAATTAGTATGTCAGTATGTTTTTAATTTCTCGAAAAATTAAAAGCCAATATAACCCTCCTTCTTGGTATTCAAGAAAAAAAAATTACCTTGTATTAATTTAAATATTAATTGTATCAGTAAACACACGATAAACAGTTTATCAACATAAAATTTGATTAAATTGGTTTTTAAAACAAGGAAATAAATAAAATTATTATGCCTAATAAAGAAAAGGATATTTAAAATATTGCAAAACTACCCAATGGTAAAAGAAGATTCTAAGGTTGTATTATATTAGGTTTAGTTCTTATAAATTGTAATTACGTAAATAAATGTAAAATGTGCACGTCTGAAATATATTTATGAAATTATTTATTTAATTAACTAAAAGGTATAGTTACTAGTCAGGGCTAGGCTAATCTGTTTTGTGAAATATGTTATTTAAATTAGAATATTATTTAATTTACAGATTAACAAAAAATAAGAACGTTTTATGGGTGAATTGTTATTATCATTTAGGGAAATTGGAACAAAAATATTTCTTAGGTGAATACAAATATAATTGTCGTTGTTCTTGACCAGGTATAATCTCTATTCATTATTTACTAATATTCTAATTAACACAATGGCTGAATTATTAATTTTTTTATACATAACCCTTTTAGAATGTAATACATTTATAATGCACTATTGTATAAACATGTGCTATAGTTGTATTGAAACACTTTCTTAATATATATTTTAAGGGTTTCGAGAATCCTCAGTCCTATTTGTGTCTCATCAATCAGCGCCTTCGTGATCTCCAACCATACTCCGCGTTTGGTCCGTTTACTCCGACAATGGATGCCAGTTCTGGATCTGCTCCATGGGATTGGCGAAGGCAGAGTTCCAATGTGTGAGTGCCTTTCCTCTAGCGAACATGTAGGAACCCAGCACGCATTTTCCGATCAGTTTATCTGAAACAGTAGATAAACAACAGATACAAATCTAAGGTTAAAAATAAAATTTATGAATCGTGTCATTTAATTTTTGTAGTGAAAATTACTTTAGCCAAGTTGAGCTATTTTTGGTAGAGGAAAACATACGGGGACGCGTCATCGAAATGAGCAGGGGTCGAAGATTCGTTCCCTAAGATTCGTTCCTAATCGATCTCATTCAAATCGTTCGGAGCAGGAGCAATATTTTATAAGGAAGATCGTTCCGATCTGGACTGGAACGATATCATTTTGTTATAAAACAACCGCTCCCGAACGGAACAGAATCCGCCAGGAGCGATATTTTTGGATACCTTGAGGATTTGATCCAGCTGAGCAAAAAAATATCGATCCCACATGTTTCTTTCTACACCTTGATTTTGGCCTCCTCATTTACCTATCTACACACGAAAATATCAAATCGGAATGGAAAAATTGTGCCTAGAAAGGCCTAGTACTTTCTCTACCTAAAAAATTCTGAGAACTAAAATTTTTTACTATCTTAAACTTAACCGATCCTTATCGGGTCTTCGTTAGGATCAAGTAGATCATAAACCAAACATTTAGGAAAAAAACTGGTTGAAATCCAATTTGTAGTTTCCGAGCATTGGTTGGAACCAACTTTTCCGGACGGACGGACCGACACCACTGAGATTTTATGTTTTTGGATTCTATTCCCTATGAAACGTCGAGAAACATTAAAATATCGAACTTGAATTTTTTTGGCGATTTCAATACTTTCTTCATCTGAAGGATGAGAAAGTAAAAACGAAGGATCGATATTTATTGTTCCAGCCCAGATCGATTCCTCAAAGGATGGAAAAATTTCGCTCCGGTCGGGATTGAATCAAACTCGGGATTAGAATAAACCATCTTTTGTGGATAGGATTCGAATTAGAGCATTTTCGGAAAGAACGTTATTTTTTCTACCTAAAATAATGGTTTCATTCAGAGCAGCAAAAATATAAATATATCGGTTTCATCCCCTGGAAATGAGCGACATGCTCGTGACGTATTGCGCCAGTCTTGCGAATAATAGTTGTATAATTCATACTAATAAATACATAAAATATCAACAACTAGTAAAATTTATCTTATCTCCTAAAAGATTTTATTTAACATTGCGGTATTTTCCATATGTTCTTGTTCCGGTATGGCGGTCCACACGGTTGTGGTGTTGGTTTTGTTTGCCAAGCTTTCATTTTTTCATTTACTGACTAGCCCTGAGGAAGCTCACAACACGATGAGTGAAAGCTTGGCAAACAAAACCAACACACGGTTACCGGAAAAAGAACATATGTACACTAATTATTATTTCAATTAAATTGCTAATATTTCGTATTAAGCTATATATTTTGATTAATAAATATATTACTTGAAAATGTATATAATTATTGTTCGGAGTGAAAATATTTGTTAAAACCAGACTAATACTGATAATTTCAAGTTACAAATTATGAAATATAAATATTTAAGGCTATAATTGATTTAGAAATTCCCAAAATAACAAAATTATTGCAAAGTTTTGAATTTTCATTCCTGTCACCAGTATTTATCAATGCCTATTTAATTTGTTTTTTATTAAATACATTTTTCCTTTTTGAATAGTTTTGGTGGCGGTTCTCTATAGTTTCTACATCAGGGCGCATCGGTTTTCAATTTTAATCCCACAACAAGGCCATTGATAACATAACTTTTATTTTATATAATGATTTAATAAAAACGTTCATACAGTTGACAATCGCAATAAGTAAATAATTGACTCTTTATGAAGAATTTTGAAGGATGCGGAGAGTTGAATTAGCATTTTATTCATTCCCTAAAAAAACACAAGTATTGAACATATCTTGAATAAGTCTCTCTCTCATTTTTCTTTATTTTAACAGCATACCTAAAGTTTGAAACTTTGCATTACCTATTTAATAAATGAACCACGTATATTATTTACAAAGTCCGTAATGGCGTTTGAAACTACCATCAAAATTACCGACTCAAGTTTCGTGGCCGTGTTTACAAACTGTCAAGCTGGAGGGCTGTTCACTGCCCAAACTTCACGTTTAATAGTAATAATAAAGGGTCTAAACTCAATACGTTCCAAAATTAAATTTATTATTGGTTATTTTGTCAATAATATTGTTTGTGGCAGTAATAGCTAAAATATATCATAACCGACAACAATATTGTTTTTTTATTAATTTAACGACACATCAGACGTTATAGCGGGAGCCCTAAATTTTTCCTATCCAGGCATAATTAGAAAAGGGATCTTTACGGTACCTGACATCGCACATGCTCGGGACCCCCATTTTACGTTCCTTCCTAAGAGCAGTATAACCAAGAATATTTACTTCTTTTAAAAAATCCTAACGGGCTACAAACCAGCGTGCGCAAATCTTGGGCATATTAGGTTGTTATGCTAACCACCACAGCCACAGGTGACGCAGGTGACAGTTTAATTTGTCTAAAGGCACATGCTACCTTATAGGTATTATTTAAGTGACCAAAAACAATATTATTTAGGTTCAAACACATCACCCAAACTCACTGGTACGTACATTACTGATAGACACATTACCACAGAACCCGACAAGGAGAATAAAACTTCTCTGGAGAAGGGATCTACTACAGTGAGATGAAGCGCTCCAGGAGTGCCTTCAATGGAAGGTTTTCTATCCAGGCTTCCACGTGAATCCCTTAAGGGAGGTTTTCGAAAGAAGATGACAAATATAATGTGTGCCAAACGTCATTAGTACAATTACTGTCAATAAATATTTATTATTATTATAAAAAGACAACATTAATTATTTAACATCTTTTTGAACTAATAAATTTAAAAAACTGAAATGCATTGCCCCGTTTAATTGTTGTTTGTTTGTATTAAAATTACTCTTGTGTGTTGAGAGAGAAATATGGCTGGATTAGTGCAGCAGCGTCTGTGAAGCCATCAGCCAGCAGTGCGGCCAACATAAACACGACATAAAACTTCTTTCATTGAAGGCGTTGGCTCGTCTCCCAAGTAAACTGAGTCCTCGTTAAACAGCAATAGGGGAGACCTCGTGGTCGGGTATTCTTGTCGCTGGAGATCGCGCTTCTGACGCTGTGGGTCTGGGATTTACAAGTAGTTCAAGACATCATCTTACACTTGTTTTTTTGGCGGTTCTCAACTTTGGTAGTAATAAATACATGGAAAAACTATTGAAGTTGATTCAGCCATTAGGTAAGTTCAATGGAACATACCAACTTCAATTGTTCTTCCAGTCAAGAAAATTATAATTCCCTAACAAAACGTAGATACTTCCAACATGAGCAAACTAATAAAATGCAATTTACAGCTTGATAGCGATTGAATACGATCTTTATCATATAGGATCGGAAGACGCTAAATATCGCGAAATAAATTAGCAATATTATATAGAATGTTTTCTCCGCTCTATGATATGGTAAATATATTTTAAGGATAAATAAATAGCAACATGAAATAAACAGCAGTTATGTTCAATTAGTACAGATGCCTAGTTGTAAATACATAAAAAGTGAATCTAAGAGCATAACGGATGTTCCATTTAATTTTTTTTCCTATTGTTATATTTCAGTAACTTACGTATGTGAGAAGATACCTTAATATTATCTTAATATTAATACATTATTAAAGGAGAAGTGTTGAGTTGCTATGATGAAGGTCCTTAGTTCAATTCCGGCTGTAGGAAATAAATAGCTTTCATCTAAAAACAGCCATGAATGGACCCTGTGTGATCTATCGACTCACCTCGGACTCATCCAACCTCTATAAATTATTATTATTCTTAATAGATCAATATAAACAAGTATTCGTTACGAATATGAATTTTTATTATTTTTGAATTATAAGACTCAAGTCATCTTTATTTGTTCTGAATAAGTGAAATCTTACATAAAATAGATCATCTTTACTGATTTTAGTTAATTTCGGGTCTTTTTTTATCACGATTTTCTCCAATTTCACGGAACGTCACGCAAATCACAGTAGCTTGACGTAATACGTGCATGGCCCCTTTTCTAAACAATATTTGAGGATACTAATCTTGCATGATGGTTCGGTCTTGATGGTTTAACGGATTAAGATTTTTGAAGGCGAAACCAACAATATAATGTCTAAACTTATATTATAGGACTAATCCTTTGCTTACTCCGTTTTTTTTACTGTGATGTAATAAATGGAAGTTATTAAATTATAATAATATTGTTATAATGTTAAAATTTAAGAAAGAGTTGTTATACTTTACTTAATATATTCAACCAGCTTCTTTAAGGTGGGTACCATTATTTGTGGGCAAAACCTAGCGGTTAAGTGCGTTCTCGGACAAATCACCTCCCTTCATTAACGTGTTCAAAGAAAAAGTACAGTCTCGAAAATGTACTGCACCCAAGAGCCTTCATGGGTTCTAGTGGTACAGGAACATTAGATTATTACAGGAGATACGTATTTTTGTTGTTTAAGAAAGAAACAGAATCATGCACTTAGTAGGTATATATACAGTATATACAGTAGGTATATAGATCAAAAAGAATACATTTACTCTAAATAGAATTGAACAGAAATAGAAAAAAAAATTAACAGTAAATAGATAATTAAAAATAATTGAATAAAAATAAGAATAAATTAAAAAATAAACATTTCATTTAACACATACTTATGTACAATATTTAAATACTACAAGTATTACACAAACCAGATCACCAGCGCCTCGTTACTGCCGTGGTACTGGAATTAAAAGCTAGTGGAGATTGATTGGGTAAGAATCGGAGACGCTCTGAACTTTGGTCGACTGTGACTACACTACAGGTGACCAAGATGATAGTTTTATTTGTTTAAAGGCACAAGCTATCTTGCAAACCTTATTTATGTAACCAAAAACGGCCGTGCCAATTAACAATACTGTCTAGATTTATAGTACCTTAATTGTTGAAAACCCATTAACTAGAATACACTTGAGCCTTCCTCAAAAATCCTCTTATCGTTTATATAATTCTATTGTGGACAGATTAGTTGTAGAATGAAAGGGATTTGTATGAGCGATGGTTGCGTAAAATTCGGGCTCAGCCCATTCTTTGGCTATTCATGTCCCAGATGTCCTTTATAATCTCCACAAGCCCAGTTCTATAGAATTTTAAGGCCATTGTGTCTGAAGGGCGACTTTCAACTAACATATTTTTTGCCTTTTATTTTTTTAAAGCTTCTATTATTGTAAATGTAGATATTTTTACAGATTATTATTATTAATATTATTAGTTAATCTTTACCACTCCCCTATCTTAATAAGTAATTAGGCTTGTTTACTAACCGTGCCTTTTTCATGACTATCGTTACCAGTGGATGAGGGATCTGTTATCATATGAATTTTAAATCAAACCATAGAATAGGTTCGACTGGCTACTGTTCTTCTTCGTGTCGCTCATGTCATTTTGTTGTAATTTTACTGGTAGTAAATCTGCAGATTTTCAATTTGTTATACTTGACAGGGATGGATAAATATATAATGAGAAAAAAATCGTTAGAAATTATTCTTTCCAACAGTCGTAATTTTAACTGTATTTTTCATTATATATATATATATATATATATATATATATATATATATATATATATATATATATATATATATATAATCATTTGGTTGAAAACATTTTACAGAACCACTATGTATAAGGTCAATGAACAACAAAATATTTGCAAAAAATTTGAAATAAAGTAAACATTGATAGATAAAAGAAATAAACTAATAGAAAATATAACAATTTTTAAGTTATGTATATGTATTGTAGTATAAAAAAAGTGCAATATACATAAATACTAATTGTTTTCTTACTCTATAGTTTTTTCTTTCTTTTGTTTTGCTACTGGGTGCTAGGTGCTAACTGATAATTTATTTCCATTTTTTATTATTAATTAAATTGCAATTGTATTCTACTTTATGACATTATAGTTCATATTTTAGTTATACTAAAAGAACTTTCCTCAGAATAAATGAAGACTTTATTATTATTAAATAAAAATATATTGATTGATACACTTGTACATTGATATATTTTAGCACCTTTCCTTTATATCAAATTAACTTCATACACAACAAAATATGAAAATTTATGTAACTAATTGTTCCAGGGTATATGACATTGTAATGCCTCAAGCCTTTTTTTAGCCTAAGCGGAATTATTCTAAAAATAAACTATAAAATAAAAAAAATATGAAAACTTTATGATTGTAATTTATCAGGCAAAGCTTTCGTTAGTAAAAGAGGACTATAATATGATGACGAATTTCGGAGAGTAAAACCATGAATCAGAATGCTAATTGAAGGACCCATTAAGTTGAAAGTTGAATTGGAAATAAGAAAAATAAACCTATTGAGTTAGAATCTGAATTCTCTATACATTTACATCTATTCAAGATATGAGAAGAAAAACCCTTGGAAAATAGAAATAAACAGAAAAATCTATACCGATTTCATTTTTTCATAAGTGACCGTGAAATGGTCGCAATATCTTTTGGTCAGAGCACCAATCATATTATTAAATATTTACTAATATATACTCCACGACAACCTACTATTTCTTAGAACAAATACCAAGAACACAATACAACTGGTCGAAATCAATTTATGTTTTATTTCCAAGTTGAAAAATGATATCATGGACCCACCAAAATATCCATTTTTAGATTAGATTAAAGGTCGTGAAATCTGCAGATTGTCATTTTGTTGGACTCGACAAATGTGGATAATATATAAAGAGAAAAACGTTATAGGGGTAATACTAGCATGGACCTATAAATCTAATTTATTTTCATTCAAAATATTTTTTTATAAACTTTATAGCTGTGGTTAACTATCCTTATAGGGTTTTTACCTAAAACTATGGAAGCTTTTAAGCGAGTTCCCAAAACCATTACGTTATTCTAAATACGAGTATATCGAAAAGAAAAAATGTTTGAACCCACAACTTTTAAGCCAACTTTCTTTTATTTGATTTATCTTTATCGCCTTTTCAGTTAGCCCGATTTCAATGTTAGAAACAGGAACTTTGTAAAAACTGGAATATGAAAGAAAATAAAAACTGTCGTGATAAAAAAAAAAAGGTTCTGTTCTCATTAAAATGGTATGCGATATTAAATTGAAAAGATCAGTAAACAAGGTATTTTTTATTAGTAATGTATATTTTCAACTATGATATTTGAAGATATTTTTTGGGCAATGTTTACATTGAAAAAATCAGTTGGTTCCGAAATTGTTCATATTTTACTTTTTAAAATTTAAGAATTTTTTTCCCCATGAATCGGCCTGCTAGAACCACGCGAATATCACTCAAATTTTCTTCACACTCTCCGCTTTCTAAAACAAAAAAAATTACATCGTATATATTTTATACATTATATGTACATACATTAAGTTAATAAAGCATACTTATATTGCGTATTCTTTATATTATATTATTATTATATATGCGTGCAAGGGAATTAGCTGGTTGGCGAGTTAAGGTTACTGCAAGAGACGCCATTTACCAATTAGTTTTCAACAAGGTAACTAATATTACGGTTAAACTGGGATTGACAAAAATACTGATTTAGAATAAACCATGATTAACGAGCCATTTACGATTCCATAAAAGTAATAAATGAATGATCCTTACAAGAATTACCACTTATAATGCAACAAACTACTGGAACAATTACAGTTTTAATGGGGCATAGAGCAGCTATATTTATTAATTTTTTTTTAAATTATCTTTTATATATTTATAACAAAGTGAACATAACTGTAATAATAGTGACAATATAGAAACTACTTAAAAAAAACATTTTAATAGTTCTCATAAAATTTATTAGAAATGTTTTCTTAATAAGGACAAACAACAAAGACATAACTATCGTAATTGAACATGTAGGTTTTTAAATTCTTATTTTTGGTAATCTTTTG
The DNA here is from genome assembly GCA_037127475.1 of Arma custos. Taxonomy (NCBI): domain Eukaryota; kingdom Metazoa; phylum Arthropoda; class Insecta; order Hemiptera; family Pentatomidae; genus Arma; species Arma custos. The sequence goes on along the minus strand of CM073760.1, from coordinate 67,433,443 downwards.
ATTGAGTTCATCAAATTTCTTTTCTAAAGGGATACAAAAAAGAATCTTTTTGGGTTGCTTGGGTTCAGTACATTATGTAGTAGTGAACTCCCACCTTAATTACTCAAACGTATTAGAGAAGAAAAATATTCCATTAATGATCTAGGATGTAGTTTTTTGATCAGCCACTAGAAGCTGTGTAAAATCAACAGTTCAATTTTAATAATTAAGTAAGTAATAATTATGAAATACCATATCCCGCAGGATTATTCAAGAAATGAGAGATTTTTTCTGCTTCAAAAAAGTGATTTCTTTGTTCGTATGTCCAGAATTCAGTGCTTCAATTTCCCAATAACTGTTTTCCCCATATTTTTTCATTAGGAGCACTTTGATTACTTCATTCTCAGCCGCATATTCCCCGTTTAAACACGGAACACCAATTTTTCTTCACGGTTCAGTTCATTCGTTATTTTTCTTTATTATATTTTAAGATATAGGAAATTTTATTATCAAGACAATAGAAATATTTTCGTTAAGTTTATTTTTTTGATTTACTATATTATTCTGTAAGCTAGAAATTCTATTGCTATATATATTCTGAGCAGCTAGAAATTCGAACTAGTAATGACAGAACGAAATTATAATATAAGAATGATTCTAGGCTCACCAAATTAATATAAATTCGTTTTTTTTATTTAATTTTTCATTTGATTTTATTTAACGTCGCTTCAACTTCTGAGGCCATTAACGACGACTGCTTTTATTATATTTCATTGATTAAGTTTGTTTGCTTCAGGTACATCAGAGTCCTCTGCAGCTCGTTATCATTTTTGAAAAGTTGGCACGTTTCAATTCATTTTAATATTAATTAATATTAATATATATTAATTAATATTAATTAATATAATAATTAATATTAATATTAATATTAACGTTTTAATATTAAAACTTGATTAACTTGTGTTTTTGGTTTTTTGCTTCACTCTTATTCAATTTAATTCATTTAGTATCAAATTTAATATTCCTATTCGAATTTGTTTTAAAAAAAATTCTAAATAACTCGAGCCAATTTTGTTAAATGGAGAAAAATAGCCATGATCGAATGTTGAAGAATATTGAACTGAAATTCGTAGGTATTGGTAATATTATTTTTAGAAATATCATTTCATTAACAACAATTTTTTAAAGTTTAAAAACATTTTTAACTCCAACAGAAGAGGTAATTCGTTTATGTTGTAAGTAATTATAGGATTTTATTTTTATTTTTATAATTCTTCAATTGAAAATTTAATCTACTTATATTCTCAAGGAAATATTTTTTTAGGCGTTATTTACTAAAACTAAAAAAACTAAATAAAATTAAAATTTATTATAAATAATAGTCACATTTATTTATTAAGGTTTTTGAAGACCTGAAATCATGGTCGAAACGTTGGTTTTTAATAACTTGTTATTTAGTATTAACAATAATAAATTGTTATTTAGTATTTAAGAATTTTTTTTACCTTCACTCGGGCTATTTTTTCTCCATGAAATATAAAATAATTAATGCGAAAAACTTAAAATGTTAATGCTAACCAAAAAAAAAAGTAAGCAAATTTTTAAAAATGATTAACAACAAACTAAAATCTAGAGTAAATTTTGAATCTATTTTTGACAACCTGATTCGACTTTGCTTTCTAGTGCAATAAGAGCTATCTGCTATTATTGTTTTCCGAAAAATAGCTTACCTCTTTTAAATTATTATTTATGTAATCCTTCGTTTATTTAAAATTCATATGAATTCTAATGCCGCATGAGTAAATATCTAATTCACGATTTAACCAATTAATAAAATGTTTTCGATAATTCATAATCAGTAATTATCAATCCACTCCTATATTTTTATATCTTTATGTATATATTTTTTTGGGTGGCTGTAAATTTTAGAAAATTTTGAAGAAACAATAGTGGTGAATTTATTTCGAAAAAAAAAATCAATCTACCATGATCGACAACAATTAAGCTCCTAGAAAATACAAAACAAGGCAGTAAAACACAGGCAAAATCTTGATAATCAACCGTGTTGCCTAAAAAGAAGATGGCCTCGTGATCTTATAAGTGGAATTGGTTCAATACCACTTGTGGGCAGTTTCTCTACATGCCTTTATCTCATGCCTTTATCGCATCCTTTCTATCTACTTAATTTATTTTTATAATACAGGTGTAAATTTCAATAAATTAATTTTACAAAAACACAGAAGAAAAAAAAAGTCAAACAAACTCAAGATAAATATGTACAGGTTTAAGTTTTAAAGACGCCGTTAGTTTGGGCGATTGATGGAGTAGTGCCAATACAAAGATGAGTGAGCAGGATTGAATGGAACTCAGAAAACAAAAAAAAAAGGGTTTCCTGTGAAGGAGACTATTTCGGTTGCATTCTTGGAGATGTTATTCTCGTAAGTGACCGCTTCGGCCGTATAATTAGCATTACTAATGATTTTAGTCTCGAGAGGAATGCCAATTCAACTGAAACTCATAATGGCTTTCGATTATTTTTAGGTCACATTGCTCTTATGCAACCCGAATAAGGGAGGATAGGTAGGAATTTGTTGGGAGAATGAAAATGTATCATTGATCATCACCGAGTAATTTTAGATAAGCCTATTTGTGTTACGACTTCGATCATTAATTATATTTATAAATGGCCTACGGGTAGTTTCCAATAGTTGAAGTGAGTGAAGAATGTTAGGAATCACATATTAATTTCAGAAAGTTAAAACAGAAATTAAGATATTTGTTTTCAATTACATTCTTTTATTATTCAGCGTTTGTTCATTTTTACAAATCTCAAAGATTAAGATGCCAATAAAATAAATAAATAAAAAAGTAAAAAATACATCCTATTCCATTTATTCTAAAATAAATATTACAAGTTTTGATGTAAATGTTGTAAACCATGGTAACAGCTGTGAGAAAAGAACCAGGAAGGTTATTCTGATTTGTGTGTTGCTATTTATTTAAAAGAAAACAATTTTCTAAAAGGTGTGAGAAATGTTAATTTTAAATGTTGTTTCTTTTTAAAGGTAAGGCTGTATAGTATTTTGAGTTTGTAAATCAGTTACAGTAAATTATTGTCATAATAAAAATAAAACGATGTATATATATATATATATATATATATATATATATATATATATATATATATATATATATATATATATGTGTGTGTGTGTGTGTGTGTGTGTGCAAATTTGTTGTTGCGTTGGTGGTTACTATTACCCTAATAAAAAAAATACACGTGGATGCGCGTATGTTTGTTTCTAAAAGGTGTGTGAAATGTTAAATTACATATATCGCTGCATAAATAAAAGAAACATATTGAAAATATTATTTTTTTTTATTTGTGTACATTATTTTATCTATTCTCAGCATTACTTAAGAACAACCATTTCATCATTATAAAAATATTCAAGTATACATAAGACTGTTCGACGTCAAAAAATTAGTGCTAATGATTAATGTTTCATAATAACCAAAATTCATAACTCCATTACCTTTATTTAACGTCCTCAGTAACAGCTTAGTTTAGAGATCTTTAACAATGTATCGTAACATATAAATAACCACCTTATCCGAGGTAAATGACAACCTTGACTTATTAAATTATTAATTATTAATCAATAATTATGATAAACACTGGCATACGCGAGGGTAATTAGTTAATATAATTGAGGAGATCCGTTTAGGAACAAGTGATTTGTACAGAAGCCGCAGGTGATAATTGGCTTGGATCGTTCCCAGGATCACGGTGTAGCCAACTCGGATCTGATCAATCTAGCCACCTGCCTCCTAGCTATATCTGCCCTCTTAGTAAGTAGCTATAGTTACCATCTTAGTTATGAAGAATATCTACCCTTTTAGTTGGTATGGTTGCCATATGAGTTATAATACAGTCGAAACTGGATAAGTGGATCTCTTGGGGACTGGATTTCAATGAAAGAGGTATTCTACTTAAAAAATATTTCACTTAGTCGGGCCATTAAGGTTACATGTACCACTAAAAGAGGTTCTCAAACTACTTGTAATTTTTATAAATGTAAGAATTTATTACCTATCTATGTAGTAAATTCTTAAAAAAACCATACGTACATAAAATATTGAAACAATCATTATAATTATTACATAAGTTTGTAATACGAAAATAATACAATTCGGATAACATATATATGTACAATAGTATTAATGAAAGTAATCTCATTTTTTTCTGCACTTCACTGTGGCACTTAAATATGTTTTTTTCTATGTCTTATATTTTATCAATGATTTCATTATCAGCTCCTTTATTCATTTCAAAAACGTCTGCAACTTCTCAGTACAGTTTAGTGCTTACTTTTCTGGTAACTCGTAGCTTCTCTGCCTCTTTTCTATTTTTTTAGTCTTCTTTTTCATCTTGGTCGGGATTGTCCAAGTTTTCATTATCAACTGGCGTTTATTTATCCGAATATAAATTTATCCGTATCAGCAGGCTTCGTTGGGCTGGTCAAATGCACAATGGATGGCTGAAGATAGCATTCCCAATAGTCCATGAACCATGCACCAGTGGGGAAATGAAAAGTAGGAAGATCCCGAACAAGATGGTTAGACCAGGTTGGAAGGGACGCGGTGCGGCTGGGGGCGTCAAGCTGGTGGATGATGGCCAGGGGCAGAGACCGATGGAGACGGTTTCTTCTGGAGGTCAGGCCCGGACTGAGCTGCAGAGCCGAAGATGTATGTATGTATGTAACTAGTGTTTTAGAGTATTCAAGGATTTCTTCATCATTCAGTTCTCATGCTGTTATAATTTCGTCATCCATCTGAACATACTGTTAAAATGTTGGAAGCTACTCATAGGTATCTCCTACCACTTTTTCCTAATCCTGTGGCTGAAGTCCATTTACAGAGGTAAATACAAAAATTGTACCATATACAGAGGTGATTTCATCGAAAATAGATTCCACTTATGTGATAACATTCCAGTTAAAGAGTTTATTTAGGGAGAAAATGATTGGGCAACAAGTTTTGAACCACTTATAGAGGTATTCCACTTATGAAGGTAACACTTATCCAGGTTCGACTGTAATAATAATAAGGGCCAATATCTGTCATCATAGTTAGTCGCTATAGTTACCTTCTTAGTAGAGAGTTGAGTACCTATCCTGTTAGTAGGAAGCTACAAAATGTCTACGTCGAACAACATATGTTTTGACTTTTTTATGTTTTAACTTCAATTTTTCATAACAAAGAAGAATAGTAAACTCGAAGAAAGTAGGCAATCTTATTACTATCAGTAATAATCACCCAATGCAGGTATACTCAATTTTGATTTATTTTTTTCGATTTGACCGTATCCTGCAGGAAAAGTTTCATCATCTGCAGTGGCTTATGTATACGCAAATGAATTTACCAAGACACGGTTGTATTTCAACAATCACCAATTAGGTCTGAAAGTGGAGTGAAGATATGTAAATATGGCCCAGTAGCAATTTAAAATTGCTAAAAACCCATGTTCAGGGAGCACATTTTTATTAAAAGTTAAATTACGAAGAGGGTCTATCACAGATAAGCGAGGTGCTGCTATCTCGCGGAAGCGGGTGGGATTTCCACTGAACTCTCCTTCCAATTAACTTTACTGAATGGAAGGGTCCAACATATCTCAAAGTTCGATCTGTGAGTGGATTTGCCCAAAACGAATAAAGCATATTTTTATTTCTCTCAATTTATTTTCAATCACTATGTATTTATGTTTATTCATTTCACGTCACTTCATGCTACTGAGGCTGATCGGAAGATGCTAATAATTTGGGAGTCCAAAATTTGGCCTGTCCAGGTATAATTAGGAGTGGGATCTTTATCGAGTTTCTGACTTCGCACAGGCCTCCACTTTACGTCCCTTTCGAACGACGTTATGACCAAGGATGTCTTACTCCTTAAATTGATGTTTTCTATGCTAACCACTGACAACATTAAAACTTGTAGGTAACACCATATCGCAAGGCGCAGAACTTCAATGTACCTTTAGTTTGGCTCATAATAAGTAGAGTAAAAGGTTCCAAAGATTGGGAGAGTGGGTGTTATAAGAGTCTACCTAAGAGGCCAAGGCAACTGAAATAGCAGACACCCACTGCTACTTTACCAGCATTATGAACTATTCATGTGTTCTATTCCTTACCAAAAAATTCAGGATAATCCAACAATATTTGAAATATAAACAAACAATTCTATTATATATATATATATATATATATATATATATATATATATATATATATATATATATATATATATATATATATATATTGTAGTATATTGTGTTCAATTATATATCTATTAATAGGGAGTGGAGTGGTAGAGCGCTGAGTTGCAAAGCCTGAAACCATGGGTTAACATCCCGCTCACTGGCGGACTTATATTTAGTTTTTCTGAGGCCGGAGATGGAAACTATGGGATCTAGAACCCTCCTTGGGCTCACCCAGCCTCTATTGATTGGTTACTCATAATAAGGGGATAATCTGGCAGTTGAACGTGATCTAGGACAAATCACCTCCCTGCACAACCGTTGTCCAAGAAACAGTACAGTCTCTACCATCTATTGAGCCCCAGACCCATCACGGGTTGTAGTAGAGCAGTTTTTTTTTATATATCATTACCAACCAGTATAGATGTAATTAATTCCCAAATTATAAAGTCGGCCCAAATTAAGGCTCAGAGGCTCTTAGGTTTCTTCATATAACTACAATTTTAGACGTGGGGTATTTTCAATGGTTGTGATATATAATATTAAATATATACTTGTATGTGGTTTCGTATTTGTGAGTTAGTTTGATATTTATTATCGTATAGTCACCGGTCGAAAACGTTAAATAAATCTATATAACTAAAAATTAATCGCTAAATGTGTTGCTAAGCGCAAAACTCTCGAGAACGGCTCTACCAATTCGACTATTTTTTTTGTTCTTAGTTTTGTTAAGGCACAAAGAAGGTACTTATGGAGAAAAAAACTTAAAAATGACAAAGGAAAGAATAAAAGCAATTCTTCAATTTTTCTTTTCCCATAAAAGCCACTCTGTTACCAGCTGTCAAACATTTGACGCCGATCAAAGAAAAACAAAGGCGCGTTATTTGTTAGTAGAAGTTTATTAGGATTCGCGTTTCATTATGTGTATAAATAAAAATGATATGAAGATGAAAATTTGGAAGCCCTTGGTTTTAGGGAAATAGGGAAGAACAACGTCTGCCGGGACAGCTATTTGTTTAATAGAATTTTTTGTTATTAGGAAGTTACATCAATGCTTCCGTATTGCCCAGCACTCTAGACTCCTCTGAGTTCCCCTCTTCTTTTACATGTATATATATATATATATATATATATATATATATATATATATATATATATATACTAGCGCTCAGATTAGTGAAGAGAGAGATGTGTGGTTTGTTTATAGTAACTAAGAGATTAGTCAGTAAGTTAGTTATAGATTAGGCAATGAGTTAGAATGTTAATCCATGGTTAATAAGTCAACTAGTGAGTTCATATTAGTATGCATGTAAAGTAAATATATATCATTCCTATAAGTCTTCCACCGTTTATTAACTTTGTTATTCAGATTAGATATTTACGAACTAGTTATACTTTTTATATTTTAAATCAATTAAACGGTATTCGCTTTTTTATTAAAAAAAAAAACAACCATAAAACCACTATGCACTTAATGCAAAACATAAAAATCCGATTTTTAATTTTTTTTTTAAAAACAATGATTGTTAAGCAAATATGAGTTATCATAGCTACGACACGCAATGGTCCAAAATCTAAATATCAGTTTCTCAAATATACAGAATATTTTTCTTCTTACTTTTCATGAGATCTGTTAAAACAGATGGTCAATCTCTTGCTAAGTAGTTAGCTATATCTCTTTATAAAGGAAGATAAATTAAATAAATGTGTGAAATATTGCTAAATAGATTAAAATAACTACTCATCTTAAAGATAATCTTTTGAGCTAGGGTTTTTGAATTTATTAAACATTGAAAATTATTTTGATTACAGTAGTATTTCAAAGCAACGCACCTTCATTAGGTTTCTGCTTGATATTTTAATCTTTTATTGATGTTTTGTATTTTGAGAAAATTTGATTATGCTTCTTATGTTGGTAAATTTTAACCGTTTATGATATCTAAAAATCCATTAGACGTTGGCTGAAAAGAAACTAAACCCAGAGGAAATAAAAACACATCTATTTTTGACTCAACTAAGTTGGCGTAGGCTCAAGTAGAAACAGGTGGTGGTGAGACTCCACTGACAAATGTAGCAGATTCGAATCCGACGGCCTCCAACAAACAACGCTTAATTACTTTGTTGCTCTAGTTTCCTGATAATAATTTTGTTGGAACGGCTCCTGAATAAATATTATTTTTGTAAAATATGTGTAGAGAAATGTCTAAACGGTTTAGCGATTAAGATTCCTAACCAGTATCTTAAAATAAAATATATTGTCGTTATCATCTCTCACTAGTCTTAATAATCTTCCATTAATATGTGATTTTTACAAAGCCAATGAGTACCCTAGATTTCTGTAATAAAGTATAAAATGTTCCTCTTCCAAATTCAAGAAACAATCGTAACAGGTTGGCTCACAGGAAAAATAAAGAAAAAATGGTCACGGATTAATTCCATTTTCTCAATTGGAACATGTCTGTTTGGTCTCTATGCTCGTAGACCCTCTGTTAACTGATATTTGATCAGTTATTTGGGGAGCTGAAGCGGAAGGTTTTCTAAGAACGGCTTACCTCGACGATCAGGGAGTTACATAGGCTTTGAACAGGCTGATTAAGAGAGATTTGTTAACGGAGTAGTAAAACGGTTTGAGATCCGAATGCCATGGTTCAGCATACGAAGACCCACATGATGATACTGATATCATTATAGTGTTCAATAAATAGAGCCAACCCGGTCAGTCTCAACTTAAGAGGAGCAAGAGTGTGCCTGACTGACGAGGTGTTTCTTGAAGTAAAGTTCAAGAAAAAGTTCGGCATACCTGAGATACCTGTCGTTCAGAATAGGAATTTCATTTTGGCTACTTAAACTAATTTCAAATTGACAGTTCGATCTATCGATCGAAGGACATTATAATGAAGATCATGAATAGACTGATGGACCAATATCTAAATCTGATGGCCCAAATTACTCAGTGGATTCCCGCCAATGTTAAGCAGAGAACTCATGAATGTCAACTTCACTAATACTAAAACTCACCACTCTGTTCTGAAAATGTGCAAGTACATTCCCAAGAACAATTAGGATCATATATTTATTTTTTTATATTGGAGTGTTTCACTCCAATCCTAACCGTGCGGTAATTTATCAACTAGGTAGCGTGACGGAATACATATAGAGGGATTAGTGAGGTAAGTGTGTTACCACTCGAGGAAGTGGCCCTACACTCAATATTATTGAATGCTGCAGTGCCCAACTAGACCAAGTCAAGTAGACAATGAAATTCGAAGTATCTGTTTTAAAATATCATTCAATGAAAAATATTCTAGAATTATTTATAAAAAAAAAACATACTAGCTAATATTCTGTATTTCGGTTTCTATTCTTCAATAAATATGCAACTGCAGGTATAAATATCCATTTAATGATAATCTCATTAGAGATAATTGATAAAGAAAATATGACTAATATTAACGTAAATAAATTATTCAATACTGAAAGGTCAAAAGTGAATGACCTTAATTTATTAGAGTGTTTTGAACTTACTTGGTAGAGGTAGGTTAGGTTCTCCCTTCTTTACTTTTAGTAAGATAAAAACCTGATTGTATTCTTATTGTATTACATCAAATATCGAAGACAGGTTTATAACCTGACCATAACTAAAGGTCGGCTAAGGAGTATTAACTAATTTAAATAAAACGACGCACAGACAAGACGATAAATATTTTTTGTTAATCAAGCAAATTTTCATAGGTTCGCGGATCCGGGTTTTTACAGTCATATTTAAAAAACCTGATTTTTTAATAGAAGTATTTGAAAGTTCCACGTGAGTTAAAATAATAAAAATTTGGGTATTGGTAAGTATTATAATTGTAATTGGTACTGAAATTCTTTTATTAGGCATTGAAAAAAATTTAAATTCTTGAAACTTTTTTCATTTTAATTTACATATGCCTTTATTCTCTTAAAAATTCAGATTCAAACATGATAAAACTAAAAACATGACTTTATTAAATAGAATACAAAGAAAATGTTGGAAATAGAGTATCATCAGACATGTCATCTTGAATTAATAACCTTCAACTACTACAATTACTACTAAAGGTTTAACTCAAAAATGCCAAATTTTGAGTCATTTCGTTCTTTTGAAGTAGCTATATAGATAATTAACATCCTTATTTAAACAACGCTACCTTCCGAGAACTATTTATTGCTTTGTATTGAAAAAAAACAATTTTATAAATTTACTGATATTCAAAAGGGAATACAAGGCATGTTTATCATTAATACTGTATAATACAATGTTACACGTCATGATTTAGATTTAAAATTATCCGTTTATGACGTTGAAGTGCCCACCCGTTGGGAAAATATATTCAGGAATTAATCATTGATGGGAAGACAGGCTAAAGCGTATTTACTCACAGCTCCTAAACCCTTCGTTAATATTGAGTCCCTCGACCTTTGATTTACTTACTGGTACGAGTAGGCAAGAAAATTTTAGGTTGGTTAGAATTGCCAAAATAACAATGTCAAATAAAAGAACATTAACTATATACATAAATATTATCCTAAATACGTACGTACTTACATATTTATTATGCACATAATTCAATTAAAATATCCATATATATATATATATATATATATATATATATATAGATACATATGAATATAAAATACTATACATATAGGAAGTTTACGTATAGGTGATAATATAACCTAAATCTACTCTTGGAGTAAGATAACCTTTAACAGATGTTTAATAGACACTGTTATAATTGTGGCTTCATTGTACTGCAAGGAAGAATCTTAAATTCAGTCACTAACTTCTTTTATAGTATAATTAATTAATAATTTTAATTTATTGTTATAAATAAATTAAACTTTTAATAATAATGTTTACTAATATTTATTTAATAACTTATTATTATTATTTTAATAGGTTTAATTTATTGTTCTAAATTAATAAGAAATTATTAGGTTTATATAGCGCATTATTTGTTAAGGGACAAAACAAACAGTTTCTCAAACGAAATAGTTATCTTGATAGTAAAAGCTTGCTAGAAAAACTGCGTGAATATGTGAGCAACAACCGTAGTATGTCATATTTACGAATTCCCTTCTATACTCCAAAATTATAGTATATAAGTTTAAAAATTACTCATTTTTGAATTTTAACACTGACTTCCATTTATTACACCACAATAAGAATCGGATGTGATAAAAGGACTAAACATTATATTGTTGGCTGCGCCTTCAGAAATCTTAATCCGCTAAACCTTCAAGGCCGAACCATCATGCAAGATTAGTATCCACAATCACTGTTCAGAAAAGGGGCTATGCACATATTACATTAACACACTGTGCTTAGCGTGACGGACCGTGGGATTGGAGAAAATACCGATAAAAAAAGACCCGAAATTAAGTAAAACAGTTAAGAAAATCTAATTTAAAATAAAACTTCACTTTTTTTTTTCAAATATAGATTACTGTAGTCTTACATATAAAATACAAAAATTGTTAAATTCATATTTGTAACTGATATTTTTTTACTTTTTTATATTGAGCTATTTAGAAGAATAACAATGCCTAATTGTATACATTATATTATATTATAATATAAAATTTAATTGCATTATGTGTTTTAAGTTTGATTCCCAACTCTATATTTTATATTTTGGGTAATGTATGCTTATAAAAGTAAAAGATACTTTTCTGTTTAGAATTCTATCTCGTTGGTTTACCTCTCAAACCATTTTAGAGCTCGGAGACCTCTGAGTATACTATGGTACCCATTGATGTATATATACAGTGTATATATATATATATATATATATATATATATATATATATATATATATATATAAGTTATAATTAGACTGAATTTTCTCTTATTTCAGGTACTTTTGAGTCAGAACTATCTTTAAATAATTATTACATCAACACACTTTTATTTTTTAGAATTACCACTTACTTAACAGATGGGAAAAACATATGATCTTTTAATTTACAAAGTAATGGAGGTTATATAATTGTTAACATTGGGAGTCTATACACTGATAACTCCCCCCCTCCAGTTCCTTCTCTTGGAGGAACTCTTAAAAAATAAAAAGTAAATCGAAACAAAAAATAAATTACAACCTAATAGTTACATAAAAAAAAATAAAATGACTAATGTTACCCTAAAATAAAGAACTATAATAATAAACTGAACGACAAAACACAAAATATAAAAATTAAAACACAAAATATTGTCCTCATTTCTGAAGCACAGCCTCCGGTCCGAGCTGGAACACTTTACGAGGAACTCGGAGCTCTTCGAGATGAACTGTCCGGACTCGTGAGGGATGATTTACGTCACGGATGGTATAGAGATTGTGCTCCCGTATGGTGATGATTTTATAGGGACCATCGTACCGTGCGGCTGTTTTATTACGCGCAGTTCTTAATCGTCGGTATACGATCGTTCCCAACGGAAGCGGTCCTCTCGTAGAAACTCCCAATCTCTCGTTGGCTTTGGCCACTCTAACCGATTTCTCACGAATTAACTTCTCCCGTACAGTATGCCATGAAGCTCTATGGGCCGCGCGTGCCTGCAAAAGATGTTGCCGCAATATATCATTATTGACCGTTATAAGATCCCCGCGATCTCGGCGATTCTGGCCAAACACAATCTCGACTGGAGATAGTCCAGTCACCGAATGGATAGTATGGTTATAAGCGATTACCGCCCGCGGCATCGCTTCATACGGGTCAAAATTTTGCCCCAACTTAAGAAGTCGGATATGCTCCCCGAGGGTGTTATGGAGGCGTTCAATCGCGCCCCTGCCTGTTAAATGATGAGGAGTATTTAATCGCCAGGCGATCCCCAAAATCCTACTTTCTTCCCTAATCAATGCATTATCAAATTCACGGCCACAATCCGAAACAACTTCCTCTGGCACGCCGTAAGTTGCGCACCAATTGAGAACGCCCTCCCACACTGCCACAGGAGTCTTCTCCTCGATGGGGTACGCCATTGCGAGTTTACTAAAAGAATCGATGGCAGTGAGCCGGGATCGGCCCTCGTTGGAGTAAATATCTATCTGAATTAATCGCAGGGGTTCCGATGCCGTGGGAGAGACTATCCCACCGATGCCATTGGGGGTTGTCTATCATACTTGGCCAGTTGACACACCGCACATCGTTCAATACACTCCCGTACCGTACTCCCCATGGACATCCAGAAATACAACCGTTTTAGAGCCCGTAATGTTTCCTCGACCCCGCGATGATTTGACTTTCCTTCGTGGTGGTCTAAAACGATTTGGCGTTGTCTCGACTGATCAGATACCGTTTCAACCTCCCGTAAGCACCTAACTATCGGGTATCCCATTCCTATCCGCTCTTGTCGCCATAATCTCCGTAATTTGTCGATGAGGAGCTTATTTCCTACAAAAATGTGGCATCTACGGCCAGGACAGACGAATTTTGAAAACACACGTTCCATGGCATCATCATCCACCGTAGCCGGAGTGCGCACGACCACCACTGACAACCCTTCTGAAGTATATGCCTTAGTCTCGACTCCCGATCCTTGCTTCGACCGGATAATGATCTGTATACGTTTATCGTTAATAATTTCGTCAACCTCAGGTAAGTCACGAGGTCGATCCGAAACATCTGAACTGTCCTCAGAAAACTGGTGAACCAACGATAATTCGGCAGGAGAGCTTTCCTCATCAACCCCGTTTATCACGAGGCCACGTGAGAGCCAGTCAGCCACCACATTATCCGCTCCCTTCTTGTGGACGACCTGAAATGTGTAGACCGCTAGGCGCTCCTTCCACCGCGATACGCGGGGCGATGACTCCTTAGGTGTGTTTGAATAAACTAACGGCTTGTGCTCCGTGAATAGCTCGAATGACCTCCCATAAACGTAGGGTCGAAAGTATTCAACTGCCCATACTTTTTTTTTTTTTTTTTTTTTTTTTTTTTACCACCTTTCCCGCCAACGGCATACAGGTTTTTTTGCCATGAATGGGGGTTCACCACTCATGGCAACTTCTTACCAATATAAACTGCCCATACTACCGCCAGGAGCTCACGTTCTATAGCGCTGTATCGACTTTCTGCGGCATTTAATTTCCGGCTGGCGTACGCAATAGGTTTTTCCCCTTCCGAAAAATTTTGAGAGAGGACAGCTCCGATCGCGAACTCACTCGCATCTGTGGTAACTCGGAATGTTAAACGAAAATCGGGAAAGGCTAAAATAGGCTGTGAGGTTAGGGCCTCTCGACATTTCTTAATACTTTCCAGTTGAGCTGGGCCTAGAGCAAACCGCCTCCCCTTCTTCAGTACTTCGGTCAGTGGCTGCGTCAATTCTGCAACACCCGGAATGAACCTGCAGTAATAATTGACCATTCCTAAAAATCGCCGAACTCCACGAACATTACTTGGCAATGGGGCCTCCTGAATCGCTCGTACGAGTTCCTGATCAGGTCGCACTCCCATTTGTGAGACCACATGCCCAAGGAATTTAATCTCTTTTAGACCGAACTTGGATTTATCGCGCGAAAGCTTCAGACCGAACTCTCTGACTCTATTGAACACTGTTTTTAAATGTTTCACATGCTCGAGTTCGGATCGGCTAAATACTATCAGGTCATGCATATAGACCTGAGCGAAATCTTCCCCCAACCCTCTCTGGAATTCAGCCATAAGGCGCTGAAAAGTCAACGGGGCCCCCTTCAGCCCCAACGGCATCCTCACAAACTCGTAATGCGCTCGTTCCCAGGAAAAAGCGGTTTTCCCTATATCCTCCTCGGCCATTTGGACCTGGTTGTACCCGCTCTTGAGGTCTAGCGTGCTAAAAATGCTGGCCCCAGCTAACCGATCGAGAATGTCTTCAAAGCGAGGCAATGGGTACCGCTCGTCTTGTATTGCCTCGTTTAGCTTCCTATAGTCTACTACTACACGATATTGTTTCCCCGCCCCAGGCAAATCCTGTCTTTTCTCTACAACCCATAGGGGGCTGTTAAAAGGCGAATTACTATGGCGTATAATTCCTTGTTTTAAAAGTTCTCTTAATTGTTTTGTAATAATATCCCTCATCGCTTGGGGGTACCTCCGGTCTTCGACGTACACGGGCATATCCGACTTGAGCGTGATCCGGTGCACCGTTTTTCCCGTGGTCGGCAATATTTCTTCCTCTCGATAAAATAAATCCGTGTGCTGGCTTATAACACCTTCAATGGCCTCCCTAATGCACTCTACAGCTCAGGTCTCTACAACGCGACCCGTTCCCGAAATAGTGGCTTCGTATTCCCGTTCCCCTAGCCAAAATTTACAGTATCCTCGCTTAAACCACATTCTTAACCCTGCTTGTTGCAAAAGGTCACACCCAACTATCAGGTTATACCCCAGCATTAAACTTTCTGTAATGTGCAGCATAATACGCACATCCCTCCCAACCAACCTCTTAAAATTAAAATAAATCTCGCCTAACGTCTTGCATCGCCCACTAACTGTGGATATTTCACAATCGCATTGTTTATGCGCCCCCCACATTCCTAACCTTTCTGCTCCCTTCTTGCTTATTAGGGAGTTTGTGCTCCCTGTGTCAATCAAAAATTTCATACCCGCCCCCCTCAACTTCGCCACGGGCAACCTCTTCTCTCCTCTCTTCTCTCGGTTACTATTTATCAGTAATTCGCGTGAAAAGTTGCTCCTCCTATTACCGCACCCTCAATCTGACCTCGGTTGCCGCGCCACTTCCTCGGATCCGGGAGGATCCCCCCTACAGGTATTCCCACTCCTTACCTCATATCCTCTCGGAGACGGATTGCTGTGCTCAGATGGTATACTCTCCTCTCCCGAAGATTCCCCGCTAGAAGGTTCTCCTCTGCTGCTCCCGAGAGTCCGCTTCCTGTTCCATTTTTGGTTATTTACTTCCATTCGTTCTGGTGGCTGGCCTCTTCTTTTTGAACGAGAACTGCGCCTCGGACAATCTCTTGCCATGTGTCCCTGCCTGCCGCACTCATAGCACCTGGTGAGGTTACACTGCGCTACCAGGTGGCCAGGTTGGTTGCACTCGTAGCATCTTCTTTCCTGCTTCTTTCGCCGGTAGTCGGGTTCCCTACTAGATCGTTTCTCGAAAATCTTTTTCCACCACTGCGCCTGGGCGGGCTTCGGTAGTTCTTCCTCGGGTTCTTGACCTCTATCCACTGTTCCTCAGAGTTCTCGAAACGGGATTGCTTTCGTTCTCGTGCATCGATTAGTTCATGTGCAGAGTTAAGGAAATCCTTATCCATAAACCAGGACTGTCGACGTAGTGGTTCAATTGAACCTTTAGAATCCCCCTTATGAATTCCATACGTTGGGCTCCTCCAGCCTGGCCATATGTCTCCACTGACTTTTCGACGAGTTTATTGTGTAATACTAATAATTTTTCAGCGAATTCGCCTTCGGACTGGCCTGGTTTTCTGCGTTCTTTGAATAAATAGAAGGGTCCTCTTCAGGAGTCCACCGACCTCCGCCGTAAAACTTCTTCAACCTTTCCTTCAGCGTCTCCCGGGCAAGCGAAGTGTCTCCTTGTATCGCATTCAGGACCCTCCTTGAGATGCGACCCACCAAAGATGCCTCCAATAGCACTACGTCTGACTCTAACAGTGTCCCATTCTCTTGCCGGGATTGTATGAGCCCCACTATCTGATCTCCTCCTTTCAAAAAGTGGTCTAAGTCTCCAACAACACCAGTGAAGGGCTCGAGCTGGCCGATAACTTCATGAATGAAGGCAGAGTTTTGAGTTCTAACCTTCAAGAGCTCCATCTGTGTCGTTTCAGTCGCCTTTTTCAACTGAGACTCAAGTTTTGCCATTTCTATCCCCGCTTGAGTCAACTGATGTTTAATTTCGGCGAGTTCATCTGAAGCAGTCATTTTTACGAGTAGAAACTTGCCAACTCTTTTAAAAAAAAATAATAGTAATTAATTTAGGAATTACTTACGTAACTGCAAAACAATTGTTTGGTTTCGGCACCAGTTATAATTAGACTGAATTTTCTCTTATTTCAGGTACTTTTGAGTCAGAACTATCTTTAAATAATTATTACATCAACACACTTTTATTTTTTAGAATTACCACTTACTTAACAGATGGGAAAAACATATGATCTTTTAATTTACAAAGTAATGGAGGTTATATAATTGTTAACATTGGGATTCTATACACTGATAACTTATATATATATATATATATATATATATATATAGTGATGAATATTTATACATAATAGTGACCTTATATTAGACCTTGTAGAAGTGCTGATTAAGACTAGTTATTCATATTTGCATATTTTAGTTTAGTTGTTAATCTAATACATTTATAGAAATAAAAACTATATTTGAAGTCGTCTCAGGAAATTTTTCGGAAATGGAAATCGTTAGAAAGGTGTGTATGAAGACAAAATAAAGTAAAAAGTGTAAAATTATGATTAACGAGATTCTCTTAAAGAGTGTTTTTGTAAGTAGTCATTCTGGTCGTTTTCAGAAATATTGACATCTTAAAATTGTGTTTGTTTTCCGACTGCCGCGTCTATCTTTTGTCTTTAGTTAAAATAGAGATGGAACGGTTCATTTATTTTCTAAAAGATAAAATAGATCATAACTTTTTCCTTTATTTTTTACTTTTTTATACGAGTTAGAGATATTTAAACAGTTACAAAACCCATTAGCACTAGTACCTAAATCATAGACTACGAGAACAACCATGAAGAATAATTCTTATTAAACGAGCGTAGACATGGTTATTCACGATTCTACTAAGAACCTCATCTCCAAGATAAACTGCCAGCCCAAGCCTGTTCAAGATTACATTTACATAAATAGGATATAAATATTCCTCATCTCATTGCGGTGTTAAGTACGAGGATGGCCTTTGAGAAGAGCCTCAAGTCTCACAAAGAGCTCTCTATATCTTAAGGAATAATTCTATTTACTTGCTTAACACTTGATATCTATTTAATCGTGAATGTCTCTCTCTCTCTCTCTCCCACTCCCTCTCTCTCTCTCCCCTCCCTCCCATCTCTGACTACACACACCATCTTAGTAGTAAATAGATTATTTACATGTTTATATTTGAACGCAGAAATAGGTCATAACTTTTTTTCGCGTGTTAGAGAACAGTTATAAACCACATCAGTGTGATATAAAGATTCAATTAATGAATTAACCAACAGGTACAAGCGTAACTTCATGTCTAACCTTTATTCGATTCCCTCCAGATAACAAGGGGGTTTATCCTCTCTATTTACATTAACATTACATTACGTCACAACTCTTTTTTTCATTTTTTTATTTCATTAATTTTAGTATTAATAATTAAATAATTCAATTCTCAAGTACTTTAAAAGTAATTTTCCATTTTTATAGGTCCAGGGTTATTCTTCCTTTCACCATTCTTCCCGATCTTGTTGCTCGTGGAGGGCTGGACCTTGACTCGGAAGAAGTTGAATCATCAATGGTATCTTCATTGTTCCTCTTTGCCTCTTCTTTTTCTTCATTTATCTGACAATCTTCTTCGGCATCTTCTATTTCTTGATTGTGATCAATCAATGGTTTAAAAAAATTTCTGTTTCTGAGAAGTGTTCGAGCTTCTGTTTCAACATGATAAGATCTTGGGCCTTCTCCCTATCTTATCAGTCGTCCCTTTTTCTATCTTCGATTCCTTTGAATTTTTACAATTTCTCCATCTTGTAGTGGTTTCATACTTTTAACTCCTCGATCATAGTAATTCTTTTGATTTTGTTTATGGGTATTTTTTACTTGACCTGGATCAATCGTTCTGGGATTAAGCAATTGTACCGGTGACAAAACATTGTCCCTCAGCATCCTTCCAAACAGTAGTTGAGCAGGAGATCCCATTCCTTCCATTGGTGTATTTCTGAATTGATGTAAAGCCATGAATATGTCCTTATTATCTTCTACTGCTTTAAGCATAATTCTGTTAACAGGTTGTAAAGATCTTTCTGCTAATCCATTTGCTTGAGCATATGTTGGACTTGATTTTAAATGTTTAAAGTTCCAATTTCCAGTAAATTTTTTTAATTGCATTGAAGAAAATTGAGGACCTCCATTGCTGAGAACTATCTCGGGAATTCCATATCGTGAAAATATTATTTTTAAATGTGCTATGACAGCTTCACTATCCAATCGATTAAGTTTTTCCACCTCTACATATTTTGAATAATAGTCTACCCCTAGTAAATATGTTGCTGATTTTAATGTAAACAGATCACATTTTTTGCCACGGTCTGTTTGGAATTTCACTCATTATCATTGGCTCTCTTTGGCTTTAATTCTGATATGTGGAACATGTTTTGCAGGCAATACCAAGTCTTTAATCTCTTTACTTAGATCTGGCCGAGAAAAATTTTCTCTTGCACGTGTTTTAGTACGTAAAATACCTTGATGACTATAATGCAGAAGGTCTAGAATTTTTTTATCTCAACGCTTTAATGACAATTATTTTGCTCGACTTGTACAATATGTCATCTACTACCATTAATTCTTCACTATTTTTTTTTAATGGTTTTAATGTGTACAATTTGCATCCCTTCAGCTGAAAATTTATGTCCCAAAAACGTTAAAGAAACGTTGCTTCGGGAGCAATTTTACATTTCGATTTGTTAAATTTTACATTATTGGTTAATGGTATTTGTAATACTTGTTTTAGAATTTTATCATGTTGTTCCATTGACTCAGCATATATTATAAGATCATCTGTGTATACACTGACTCTTGGTATGTCAAATATTTTGCTTAGCGTTCTGTGGAATACTTCACTTGCCGATTTGATTCCATAAGGCAGTCTTAAAAATCTATATCTTCCATGTGGGCCTACATTGAATGCACATAAATATGAACAATATATACATAAATAAATAAATTCATCCAAGGGCACTGCCCAAAATCCTGAGACACAATCCAAAATGGTAAAAAACTTTGCTCCTCTGAATTTTGAAGAAATTTCTTCTAGAGTTAATAACTCTAGCAAGCTTTAAATGTTCTCTTTATATTGCTCGATTTAAGTCTGACGGGTCCGCTATATTTATCTATCTATTTTTTTATCAATTCTTATATGATGTTTTTTATTTAAGCACCCAACACCTTCAAAAACTTCTGGGTATTCATCTAAAATTTCCTTGGATTTAATCAACGATCTACAATTTATTTTTTTAACTTTTCTTATAATGTTCAGTTTAGTACAACCTTCCAGGCCTAGTATTGATGGCGAGTTATTATCAATAACGAAAAACTTGAGGTCCACAGTAAGCTTTTTATATCTAACATTCAACCTAATTTTACCCAAGGTAAGTTGCCAGTCTTTGTTTTGTTTTATTTAAAGACCTCCTCTCAATTCCTAATTCTGAAATGATTTTGAAATTAATTATGTTGCCCATCGCTCCAGTATCAAGTTTGAACTCATGCTGTACCCTATTTTTCCAACAGCAGTGTTGCCTGCCATTCATGTTTGTTTAAATCACTGTTTATACTATCGATAAAATATTTATTTAAATTCTCTTCTTGATTACCCTCCAATTCAGAACTTGTTAGTTGTAAGCACATTACTTTCCTTTTCGTCATGCATTGTGAAGCGTAGTGGCCCTTGATGTCGCATTGGTAGCAATTTAAGTTTAATGCTGGGCATCTATTTCTCTTATGTCTCGAACCACATCTGAAACATTTTTTAAAATTTTGCATTCGATGCCTCTTATTACCATTCCAATTATTTGAACACTGCTCCTTCCTAGAATTTGATTTCTACTATTCATGTAATCTATTTGTAAATAGATATTTATTGGCTGTTACCTGACTTCATTATTTTTGCTTTCTCTGGATTCTTCATACTTTTGAGCGATTTTCATTATGTCCTCAAGCTTTTTGCCTTCTAATTGCAGTAAATTTTCACGAAGTACAGCACTTTGAACCCCCACATATAAATATGTTTTTATATAAATCATCTTTAAGTATAACAAATTCACAATTTAGTGCTTTATTTTTTAGATCTGTAACATAGTGGTCTCGCGATTCTGCTTCTGTTTGTTTTCTGCTGAAAAACTTATAACGCTCAAATTCTATGTTCTTTTTTGGCAGAAAATGTTCAAATTTACCTAGAAGTGATTTTAAATCTGAAACCTTACTCACATCAAATGTGTTGTAGATTTGTAGCCCTTCATCTCCAATTAAATGCAAAAGTTGGGCACATTGTGTTTTTTCCGACTTTTTGTCAATTTCTGTAGCTATTATGTAATTTTCAAATTTTTGTCGGCAAAATTTCCCGTTTGAGGCATAATTTCCCTGACATGATTATGTTTTGAATACCCTTATCCGCCATGTTGTTCACGTATTCTCATCAATCCGCTTCAACCTTTTCCGAATCCGTCACTATCTTAATCAGTTCGTTTAATTATAACGTATCACAACCGGCACTGTATTTTTAAATTTTCAAACTTTTTTTTTTTTTTTTTTTTTGTATTAGGTGTAAAAGTTCCCGAACTGCGCCACGTGATATAAGGATTTAATTAATCAATTAACCAACAGGTACAAGCGTAACTTCATGACTAACCTTTATTCCTTTCCCTCTACATAACGTTACTAAAAGGGGGTTTAACCACTCCATTACATTACGTCACAATTAGCACTAGTACATTTATTGTAGGCATACCTAAATCCTAGGAATTCTATAACTGTCCGAAATTACTTGTTTAACACTTCACATTTATTTTACCGTACAAAATCTCTCTCTCTATCTATCTCCCATCAAAGCTACCCCTATTTGGGAAAAAGAAAAAAACCATATCTCCAATCCCCCTCTCTGTCATCTCTGACTACGCACAATATCTTTTTTTTCCAATAGTAAATAAAAATGGAGATACTATCTTACTGATGGGCGCTACAGTCCTACAAGAATCTGGGCCTCCTCGAACACCTTAATATGATGTTTAAGGTTATACAGTGAATTTTCCTGAATTTCCTGTACTCGCTCACTCCATCTCCTATTCCTATTCACTCTATAGAAACGGAGATGTTTTTTTATTTTCTAAAAGTGGAAAAAGGTCATAACATTTTTCTTCATTTTTTCGACTTTAAACTGTTAAAACCCAATAGTACTGGTAACCAAATCATTGGCATAGCTAAATCCTATGAATTTTATAGCTCTCCGAAATTACTTTTTTAAAACTTGATACTTATATTACCGTGCAAAATCTCTCTCTTTCTCTCTTCGTCATCCCATCCCTGACTACACATACACCTATGAACTCACACGCATTAATTAATATTATCGATCAATTTATATTTCAGTTTTAATCTCAGAATTCTACTTGTTGGGCCAGGATCATACATTTAGGATGAGGACTTATTGAGAGCATGCAGTGGGCCGTGGCGTGCAGTGAAGCTTCAACATCGATGTAATTACACCAATGCTGAGCCAGGTATATTGATTATATGATTATGTCGATGAGCGAACATATTTTCATTATTTAAATAGTAAAAGGCTAAATATGCAGATTTAAACGGACAAATAGGTAGAGACTATTATTCTAAATATTAATCTTCATATAAGAATAATTTGATTCATATGATCTTTAATATAATCTTATTTTGTCCTCAGATATCTGATATCGGTGGAAAGTATTACAAAGTTTTATTTACAGATTAAGGATTTATATATTAAATGTATTTATGTAAAAGTTTAATGTTATTATTTACATCAAAAATTGCGACTAAAGCTACTATTTTTGAGGAAAAACGAAATGAGAAAGCAAAAAATGAGGCGAAGTAATTCATTTTTTTTTCTCTTTATATTTCCATCCACACCTGTCAAATACAAGTAATTGACAATCAGCAGTTTGGCTAGTTATTCATTTAATGTCAGTTTCTGCTACTATGGCTACAGTGGGAGTTCTGAATTTCGCCAATCCATGTATAATAGAGTCCTTTTTTTTATGTTGCTTCCGAAGTGCGGCCAAATGCCGGGATGTGAACTCGCGAAAATGGGTATAGAAGGTTGTTGTGGGATAGGTGACCCATCTGTAGTGGAGAAGTAAAATTCATTCGATATTCTTGTGAGGAAACTTATTGCATCATTATAATCCCGAAAGAAATAATAGTTTTAAACGATTTTGCTAAGAGAAGAATTAGCAAATATATTAAAAGTAAAATGTTTGTTAGAAAGGTCCATCAGTACAGCATTAACTTAAAGACATACAAATGTGGTCTTGAAGTTATTGTTAAAAAAATTAAAATTTATTTTATATTTATTATTCTTATGATGGTGATAGTTTTGAAATATTTTTACTTCTAAAGAGAAAAGATTTGTCCAGGCCGAGATTAGAACCCGGCTCGCCCACGTCTCTAGCCCGGTGCTCTAACCAACTGAGCTAACCTGCCTCGTAACACGGCCAGACAAATCCATTATCTTCACCGATCCTATATCCCCGTGTTCTCGCAATTTTTGCGATGTATACAAGGGAAAGAATGTTCATTGAACATTACTTTAATTAGGATCTCGTTGACTCGTCGATAAGAATAATAAATATAAAATAAGTTGTAACATAAAATTTATGTTGAATAAACATTCTTCCCCTTTTTGGTATTTTTGAAAATGTTCTTTTTCTCTTGCACTTCTACTTTTCTTTTTTATATTTATATTATTTGAAATTGATAATTAGTTTAATTTTTAAATAATAAATCGTAGTAATATGACTAAGAAAACAATCAATTATGTAAAATAACAACCTGGTCTGTTGACAAAAAAAGCAAAAGGAAAAGCCTGCTTGTAACAAATGATGGGTGTCATTTGCACAGTCTCGATTATCAGCTTGCTGCCACAGACAGTATCAAGCAATTTCTTTCTCATTTTAAGCTGTTAACCTAATCCTTCATTTTAATTTCATCATTTGCTTGAATAAAGATTTAAAAAATGTATTAACTATTTTTTTGTTACAAAAATACAAAACTTGTTACAAATATACAAAAATAACGTAAAACTTTCAATCTGAGAAATCACCTGTTCGTCAGCATTCAAGGACAGTCTTTTAAACCTGAAACTTTTAGTTTTTCAGATGCTCCTCATTATTTAAATCTTCAAAATTGATATTGTGAAATGCTTCTTACTCGTTTTTGATTGAATAGAATTCTGAATGTGAGCTGTACTAATATACAAATATTTCTAGAAAAAAATATGCTACAGCATTAACGATATTACTCGATTTCCCGACGAAGCGATATATTTTATTTAACGAGATGAAATTAAATTGTAGAGTGTAGAGTTGAAAAGGAGAAAGGTCAGAGTTCTCCACAAGGCGTTCGATGGTCGAATAACAGATTCATAATTTTAGTGGGAATAATGTATTGGGTTTTTCCGGAAAATAATGCAGGATTTTATGTTTTCTTTAAAATACCCCTCCAAATAGCAAACGGTTTATGTTCGTTGGACTTTTGATTTTTATAAATGTTACCACTTATTAATCCTCTTTCAAACAAACATTTTCGGACAATCTAGTATATATCATATAGTATTTTATTGACCAAGATACCTAATATATTTTGAACAGAAAAATTTAGAGATTCCCTATAAATTATTGCTGTCAAAGTCTGTTCTTATTTTAATAGTAATTGTATTAGTAATTACTAAACATATCGTACATCATAATTTGTTTATTAATATAACACACGGTAGTACCGATTTAATTCATAAGCCAAAATTTTAACTATAATTTATAGTAATGAGAGTAAAAGTAAATGAACATTATGTATCGCTGCGTATTTATATAAAATGTACTAATTATTTCTTTTTTCATTCATTTCTCAATAGATTTTCAGAAGGTTTAGAAGTATGAAATTTTTTACTGTTGATCAGACAGATAAAATTGCTGATTTATCATCAATTATTATAAATTAAATTAGACAACAATTTATTCTTATTTTAGGAAATGTTTGATGTTCTCATTCTGCAAATTACTGGAAATACCAATAAACACACTGGTTTAGAGAATCCAGTAGAAAAATCAAAATGGTAATCCTCATTACACTGTAGATTGGCGTTATCGCCTTATGGGTTTCCTGGAACCACCGCCTTTCAAAAATAAATGAAACACAAAACTGATACTTAATTGTATTGCAAGATCAGGGACAATACACATCGGTCATAAAGCTAGATAATAACAAAAATTTCGTGAACAAGATGGCATTGTAATTTAACGATTTAAGCCCAAGATCGCAGATTAGTATTTCGGCTGGTTGCTCTTGGATTTTCTAAAGGGAGTTAAATATCCTTGGTTATGCCTTCCTCCGGAAAGGACGTTAAAAATCCCTGTTCCTAATTAAAGTCCCTTGATAGACAAAATTTAGAGCTTCCACTGTAGCATCGTCCGATTAGCCATAGTAGCATAAAGTGGCGTTAAATAAACGAACAACAAGATATCACGAAGTAAAATTTTTTCACGAGAAAAATCGAGATGTTTGGTTCCATATTCTAGTTACTACTTGTATTTTTTTTGTCACATACATATGTCTACTACTAGTACCAGTATGCATATGTATGTGATAAATCACAGAGAGAACGTATTCACGTGTAACATTGCAAAACATTTTTTGATCCGATATTAATCAAAGTATTTTTTAATAAAAAATAACTAGATCTATCGATTAAAAAATATACTATCGAGTAAAAAAAAAAAAAAATATTATACTATCGAGTAAAAAAAAAAAATATACTATCGAGTAAAAAATGGAAAGTATCGAATGTGAAAACAATTTTTCGTTTCCAATCTATATTGATTGTTTTAGGATTGGCGATTGATATAAAATTGATTTATAGAGTCATCTATAAGACATAAAACAACGAATAAATGACATAAGTAAAATACGTTTTACGATACGCAGCGATTGGGATTGAATAAGTTTTTTCTCTCTTGTAATTTTTCACTATCGATTCTTTGCATTTGTATCGACATGTTTAAAAATTTCATTATTTTCAGACATAATTAATTAATATTTTTGGGACTATTGATATAATACAAAATGTAAATATTTATAAAAGACAATTCATCCATTGGTAATAATAACTGTAGCGTTACGATTACAGAATAGTGAAATGATGTTTGCGAATGGATACTAAATCGATTATGAGGATCGGACATGTTTGAGGAGGACTATTTGATTTGCTAACCAATAGCAACACCAACACAATTGGTTAGCGAGACCCATCGCTTACTGGATTTCTCAAACATGAGACTATAATTTACATTTACTTTTAAACTTATTAGTAAACTAGCGACCCACCCCAGCTTTGCTCGTGTAATAATATGCCTACAAATTGCAATAAAACAAAATATTTCTTTATATGCGAATTTATTTTCATGATGGGATTAGGCAGCGTCTTCGATGAAACCTCCGGAGCGGCTTTTTAAAAAATTTCCGTAAATTATTGTTATATTCCAACCCATTTACACAAAACCTGAACAAATTATATACCTAAACCTTCCTGGTGAATCACTCTATCTATTGGTGAATACCGCATGAAAATCCGTGGAAAGGATGTAGCCCCGGCTGTTAACAGACTATATTAATTATCTGCCACAGCGAGATTTGAACGAGGAACTTTCGGCGCGGCAACTCAGCGCTCTACCACTGACCCATTCCGCTCCTGGTCCAATGAGGGATAAAATACATTAAGAAGAAAAATCCTCACTTACCCGAAAGCCAATAATAGGCACACGACTTGGCTTCTCTTATTGGAAGTTATATGACAGATGTGATTGTTATTGTTGATTAAATGATTATTACGCGATAATATTATTTATTCATGCAAAAAAATACTCAAATTAATGGATGTATTTACGATCCATAAACGTACTGCATGATAAAAAGGAAGAAAATTTCTGTCATAATAAAGTAACAACTAACTATATTGTTCAAACAATTCTTTATTATTGGGAATATTCGATAAATATTATTTAATATTTATTTAACAATAACAGCTCATTAATTGCAAAATAATATTCTAAATACGTCAAGCTTTATAAAACAAAAAACACTATGACGTAGTCTTGACATAGGAGAGGATGTACCTGCAAATTTTATAAAAGGCAGGAGCAACATATGAAATTTCCTGAATGCATTTGTTATGAAGCGGAAGGTGTTTAATACGGAAGGAGTGATGAAACATTAATGTGATGAATACATTGGCTTACAGAGGGGCAAAAATCATAGAACGGTACTGAAAATTTTACACTAAAAACAGGCCGCTTTTGAAGTTCCATTCTAAAAAAAGGTTATAGTTTCGTGAGTTTTTTTTTTATCATTGTCCATTATGTCATTAGTTATAAAAATGGTGCACAAAAATATCAATAACGAAAATTAAGAAACTTTTTTTTTTTATCTGTTTATTCATTGAATACAATTTTTGCTGCTATGGCTAATCGGATTATGCTATAGTGGAAGACAATTTTGCCTATACAGCTATAATCAAGAGAATACTTAAGGGGTCTTTAACGAAAAGTAAAAGTACCTGTGTAAACTAGGAAATAAATTGAATCGCTTTTTGTTTAAGTTAAGTTACAAGTTTCCTTTCTATAGAAAAACCATTCTTTATAATAGATTTCGTGTACGGTAACCAGTTGACAGTAAAATTTATTCATCTTCTCTAAATAAATGCTGAAAAGCTGACAAAGCATGTGTTTAAGGCATTATTACCCTATGTAAAAGCTTTCATCTCCACGGAACACTCTTGGGGTTTTGTAAATAATTTCATAGTAAAAAACTTACGATTTTTACATTATTCAGTGAACAAGGAGTTACTTTTTTTTAGTTTAAGTATCGTATTACTTTTAGACTGTAATTGAGTTAATTTGTGTCAGTTCCAGAGTGATCATATTTACAAAGCTTTTACCATTGGTGCAGAGTTTATTATTGTTTCCTTTTGAAGTATTTATTTTGTATTATTTTACAAACATCACTAATATTCAACCCCAAAACTAAAAAAAACAACTCTTTAATGGTAAGAAATCCGTCTCTTTCCAGCAAATCGTCCAAACTTTTAACTAAAAAATTTATATGCATAAAGATGTATATATTTATATATCTTCTTTTATTACATATCAAGCCACTTTCAGAATTCCAAAATTTGAACTGTATTTAAAAAAAATATATCACAGCTGTTAAATGCCAATAAACATTAAAATAGATTTTCGTATCGTTATTTATCTGAGCTTAATAATGTTTCCACTGAGCCACTAAAATACTATTTACCAAAGTGTCAGAATTTCAAAATAATCCCTTATTCTCTCAATTTAATTTATAATGGATTATTATTTTGGGGTTAGGGACATTTAAAAAGAAAAAAGAAAAAAAGGTCTTCCAAAAAAAATTGTATTTACAGTAAAATGTTATATGGATTCCCACGAAATAGTGGGACCTACCGCTGAAAACACAAAAAAATTGAAGAAGAAAATATAGAAAACTTCTGACTCAGTTAACCCAGATCTCATTTAATTTATTATAACCTTCCATAAACATAAGAAAATATATAATTTTTATAAAAATAAAATTATGTAAAAATAATTTATTGGATTCAAAAATAATTTAAACGCTTGTGTAATCGTCTTAATAGTAAATAAACAAACTTATGTTTAGACACATTATAAATAAATCTAACATGATTTAATGCAAATATTTTGAATGATTGATTATTTTATTAAATTATATGACAACATTTAATTCTTAATCTCAAATAATAACGGGGAAAATAACTTAAAGAATGTGCACTGTTTCTTAAATTCATATAATCACGGAGATTCAAATCGGTCGCGGGAAAAAGTTAAATAACCTACAATGATTAGTGATGAATTTAGCATTCAAACAATTTTATTATTGTTGGCTGTAATGAAACGTAATTATACTGGTATGTTTTGCCTCAGCATATTTTTATTCAACTGTCGAACGACGTTAACTTAGTTTCATTTAATTTAAACTTAGTTTAATCTATCATAAAATCCTGATGAATTGATGTTAATAAAAATAATTGTTTTAAATTCAAATCGATTTTAGATTAATTCGTCTGGCAGGGCGATAGACTAATATCGTTTCAATATTACTGATTGAGTTTGTAATTTTATAAACTTTATGAATGAATACATGAAACCTTCCGATAGTTAATTACCTTTTGGTTTAGTATTTTCGATAATTTACTTTTTTAATCAAGACAAAACAATTAATAAAATTCGAATTCAAAATTCGAGGATTTTGTTTTAATGATATTTTTTTTCTAAGGGTTTTCTCAGATTGACAAAATTACCTTTAAAATTAATTGGAATGCTGAAAGGACGAAACGGCGAGGAAGACCACGAAAAAGATGGATAGGAGGAATTGCTCAGTCAGATTGGTGGCGCCTTTTGGGCAGCATGACAATCTACAAACCCCCTGAGTCACCCTGGGTATCCTGAGGTACGCGTCCCCTTTTTGGAACAGAAACTTCTCACAGCGGCAAAGAAGAAAGCTGGAAACGGCGCAGAGAACGGCTCTGAGTGACCAGGGCGTATAGGACAACATCACACGAGGCGGTGCAGATCCTGGCAGGAGGTATGCCTGTAGACCTCCTGCTGGAAGAAGATGCTATAAAGTATCACGTGAAGAGAAGAGGCTTGGGAGTTCTTACGGAACGAATAGAAGTGAGGATATTGGAAAACCCAAATAAATGGACGGGGGAGCTCAGGAAGGACACACTGATGGCGTGGAGCCATCGGTGGGTGACAAGCGAAAAAGGAGGTACACTGAGGGGAAGTACCCACCGTTGAGGCAAGAATAGAAGCCAAGTGGGTCCTCCCTGACTAATGGATGTCACAGATCCTCACGGGGCATGGGGGCTTCAAATGGAAGCTAAGTCAGCATGGATATGATCTGGATCCCAACTGCCCCAGCTGTGGAGTTCCGGAAACTGCAGAGCAGGTAGTAGCATCATGCACCGCATATGACGCCCTGCGCGAGGTTGTCCAGGGAAACCGGCATAACGGAGGACGTATTCCCTGAGCTTGTGAAATATGAGAACTACACAAGCTTCAGGGAGTTCATATATGGATGGAAAGAGGAAGTAGGTCCGGCCCACTTCATGATCACCAGGAGAGGACCGGCACCGGGAAGACCGCCGGACCAACCTTTGGACGAAGGATAAACGGAAGGCGAAGATAAGGATAAGGTGTAGCCCTAAGGTGCAAAGGCCACACCATAGTTCCATCGAGATTTTAACAAATAAACAAAAAAAAAAGTATAAAATTCCCGAAAGTAGTACCTCCAGTGGTGAACCCCCACTGGAAGTAAACCCTGTATGCCTCACAGGCAGGGAAGGGAGGGAAAAAAAAAGGATAGGAGGAATTGAAGAAAGTATGCACGGCGATAGTCTAATAGATACTATATATGATATATACTGCTATATATACTACAGATATATATATATATATATATATATATATATATATATATATATATATATATATGTATATATATATATATATATATATATATATATATATATACTACAGAGGAAGATACTATATACCAGATAAAAGACCTAAATTTCGAATAATTTAAAAGGCAATAAATCAGTTGAAATAAAGAAATTATAACATCTGAGGACTTACCTTCTATAAAATGTAAATTGTAGAACATAAACTCACTGGTAATAACTAAAAAAAAATAAAAATAAGGTGATTTATTATTATTGTTTTAATGTACATATAATAATAAACAACTATAAATCTCCTACTCGCAAAATTCAGAGCATGGAGAATCTTATCGGAAAACTGTGTTAGAGCTGAGAAGATAGGGAAAACTGATTTAATGGAATTAATCCTGTTAAATAACTCGACGCTAGAGAGGGGGTTTACGGTGGCAGAGCAATATATTGTAAAAAGTATTTTAAAAAATCTTTAAAATATATAAAACCTTGTTAACTGGGCGAATAATATTAATTATTTGGTATCTCTTTCCAGGTTTTCCCTTCAGGTTGAGTTACAACACGTTGTAACTGTTTATTCGTTTCAGTTTTAATAGTTTCCAAAAATACAAGTTAATATGAGCTTTAGTATGGAAAAGAGAATGCTATTATGAGCAATGAGTAAATTTAAGGAATTATTTCATTAAGAAGTAAAAGTTTCAACAATCATTTTGCAGTATAAATGATATATATATATTTATGTGTGGGTGTGTGTGTAATTTACAAACTAAAAAACATGATAATTTGTATTTTTGGAAAATATTAAAATGTAAACGAATGAAAAGGTAAAACTTGTAATTCAAATCAAAGTGACAACCAGCGAGATAATTAACAGTCATTCAGTAGAATAGTCCAGATTATGTCTACTGTGACAACTAACTTTTTTACAAAAAAAAATATTAAAAATTAAAATCTTTACACAATCTATGACAACTTTGATCTAGAGAGGGAACTGTGATCCGAGATTTACCTTGACACACAGCGAGCATTCATAAAACGGAATAGGCTATGAAATTTATGTAAAATTTAAAGTATAATTCTCAAAGTATTATTCTAACAATATTCTACTTTAGTTATTTTTAACCATACATTATTTTAGTTTATAATTATCTTGTATATTTAGCCCTGAAGGAGACCAGTAGTGTGGGTCGAAACGTTGGCTTACTAATAAGCATTTCTCCCTTGACCTCCACACGGACCATTTTCTTTCTCACAAGTATATAAGGTCAACTAATTACTACTAATTATAATTATTCACATAGTAAACCTTATACTATTCAATGAATACATACATTTTTTATGATAATATCCTTTATATATTTAATATTTATTACATTATAATAATATTATTAACTAGTTCGTAATATTCCATGAAAGAAATGTCCGCTTTAACAACACGGATATGCTCGGCAAGTAACTGGTTATTTTTAAATAATTAAAATTAACCGGACTTGTTTTAACATTTGTGATACCGGCAAAAATAAAAATCGTGTATTTTTTTTAGATTATAACCTACTTCTAGATTTAGATTAATAATTCTATATTTTTGGAAAGGGCTGAACCAATTTAAATACCTCGGTGTTAGTACTCTTTTCCCGATGCCAAAATATTTGTTGTGGTCATGAAATACTAGAGAAGCCAAATTTATTAATTCGTTTGGGCAACGATCCCAGTTTCCACATTAATATATAAAACAGCTTACATACAATTAATTTAAATTAGCCAAATTGATTAATTAATCTCAAACCTACCATACCATTTCTTGTAAAGATAAAATTTCATTATTGAAACTTTATATAAGAACGAAAAAATAAAAGGAATTGTTAAAATTGTCAATATTCAGGTTTGCAATTTACATATTATTCTGGAAGTGAAAAACATTTAGGTTTAATAAAAAATGAGTAATGTTGATTTTCCGGTATCGAAGGTTCAGAGGTTAAAATGCCCAAACCCATATTTTTCAACAACAGTTATATTAAACTGAATGCACAGCTAACTATTCTCTAGTAGTAGAAAATCACCCAAATCGAATTTATAAAATGTGTGATATTTCATTTTAGAAAATATGGGCTTGGGCATTTTTGATTATCCCACTTGTTATTACTAAATAAATCGCCTTTTGTGCATTAAGTTAAAATTTTAACATGACTTATTTTCGAAAATTCCGTCTATTCATAATTTATAATTATGGTTATATCGATCTTAAAAATGTGCAAAAATTACTAGAAAAAAAATCACAAACTTGAATGTTTCGAAATATGTGTGGTATATTTCAAGCGCACATAAAACTACAAAATTTCCCTGAATTGATAAAAAAAATATATTAATAAGATTGCGCATTAACAATACTCTCGATCTCAAAACTTAACTGTTCCACCTTCGAATTCAGCAAATCATTACTGGTCTATAAAACATGATTGGATCATTGGGTTTTTTATATCCCTTACGCAACAGCGGTGAAATTCAATTTTGTCAGCCAGTGTCAGATTTCCTTCTTTTTGGGAGAGCATGGTTTAATACGATCCGTGGAGATTGTGATATATATATTTTTATTTTTGATGTTTGCAAATGAGGCGTTCAGTAGATATCAAAATTTGGCTTTTTCACGAGTTTAGTAATGATTTAATCAAGCGATTTTGAATGCACGAAACTTTTCTCCCTTATTTCTCATTTTTCAATCCGGCTCTGAACCTGAGGTAAACTCTAAAGGGAGCATACATTTCTGGATTAAACTAGCAAAACTTAAAAAAGTCAATTTTTTAATTTTCGGAGTTGGCTTTTGATGCTAAACTCCTCGCATATAATATAATCTGCATTTTACATAATAAAAAAAAAATGATGCGGCCATTCCGATAATTTGTTTAGTTATAGTTAAAGGTGTACTTTTTTTATCATTTTCTGATCCTAAACGCCTCAAAAATTCAGTGCACTTTATTAAATATTAGTTATTCCGAATTTTAAAAAAAAATTTACTAACACAATTTTTTAGTATTAGAACTTTTCTCTTTTTTTAGTGAACTCTTCTCTTCAAAATTGGCGATGTTAAATATTTACCTTCAATATACTGTTTGAGAGTTAGTTATTTTGAAAAAAATGAAGATTCTTAGTGTTATTTTAAGATGGTGAAAAAAGTACTTAAAGTAGAAGAGAAAAAACTGGGAATTTTCACAACATAGATAGAAATCAACAAACTCCAACCGTACATTCGAATCATTTCTCAACTGTTGGGTAATATGCCAACTGCAGGTGATGGGCAGCTTGCCAATTTTGAGAGGTGTTCTTGACCGCATTTAACACTTTTTTGTGTTAATAAAAGCAGAATTTGATTTTCTAAAACTTCAACTAAAAAAAAACTGAGTCATGTAGGCACTGTATTTATTTTTGTTTTTGAGAAAATCGGGCAAGACCCTCTTTTCGACCTCATTATTTAATTACATTATTTTTATTTTGATAAACACAAACTGTACGGCTCTTCAATTTAACTTATCTTATTTTTTTTTCAAACATAAAACCGCGGCTTAGGAGTTATCGACAAATAAAAGGCAACAAAAATATAGGTGTTTTATTATATTTTTTTTATTCAATGTTATAATTTTAAATATTTTTATGTTGAAGAGAAGTCGAGGTATTTTGTCTGGCCGAGATACAAACCTCTTAAAAAAAAAAATAATTAAAATTATAACAATTAATAAAAAAATAAATTATAATAATATATAATGCCATATAATACGACAAGATCCCAATTAATGTTCAATGAACATTCTTCCCCTTGTATACACCGCAAATTGCGAGAACACGGAGATATGGGATCAGTGAAGAGAATGGATTTCTCTGACCGAGGTACGAACCAGGATAGCTCAGTTGGTAGAGCACCATGACGGAAACATGGGAGGTCCGGGTTCAAATCCCGGCCCTAGACATATCTTTTCTCTTAAAATAAAAATATTTAAAAAAAAAAGGTAGTTCTATTCTTTTCTCTGTCGGTTTTTTAGATTGCATTATCCGTTACTATTGGCAGGCTTAAGTTTTAAACATCAATATTATAGCGATTCCATAAGCTGTTATAATTTTTCTTCAATTAATTATTAATCGATAATTAACGAATAAATCAAATAAAACAGTTTTGAGCTGGAAGACTTTATAATACATACCTATTTAATATTAACTCCATTATTTTATCACGTATATCATAAAATTAATATGTTGGAAAATTAATAAAATTATAAAGACAAATTAATAATGAAGTAAGAACACCTACTTAGAGCTAAATGTGGAACATAGATTTATTTAGATGTATATTTCCGCTAAAATAGCAAAGGATTTTCTTTCCAGAATTGAAATTTATACGAATATGTAACAGTTTCACAAAAAATTTTGACGAGCATGAGTCCTCTTATTATGTCGGATTTTAATCATATTCTGTTTATGTATTTATTTATTATTATCATATTAGTTATTCATATCATTTATAGTTCATTTATTTCCTAATATATTCGTAAATTCATAAATTGTATATAGTACAAAACAGTGTAAATACCAATAGTATTTTTAGAGGTAAGTGGTGATAAAATTACTGTCGATTTAACCACCGAAAAAGATTAAAGTGACAATCGATAAGTAAAATACATTTTTTCTTTTTTTTTAGTCGCAAGTAAAAATTTGAAAAATATAGAAATGTAATGACTATAAAACGTTCTGAAAGATGTTCTACGACAATATTATTCCAATAAACCAGCAATAGTCATTATTTGCAAAAATAAATTGAATAAATGAAAATTAATTTAACGACATTATTATGTCTTTTCTAATGTTTCTTGGTTCGGTTAAATTATAAATAAATCTCTATAAAGTAAAATCTCTATAATATGAGAATTGGAAAAAGAAATTAAGGTTTTCGTAACCAGATATCTAATTTATATAAAATGTCCACGACAGTTATGCTATTTAGTGTACAATACAGAAGTGGTACATTTGAACTGCTAACTTACTTCGATGTGAGAAGTTTTATTTCTAATCAAATGGAATTGACCAATGGAACGTGCAGTTTCTCAAAGTTATATAACTCTTTTAACAAGAAAAAAGTTTCGATTTCTAATATCTTATGGCTACGACCTCGTATCAAATCTGTTCACTATCGATACAATTAATGGTTTCTTAAAAGCACAAGCTTGGAATAATTTCAAGGCTTAATCGTTAATTATTGACGTATTGAGGTCGCTGAAATTAACTAATTTTATTTATAACGAAAATTTACAGAAACAGTGTACTTTATTTTTAGTTGGTTTTTAATATTTTGATTAGTATAATTTTTACTAAAAATAATTATGTAATTTCATAGGTATTGCCGTACATTGAATATATTACAGCTTTCATAAGGGATTAGAGTGTGTGTCAAGAAGAATTTTATTTTATGATTATATTTTACGCTAAAATTTTAAACATTACTGTTTTCCTAAAAATTAATATTAGCTCATAGACAATTTTGAAATGAATTAATGATATCAGTTAAATTAATTTTAATTTCAATTAAGCTAGGGGGTGCACCCTGCCCCATTGTTTCTATGTATAAATGTTCAAACCACTCCAACTCCCATTGTTGAATTATTGGTATATTTTATATTTTTTTATTCTTCTCAAAATCCGTTCTTGGCACTCTTCTTCAATCATATTCAATTTTAAAGTTTTTACTTGCTATGTTTTAATAAAATAAAAATGATTATTCGGTATTTTGGGATACCATGAGTAATTATTGAAGAATTCTTCCAGAAGTGTCAAACGACCTTCTTCTTCCGGGCCTCCTCTAAGAAATTAAAACCAAACAAAGTCTTCACATAGCAAAATTTTATTTTTCTTTCTTTCTCGAAAAGCTTTTTTCTTCGGTTAAGTTCGATTTACATGTTTTTTCTGCACAGTTTGAACATTTTTTTTACACAATATTTTAAAGTGAATATATATATATTTGTAAAGAAAACTGCCTCGTTAATATACGGAAGTTTTCTTAATTTTTTATTTGCTGCGAGCGTTAAAACCTTCTTGACCCAACTGCTGTTGTAAATAAAAGATCCGAGAGGGAATAGTTTTGTTACCGTTACAGTGTATTGAGTTACATTTAATTTTAACTGTACAACAAAGTAAAGAAATTGAATGCTGTTTCTTTGTTTTTTCAGTTGAAAGTTATTGCAATAATTTAAAATATGTAAATATGAATATATTGTAAATAAATCTTTGTTTTTTCAGAGCAACAATTCTTCCTTTAATTCATTATACAAAGACATAACCAATTTCAAGTCAAAGATGGTTACCTTACCTACGAGTGCACATTTGATAATAAGTGATTAATTTCATAGTAGTATCCTTATTTTATTATAAAATTAAAAAATACGTGGCAATATTTAATATTAGCTGGGCCATTTATAAATTTTATTCCCAAAAATGTCATTACCGTAACGGTCCCAAATCGGGGATCATAATTTTCTTGAAGTCTCGTCTATTGTTTTATCAAAACAAGAGTTTTCTTTTTGTTTTTCCACGAAAAATGAACTTTCATTCAACAGTTTTAATGCTCTGTAATATTTTTGTTGTTGATATTTTGGAGGTAAAAAAGAGAAATAAAGTAAAAAAACGCATGTCCCTTAGTTCGTACATCATTCCCGTACCCAAAACATAGAAATGTAGGATTTGAATATCAGAGAGAAATTTTGTGAAACGGTTTGTTCTTTGAAAAGTGGAAACACTGTTGAAGACGATAGAGCAGTGATCCGGCGCCTTCCATCAGTCATACACCAACCGTATAACATTCAAGGTTAACTTTCAGGTTCGTACTTTTTCATTGTTCATTACCGTATTACTTTACTGTTCAAAAACGATAAAAGTTATCAATTTAATATTATTATATATTGAAAGCTGTTGTCAAGAGCAACATAAAGTACTATCAGTTTTGACTATTTAATCACTGCTTAATAAATTATTTTTCCTTTATACCAAAAATGTCAACTCAGTTACCATTAAGCGGTCATTATCGTAACATTTTTATTAGTAACGGTAATTACGTTTTGGTACGGTACTGACTTTATGGATTATTTTACTGAAAAAGTAAATAAATAATGATTATTTATTTATAATTATTTAATCTTCATTTGCACCAGCGCAATTGCGCATCCAGCAAATTTGATCGAAGTGTCTTTCTCTTCGCTTTTCTACATAATCATCAAGGTATTTTGGAATAAAAAAACGATAATAAAAACGATTTTATTGTTATGAAAATCTTTCTTGAAAAAGTTTTATGGTTATTTATTTTTAGTTACAGGATAGACCTTTAGTCCATATTTTTCTTTTTGCCCCCCGACTAGGGCGTAGTTTTAAATCCGTTTCTAATGCCACAAAATTTGATAATTTTAATTTATTTTAGTTAAATAACAGTCATGGGTTATAAACAAAATATTTTGTCCAAGCTTGCGTTAAAAAAAAAACAACCAAATCCATAAAAACTTTTTCAAGATCAATTTTGATAAGGATGAAATAGGTTTTATTATTTATTTATTTTTCCAGCCATTGAACTATAAATCTCTGTACCAGTATCTATAAATCTCAGTATGTTAATAATGCATTTTTAAACCCTGGCCCATTTGACTAGGGTGATTCGAATATATTGAAAATTATAATGAAAGTTTTCTTGCTTTTCAGTACATCGAGCATAAGCTGAAACATGGCGAGACCAAAAAAAATACAAAAAATGAAGACGAAAAGAAGCATAGTAGAAGAGAGTTAGACAAAGAAAAGGAAATAAGAAGATACTTAAAGCGAGTTAAAGAAGGGAAAATTAAGTTAGTGGCAGATACAAACAGGAAAAAAACTGGAAAAAAAGGAACCAGTGGCAAATTCACACAAAAAAATACAGATTACGCAAAGCAGCTGTAGAAAATCTGTGCACCCCATCGACCACACATTCAGCTCAAATAGTCTTGGCTGATCATTCCAGCAGATCAGGAAGGAGAAGGCGAGCCAGGAAAGACAAAGGAAATGCTTATCGAGACTTAGCCAAATTGCGACAAACCAATGCAAAACTAAAAATTAAAATTGAGAAATATAGGAAACGGTGTTATTATAGTCACAAACTTGAAGTCAACTTCATGGCAAGGGCAGGGCCCAACAAATTTTATTGGCCTCAAGTTGTTGACTGCCGAACAATATCTACAAAAAGAATCTTCTGTAAAATGCAGAATCCTCCAATTTCAGTCCCTGTTTGACGCATTCCAGATAGAAAATATTCTGACCATTGGTTTGAATCCATTTGATTTTAATATTCTTATTTTTATTATCTTTGATTTTTGTAATTACCATATTTTTATTGCCATATCTTTATTTTAGAGTTTAATAAATGATTCCTTCAAAAACGAATGTTACTATAAATGGTCAAGTAGCCTAGTTGCCTAATTATCTTTGTGATCTGTTTCTAGGCATTTAAAAGAATATTGTTATATTTTGTTTCGTTCAATGTGTTACAAGTCTGTGATTATAAATATCTGTGCTATGTAAATTAGATTAAAATTTTATATGTTTATTGTGTGTAATCTTGTAATCCATCCTTAAATTAATTAAAAATGGCTTTTCCTAAAATCTGGACAACAATAAATATGATTTAAAGTCATTACCGTTGCATGATTGCCATTACCATAACGGCAGTTGTCATTACAGTATACATCCAAATTTAAACAATTTTAAATTTCAAACCGGACCAGTTCTAATTCTACCTAAGCATTTTTAGAGCACCTGGGAACCAGCCTTAGTAAATGTGAACAGCCTGGAACTTTTTTATTGACCGAAATTTTTGTTGTTTCAAGTTCACAAAGTGGCCTGTAATCTTGGATCACCCTTATATGTGAAATAGCAAATGTATATAGATGAAGCTGTTAAGCTCCTATTTCTTAAGCTATTCTTGAATAAAGGCATATCAATTCTTCAAAGACTATTCGGTTTAAGTTAATAATTTAAAAAATATCTGAACATTTAACAAATAAATAATTTATAGGTTTAAAAGAAGATGTTACAGTAATTTTGAACGTAAGTGACCGTAAAACTGTGGGTAATTTAGCGATCCATGGTTGGGATAGTAAGTTGGTGATTGGAGGGGGCCCACTAATTGCTTATCGTGTCACCTTCAGGTCCCTCATCTCGTGTGTGGGACATTGGACCACCTCTATCTATCTTTAGGGCTTCATCTTTCATTTCATCTCTGCCCGGTTGGTAAATATACCGTAGAAGGTCTGCTTTGACCAAGAGATTAAATATATAGAAATGTCAAATAATAATAATATTCATGATACATAGTCATAAAGTCATATACTTAAGCTTCAAAATTAAAAATAAATTGATGCTCTGTGAGAGGTATATATTACATTAATTGTTATAATCGCATGCATGGAAAGAAGGATACAAGTATGGAGAACACAGGAAAGAAAAAATAATAGTGATAGTATAGAACATACCAGACTGATGAAGAGTCCAACTGTAACTGACAACAATTAACTGAACTATTTAAAGGTTTAAAAACCATTAATTAATGTTTCCAATGCAGCAGATATTAAAAAAATATCAGTACATACTGATATTTAAAAAATAAATAGTTAGAATTTTGTGATTGGAAGGATTTAGGGGGGGGGGGGCAAGGGGCACATGCCCTCCTCCGACAGTTTTTTACTATGAAGAAGGTTATCTACTATGGAGAATCCATTATAGTACATAATTAAAGGCCAATCACATGATAATAGTTGTCAACAGAAAGAACATGAGTGAAACTATTGTTTTGATATCCTACTACTATTATAAATGAGAAAGTTTGTATCCATTACAGTACATAATTAAAGACAAATCAGGAACTTAGCATCTTGAAATTTGGAGATAAGTTCTTTGTATAATTTAAGAAAGAAATTAGGATAATTCCACCCTCAAGGGTTTCTCCCCTTAATGTAATTGGGGTTCAAACATTGTATGGAATCCGTCAGTTTTGAAGTTAGACATCTGAAATTTCGGATGTACGAGTATCTTTTGGTTAAAAAAAAAAATTAAATTACTTATTTAAAATGATCTGTCACGAAACTTTATGTGGCAGACCAAATTCCATGCGAGCGAAGCCGCGGGCAAAAGCTAGTTATTATATATTGTAAGGTGACGTCACAAAGAAAAAAAATATTAAATAGGTAGTCATGAGGACTGCATATAGAAGTACATACACATACATAGATGGCTCTACAACCCACGTGGGGACAAGGCCTCCGGCAACATCAAACGCCAGTCTTAACTGCTGCTCTCTAGTTACGGTTCATTCCGGCTTGTTTATCTGCGGTTTTCGTGATTATAGTTTTATCGGAGGAGAGAGTTATCGGCCCTCTGTCTCCTAAGTCAGGTGGAGGGGCTGCTTCTTCAGAGCACCCTGACTTACTCCCTCATCCGAGGCGGCTACCTAGGGAAGGTGACCGACCCTAGGGTGTTTAACTGTGCCTATGGAAGTGATAACTCAAAACTTTAGAGGAACTTTGTTATTTTCTGAATTTCTAAATCAATTATAGTCTGAATTATTTAAATTTCAAATTTGTAAATTTAAATTCTTAACATTAGTCTGGCTTTTACATGTGTTTACCCTCCGAACAATAATTTTATATATTTTCAAGTAGTTTATTTGTCAATCAAAACAAGATGGACTGCACAAGCTCAATACAAAATATCAATTATTTAATTGAAATAATAATTAGTATAGGTATTATTTATACATTGTATTAGTATTTACCTAGGTGTTAATGAACTTTATTTTTATTTTTAGCAATATTTTCAACGTTAAGAAATCATTTGTATTTCAATTATTTCATAAAATAAAATATATAACTATGATAATTAATAATTTAAGGGAAACTTCAAAGGAAAATTCAACACGTTATCGACGTTTTATGTTATTAATACTTAATTCCACATTAAACGACCTTTTAGTTATACATAATTATTTTTATAAACAGGCTTATAAGCGTCACCAGTCTTCCGAAAAAGGAGCATGTCGGTTACGCGAACGCTTTAGTTTTTCCCCTAATAAAAGTTGGTAAACGCGACTAAAGAAGTTTTTCTTTCAAAAATTGAAATGCAATAAGAATTAAGTGAATAAGTAAATACACAAAAAAAGAAAATAATATATACATAAAAAGAATAACTGAGAATAAAACATTTATTTAAATGAAAATATAACTAAGCATATGCATCTGTATTATGTGTCGATAAAATGGGGTATATAATGTTCTAAAGTCGCAGTGATAAGAAATTGTACCTAGTAAGAAGAAAAAGTAGAAAATAAACATTAAAAGGAGTTGTCACAAAGTAAAATATGGGATTGGGTAAATTAGGCTTGATTTACTAATTAGAATATGTAAGTATATGGAGTAAGTTATGAATAGAATTAAGATCAACAATCTTCTATAACATACTTACAATATATTATAATATACAATACAATGTAGGTACATAACAGAATGTTCGAAACCTTAATTCTTGGGACCTCAAACTAAAATACCATGGGAGACAGAAAGTTTTCATTTGATAACGAAGTCAATTAAGCCCAGAAGAACTCTTCTTCGAGAATTACGATAGAAAACTCCTTAATGAAGCGAACTTGGAATGGATCTGTTTTTCTTTTTGAGGAATTCCCTTCTTTTTTTCGCCCCGGTGTCATTAAGGATTTCTTACGGGGAAAAAACGGTTTCTTAAATAACTGGACCTTTTTTCTTTTGAAGGAAACTATAAACTAAAAATAAAAATAGTTCAATTTTGGATAAACTGAACTCTATAAAACACATTGTTTTATACATGATTTTTTTACTATGCTTATTATTTTTACTGTATAATTTAAATGGAGTACTGATG
This sequence comes from Arma custos, assembly GCA_037127475.1. Lineage (NCBI taxonomy): Eukaryota > Metazoa > Arthropoda > Insecta > Hemiptera > Pentatomidae > Arma > Arma custos. The sequence goes on along the minus strand of CM073760.1, from coordinate 67,390,793 downwards.
GTGATTTTTCAAGATCTAACATAATTTTAAAAATGAACCAGGTAAGCGGAGTGGCTCAATGGTAGATTGCTGAGATGCTGTGCTGAAGATCGTGGCCCAAACCCCACTGCAGGTCAGAATTTTATTTACTCTATTAGCAACCGGAAATGGATCGATAAATAGGAAATTTATTGGGTTATGAAAGGTGCTCATTATAAAGATATGAGTGTTATCGATTATGTGGTGGAGCGTTCGATCGACTTATTTTAATTATTACAGTTACTATTGATATTTTTGCCCATTATCATGTTTCCGTGTGTGCTTTTTTTTAATGAAAAAACAATAGTATTTATGATAGTACGGTCACTACTCGTTTTATTTTTAACTATTTTTTTCGGATTTACTTGAAATTTTGGATGTTGAAGCTATTCATTGTTAGGCTATCAAAGATTTTTTATGACTTTTTAGATTTCTTCAATGTTGAGACTTATTTTTAGAGTATCAGCAAGGATAGACGTATTAGTGACTATTACTACTGAACCGAGGGATGATCTGTATTCGTCATATGTGAGTACATGTACATTTCTCATATTAATGATAATGAACATTAATTAACTAATGATTTCAAAGATTCAACCTATTTTAAACTCAGATGAATCCACTCACTCGTTATAAGTCTGTGTTTGCTTTCAAGCATTTAGATCTCAATTGCATCGAATTTTTGTGTTCCTGTGAGGGATTATATGAAAAAAAATTTTGAGCGACCAGTGTACAGTTATTTTTAAAAGATGTTAGGGATCTAAACAATAATTCGAGTTCACAATCCCCATTCGTTCTTGTTAAGAAGTACGGCTCGATCCTTAGTTGGCAGATATTCTTCTTAACATCTTTTACTCCTCCCAGTAGAAACTTTAAAGAAATATGTATTTCAACTGAAAACTTTCTATAGCGAGGGGAGAAAACTTCTTTAATAAAAAAAAGAATACTTCACTGAGTCGAGCCCTTTTTACCGAGTTAACAGCGGAACCGGCAATTCTGAATTGTGTGACATTTAAAAAAAAAAGAAGACGTTCCTTAATATTTTCATTTGTGAATATATTTATTGTGTTGTAAATACATCTGGTGTATATATATGTAAACTTACTATATAGGTATGAAATAAATGCCGTTCTCTCCAGAGCACTCCAGGACTTCTCCAGAACTCCGACAATTAACGTATTCCAGTCATGTATTAAATATAATCAAAGAACTTCATTAATTCAGTCATTTGGATACATCATTTGAATTTTTTTGTTATAGCTTGATCATTTATAAATATCATTAAAATAAATAAGAGATTGTAATATTGAGAAGATATTTCATATTTTTAAAAAATATACATATTTCAGCTATTCTTGTAAGACAATCTATACACAAACTATGCGTGGTAGAAAAAACAAAATCCATTCCATATTAAATTTTTTCTTTATTGACGTCTACAGTACAGTATAAACCTTGGCTTCCCTCACAATCCGTCTCTAGTCGACCCGATCCATTGGGTTCATCCTTCCATATTAACTTCAAGTTTTATTAAATTCCGAGACAAATCACTTAAGAAATGGAAACTTATTGTTAACAATTGTATTTTTAGTACTGAGCAATAAGTTGGAGCAATAAAACTGGTCGTACGAGAAAAACAAGGTGTGAAGTTATGAAATAGTTATTAAGCTTTCATTCAAGTAGAAAATAACGGCTATAAACCAAATGATTGACACAATAAGAAATATGCAAAGAACTTGCTTTGTATGAATAAAATATGATAAGAATAACGAAACATTTTTAATCACTCATACAAAAATTCATTGCATATGGATAATAGTATTTTATGCATATTTTATTTTATTCTGAAGAATATTAGAGGATTTATCTAGCTTGATTTCAAGATTTCGCTGAAAAATATGAGTTTACAAAAAGGGGAATCGCAGAATATCTAGTTAATATAATTATATTGATGGCCTCACTATGAATAAGACTAGCTTGTAAAGTTTAAGTTTAGGTATGCTATGAGGATTTGAGTAGTGAAACTTGGATGATACAATAGTTTGTAAGCAGCGACTGCTCAATCCTTATTATTTGTTGACGTATGTTATGTTATATTTATACAACTTGTATCGCTATAACCCACGAAGGATAGCTGGGTAGAGTATGAACTGTTTCTAGGACAATGGTTATGCAGTGAGGTGATTTGTCCAATATCTCAATCGCCAGATTTTCCACCAATTGAGGGTCAACACTTTATAGAGGCTGGACGAACCTCTATAGGATCTCCAGATCCCACATTGAACATACCCGGCTTTTAGAAGATTAAAAAATTTATATTTCACAGCTGGATTTAAGCTCGGGATCTTCGTCATGGCAACTCAGCACTCTACCACTGAGCTACCTCGCTCCCTCTGTTATATTCTATTAGAAAATTAAAATGTAGAGTAATGCTGAGAGAAGGCGAGGCCAGCATCAAATGCATTCCTGGTTTATAACTTTATACAAGATGGTGCGCTTCAGAATCGTTCGTTTGGGGGCTACCTTTAGTCTAGTGGTTAGAATAACAACCTACTAACCCAAGATCGCGGGCTTGTATTCTGGCAGGTGTCCCTAGGATTATCTAAAAAGATTAAAATATCCCTGCTAGACATAAGAAGTGAGATCTACATCGCTTCTGAGGAGTAGACCGAGACGTAGATGGGAGGATTGCGTTAAGAATGACCTAACGGAGTTTTGTTTGGGTAGTGGTCCATGGACAGAAGATTATGTCGATTGGTTGTATCAAATCAAGCCATCTGGATTGCTAAGCCTTATCATTATTTCCGTCAGCTTCAGTACTTGATTTCTAAAATATATATAAGTTATAAATAGAAGGATATCGGACGAAACGAGCTATGAAGAGACAAGAGGGTGAAACGTGACTCGCCACCTTTAATAATACCTCAAAAACAAATATAGGAGCATACCGCTGGATAAATGCCTAGCCGGATTGACAGCCGGCAACTGAACTCCCTCCACTTGGCTCATGGACAAATGTATTTTGAATTTCCAACAACACGTCCATAGTTGGCCTCAACCGCAATCGCTTATAATTATTCATAACCGGCAAGGTTCGTCCGAAAATAATATTTTAAATATTATAATAACTCAATATATTGTTTGCCGATCCGGGTGATTCAACATTTAACTAAAATGACTTAATTAAAAATTAAAATGAATTTAATTAAAACCAGTAACTATTTTCAAAATTTGCTGTGACTAATTATTCATTTTTAGAAGCAAACTTTAAAATTCCACCGTAAAATAATAATTCTTAGAACGAAACACAAACTCTAACCCTTTCAGAAAGCAGTGATTTTTTAAAATTCTATGTAATATTTATATAAATGAAAAATTATTTTTAGTAAAAATAGTACTAATAAAAAAAACAACAACACCAGATTATAAAGAATTTTTCTTTTATGGATACTTTCTTTTTAAAAGAAATTACTTAATTTCGACAACCTGAATACGTCAATAATGATTGCCATTAACGATTAAGCCTTTAAATTTTTCTAGCCGTGTGATTTTAAAAAACCATTAATAGTATCGATAGTTAACTGATTTTGGTAGTAGTAATCACTGCGTACGACGTCGTTGCCATAAGGTACTGGAAAGCGACACGTCTTTTCTTTTTGAAAGAGTTATATAACTGTATGTTCCGTTTGTCAATCCTATCGGTAGTGTTTAAGTATGAAACATCATCTCACATGTAAGTAAGTTGGCAGCTTATAATTCACTTCCGTGTTGGACAGTAAATAATATAATTGTCGTAGACATTTTATATACATTGATTACCAGCGGGGTAGGTCAGCGTGTATAGTACTCAGTTACTGTGCTGAAGATCATAGGTTCAAATATGCAGTGGTAGATAAACTATTCAATCTATTAACAGCCATAAATGTATCCACAGAATCTCCTGGGGCTCACCCAGTCTCTATGAAAAGAGTAACCTTAATGACAAGAGTAACCTTAACTAGGAGTTGAGTGATCTCGAAATCACCTCCCTGCGTGACTTAAATAAAGTACACTGCCTTCCAAGTGCTGAATCCCAGACCCTTCATGGGTTGAGACTATAGTTAATTACTAAAGTTAACAAACATTAGAATTGGCTTGTAAGAAAGAAATGTGCTAACTAACTACATTGACTATTGACTGCTTTGTACCGGGCGTTATTGTAAAAATAAATAAGAATTTACAAGATGAGCAAAATACGGTTATAAGAACTAGGCCACTCAGGTAGGTCAGACAGGTAGCAAGACCCCATGGTCAGTAGCTCAAGAGGCAACATAGGGGGGTGGTCCAAGACTTGACTAATGGAAAGGCACTTCTTCAAGGGACACGAAAGAATATTCGAAGGACATGAGCTGAAGAAGGCACTTCTGGAAGAAGATATGCTGCCTCAGGAGAGTGCGAAGGCGACCAGGCCTAGGCCCTACCCATAGGCGTTCTTAGATGTGCCTCTGATACGATGATGTGCCTCGTATATCAGATAATTTTAATTTTCACATTTATACATTTTATAGCAATCCTTTATGACATCTGAATCATTGTTGTGTATATTAAACGATTGTCCGAATAAGATATTGTTTTCATAAAGTATTCATCATAATAATTTTGGTGCTTACTTAACAATATTTATGAATACTATATTTGTGAATACTATATTGATGGTTTAATTAAGGCATTAAGTTAACTAATTAGTAAATTGGTAATCACATAACCAACTTCTGGGAAAGAATCAAAGTTAAGACGTTGAAATAAATAACAAGTTTAGTAATTATCATAAATAATTATTCTGGAATTCCAAAATAAACAGAACTATTTTGGGTCTAAAACCCACATTTGTAGTACAAAGGTATGGTATGACTATCGACTAACACTATAACTTATTACTCTTAATTATCTATACACTGTCATACCATTTCTTCTCTGCTCTCTCTCTCTTTCTCTCTCTCTCTCCCTCTCTCTCTCTCTCTCTCTCTCTCTCTCTCTCTATATATATATATATATGTATATATATATATATATATATATATATATATATATATATATATCTCAATCTATCTTACAATATTTTAGAGGTGGTATATTTAAGAGGAGGGGAGACCAAGGTAGTTACGTTGATGACAACAAGGAAGCAATGACGCGAACTTCCATAAACCAGTAGGTCATGAAATCCGTTCCATTACTCTATGAACATTTGTTTTTCTTTCGATTTGTTCGGAAGTTATTGGATTTGGATAATCGAGTCCATTTTTTCTGGTTTATCCGACCTACCGAACTTAAAAAATGGGTTCTTCCTTAGAGGATTGCAGGAAGATGAGAGAGCGGAAGTAGGAGAGTGGGTGTAGCGAAGGGTTTCTTTCCACTGCCTTTGATGGATTGAGATTGCCCTTACTGTTCTAGGCCGCGCTATATCCTCCCCCCGGAACAAAAGCCTCTACTTCTCAGATAAATTCCTCGTATAAATTCCCAGCTTTGTGTTTCTCTTAAGCTCTAAGAACTTATATCTGGAGTATTAACACATCCAATAAGAACATTACCTGTGCATTAACTAGAATGGTCTAGCTAAGAAAGAACATGAACAAGAACGGGTAAAATTTAAGTGTTTATAAACAGAAAGAAAAATATTTCGAGTAAATACACTTAAACTCCAAATATTTTAAATACATCATAAGTTTACACCTAAAAGAGCCAGTGTCTATTGAAAATCTGCACCAAAACCAATAGGTTTCCATGTTTGGCTAGAACATATTGTTTATTGAACCAGTACATAGATATTAATATAGGTAGTGTATTATTATTTTATTATATTAATTTCATATATCTCATATATTTCATATATCGCAGGTAGTTAATTCATAAAAAATGTTTTACAAAAGCAAAATTTCTCAATATTCAAGTGGTATAAAGTAGAACCAGATTTTAAGTTTAATCAAAATGGGGATTCAAAAAATTATAAAATTTTCAGTTGTACTCCCTGACTTCTAACATCCGGACATGTTTTCAGCAACCTTGCTTGGAATGCTCGAAACCTACGTCTTAGACTGCACTATTTTTATTAAATTATATTTTAATATTTAATATACTAATTATAAAACACACAATACTATAAAAATAATAATGGCCACACCTATTACAGAAATCACATCGATTTAATTTGCCATTATAGTTAAAAACAAAAACCAAAACACACTCGCATATTTTTTAAGCGCCTAAAGTTCATTTGATGATAAATAAAAGTATTATACTGTACTATACTCGTATTATACACTAGTACTTTAAAGGGTCTATTGGATTCAGTATATGGTAGAGATTGTACTGCTTTTAAACTGATTACGCAAGAAGTTTGATTTCCAAAGATCACGTTCAACATTAAGCTATTTCTTCCATTTAAGGGTATCAACTTTGTAAAGCCTGAGTGAGTCCATAGGCTGAGAGGATGACCTCTAGATCCGATAGTTTCGATTCACGCCTATCAATGGAATAAATAACTGAATTTCACATCGAACTCGCGACCTAGTGTAACCCAGTATTCTACCTACTAAGCTACTCCACTCCCTGCAGCTCCATTTAATTATAAACCTATTTGAGTAGATATTCTTTTTAGAAAGAAACTGGATCGTCAAAAGGAAGATGCAAAACACGAAATTTTATAAATGGAATTAGAATAATTAGAATTGACAAAATCATTATAATAAAAAAATGCAGAATAATTGTCACAATAATAGAGAAAACCAAACAAACGAGCCGATAATACATCTGCTAGTTAAATTAAGATCAGATTAATTATATGCCACAGTTATTTGATCATCCATATTCTATCCAAAGATATTTATATTTATATTGTGGGCTATATATTCCTCATGTGTGAAATTCGATTGTTGAAAATGTCCAATATTACAAATTGAACTTTAATTCAATTCGTACTTCCTCATTGAAACTGATAATTTAAAAAAAATATGGTACATAGTGTTCAAAGATAAAATAAAAGTGATGTTATTGTAATAAAAGAACCTAAGAGTGTTCCCGGTTTTCCACGTCATTCATGTTTTCACAGGACAAAGGAAGGCCTTGTTTTTGAGCTATCGTTTGGTTTTCCTATATTATCATGTGCTATGAGGTTAACGACATATTTTCAAGCCATATTTTACTTAAAAATAAGAATAAAGAATAACTCACCCTTGCCATAACCAACGGGGGGCTGGAGGACTTGGAGGGAGAGGCTGGTGACGTCAACGTTGGCCGAAGACACCCTGAAGTTGAAGCCTTGGGAGTACTGAGGATCCGTGGTGCTTCGAACGATGCTGGTCCTCTTCACCTTAACAGTGTTCCAGTGCTGGTTCAGGGTCAGCCTCACGAAGGTCTCGTCCTTACAGCCTTCCTGTAGCTGCAATACAAGAAAAATATTAAAATTTTATTGATTGGCAATTAACAATCTGAAAGATGCATATCATATGCAAGGTAACCTAGAATCCATAAATTGCAATCCCCTGCAATCGTAAAATCTCAATGCTGAACGATTTGGAGACCCCAGAAAAGGGACACGGTTGAATGTACCCAAGTCATAAGTATTAGATTAGGCGGAAGAAGTGATGTTACGACTCGTTAGACGGCCTATACAAATTTACCTTTAAATGTTATTTTGAAGATTTCGCACACATTTTTTTAGCTATAGACAAACGATACGCCAAAGAATTTTTTTTTTGTAATTCCAAAACAGAAAGTCCTAGATGATGAACTTTTTATTGCCCAAAATCACTAATAAAATCGTTATTCTATTCCATTTTCTTTTTTTGACATGAATATTCCTGATAAAAATTGTTAAAATAAATCTTTTTTTTTTTAAATTATAAACTTGGTTAGTTGTATGAATGGTAATAAGTGAATAGTCTAATATCGTATAACTGACGACGATATTACAAGAGAATAATGTGGACTGAGGTGAGAAGTTTGTGAATTACTTTTTTTAATTATTTAACGTACTGAAAATATACAATACAATATGTCTACAATAATATTTATAAAACATACAGCAATATCAAAAAAATATAGGTCACAATAATTATATCAATTATATCAACTATCTTCAGTGTTTTTAGAGTTAAAACACAAATTTAAACACTTCTTCGTATTTTGTAACTGCCTAACATTTCATTTGATAGCAAGAGAAATCTTCTACAGCAAACTGTGTCCTGGTACCATAAATGGTTTATTGGATAGTATACTTCTTATTTGTATTTAGCTGCGTTGTGATTAAAATAAATTAATTTAAAATGTTTAAGTTGGCATCTTTCACAGAGCGACTAATAATGTATAGTCCCCAATATAGGTAAATAGTGATATATATATTTATATATTATATTTTCATTTTTATTCGTTCTGTATTTTTTCAATTTTAAAATTTGGTATTTCTTTTTTACCCATCTTGTTTTCAATATATTAGTTAATTGTGATATATAGTTGTAAAGAGATTGTCAATTTGTACTTAGACAAATAAATTTATAAATAATAAATTAAAAAAGAAATCAGGTTATTAATATTTATATGGCTTTCTATATGCGAGGTACTAATGATGGGAATCTATAATCGTTAAAATACCTAATACGAGATTCTGTATTTAGGATTTGGAATTCTATAGTTAGATCTTTTTGACTGAATGATAAATTATCTGTCATATTTTTTCTTGAGAGTATTAATCATCGTAAATATTTCTTGGGCCGCAAAAGGTTGCCCCGGGCTGTCAGTTGCGAAACTTTTTTTTGGGTGAGGGAAGGGAGAGTTTTTCCTAGTTTTAAACATAGTAGTGGATTTTATGTCTTCTATTATGTTTAAATTGATTAATTTACTAACTAGCTTCTACCAAACTTAGGCATCTCAATCAAATCCAAAGTAAACGTTACCTTAGTTGAAGGAACGACTCTAAAAAAATAAGGAAACATCTACAAGTACATTTAAATTTATAAATGGACATTAACAGACTATTTCCCACGAAAAAGTCACTCCTTAAAAATAGACGCATTTAAAATAATTACACTTGAGTAATGTTCAGACACCCATTGGCGTAGAACCCTGAGAAAAATAAAACGTGTATTAATTACTGAGACTTTTTGGGACAGAGACAACAGAAATACCGTTGACCATTGCCGCACTGAGGTATTTCCACGTGTGTGTGGATTTAAAATAACCGATTTAAAATAACGAGTTAAGCGGACACAAAAAACGTTCCAATAGATCATGGAACGAAAATAGTCCATTTGGCAAAGGCGCAGTTTAATCTCCTTTATGAATGATCTCAGCTCGTTCAATAGTATCACCTACCTTCAGCTATGTCTCAACCAGGACTCCGTTAGCTAATATTAGTCTCCAGGTATGGGAGGGAGTCTGAAATTAGGTCTAAAAATTCTTTAGAAAAATCCTAGAAAGGCTATAACTTTTACTGAACAAACCCAAAACCTTCAGGGAACTTCCTCAAGAATGGAACTCGCATTTCCAAGTTTCCTAATATGAAGAAACAAAAAAATATGCATGAAAACTTATACGTATTAAGAAATAATAATTTTTATAAGAACGAAAATGACATAAAAATGCGAAATTTGGGATATTATCCTGTTTATATTACGCATTGCTACATTATTCTAATTTATCATAATTTATTCAATTATTTGAGTTTTTTAAACATAATTTTTCCCAAGTTTTTATGAATCTTGCTGTTTCCATGAGTAGTATAACCTTCCACGTTATATTTTCCAGTCGAATATTTTGATCCTATCAACTATGAATAAAAAAATATGTATTTAAAAGAAAATATAAAATAAGGAATAAATTAAAAAAGGAATACATATTTATTTTCAACAAATCCATCAAAAAATTTCGTTGGAAATCGAGCAAGATTATCGAATTATAATGTACCGATACAAGCCATGAATGGTTTTAGAGTGAATCTGGAATCATCAAAGGCAGTGGAAATTAAAAATTTGGTTTGAATAAGCGGAGTAAAATTGACTTGGTTTTCGAAACCATTGCATTCGAACAAATAAAAAGAAAAATATGTCCATTGTACTTTTTCAACTATATTGTAATCAAATCTCTTGAAGGGTCTTGGATTCAGTGTATGGTAGAGACTGAAGTGTTTCTAAGACTTAGTTTGTGATGGGGAGGTGTAAAATTACCCCAAATATTTATGCTATCTTATTGGATACAGATATACATATTTCTAGAATTTAACAAATTATTGCTGTAGCGTTTAAAAATAATTTGTAATTATTTTCAGAAATAAATAACAAGATGTGACATTGATTTGTCCGAAGAGTGCCCTATACTTGCCATGTTTCCGATCCTCCACTCTGTTCATCGATCACAAAGATAGGTGTCTTTTTTTTGTTCCTCTTTTCCTCTGTCCCTACAGCCTACTGTACCCGGGGGCATTTCACTTCCTATTTTTAGTCCGTAAACAATGTTTCTACTCTCTACTTTCGCAAGTGTTGTTAGTCATTGGACCTCCACAAACCAATTTACTAAGACAAATATTTAAGAATATAAATGCTCGTTGTAATTAATTTCTGGATAAATCATGGGACCTATCATGAATAAATTTACTTCTAACAGCGTTGCAATGAAATTCTTCAAAGAAAAACAGAATTAATTCGCAATATTTTTCGCTAATATTTGTTTAGGATGTTAGTCAGATAAACATAATTTGTCCAATCAATGGTTGATTTCCATTACAATAATTAAATTATGGGAAGAAGTGAACATGTGTTTAAATTAAATTCTTACCTTTAACATACACTTTACTGGCATTAATGATAGTTTTGTAAAACTGTTCTACTTAGTACATAAGTAATTAAACCTAACAACATATGTAATCTTAAAAAAACAAATTATTTTATTTATGAAAATAAGTAATTTCTTGTAATAAAATACTTTTGATCATTGAATAAAAAATATCAATAAAGAAAATAGAAAGTTATTTTCTTGAATTAAAATTAACTTAATTTTACCGTACACTCGCAGGTACCATGAAATATATGTTACAGGGATGTATATTTCTCGAAACGAATACAGTAATATATCTGATCCACTTATTATTTAATGCAATAAAATTTTTTGTCTAGTTGTAATTAATAGTAATAAGTATATACTTTTTCCACTTATAGCACACATCTTTCAGTATGATACCACTTTTGAGGCTTCCAACCCCTTGTAGAGTTTCAACCCTTTATTTGACTTTAGTCCTAAGCAATCACGTAAAAAAATAAAGATGACCATAATTTTCTAAAATAAATTAAAGAAGCTTAATTAAGAGAAAAATATTTTCAAATATTTACCACTTGAACTCTTCGTTGCAGAGTAAGCTTTTAGAGATTATATTCGAGCGGTTTAAAATATCCAACGATTTTTTTTCTTTATTAATTTTTTAATACTACTTAAAATATAATATTTTATGAGATATAATTATTATATTGTAATTTATAATATATTATATTAAAATATAAATCTTTATGAGATTTATTGCGTAGTCCAACCATTGATAAACTTTAAGAGTATCTTGTGTCAACTCAAATATCTTACCTCGTCGCTTTGGGTGAAAGAATTTTTGTTTAGTGATTTATACCTTCTTATAAAGTTAAATTATCCAGCATTTAAGCTTCTAGATTGTTACAGGAGATTCTTAGCTATCTAATTATAAAGGAAATAGATAAAGTATAATATAAATTAAACGAAAAAATATGAATTAATTAAAAAAAATACATAGTTATGTTTAGTAAATATGATAATATTTATTTATGGATAAATCAAAATTGGTTTTTGTATAGATAATATTTAATGTTTGGTTATGTATATATATTCATGTTTTGTTTGTTCTATGTTTAATTTTACCTACTTTCTTATAGATTAGATTGAGTTAAATTTGGTTTAGTACAATTTAATTTCAGCGTCAAGTCCCCTCCCTTCCAAAAAACAAAAACAAAAAAAAAACGACCAAATTGATACATTCCTGAGATAATCGTGACACATGCATACAGAAATTCTTTTTCGTTTCTAACAGAAATTTTTTTTTAGTGATTTATACCTTCTTATAAAGTTAAATTATCCAGCATTTAAGATTCTAGATTGTTACAGGAGATTCTTAGCTATCTAATTATAAAGGAAATAGTTAGAATATAATATAAATTAAACAAAAAAATATGAATTAATTAAAAAAAATATTTATGTTTAGTAAATATGATAATATTTATTTATGGATAAATCAAAATTGGTTTTTGCATAGATAATATTTAATGTTTGGCTATGTATATATATTCATGTTTTGTTTTTTCTATGTATAATTTTACCTACTTTCTTATAGATAGATTGAGTTAAATTTGGTTTAGTACAATTTAATTTCAGCATTAAGTCCCCTCCCTTCCAAAAAAAAACAAAAAAAAAACGACCAAATTGATACATTCCTGAGATAATCGTGACACATGCCTACAGAAATTCTTTTTCGTTTCAAACAGAAATTTTAACCAGTTAAAAATGTTTTTTCTGTCTATTTTTTATTTTATTCATTGAAATTTACAACTGTATTATAACAATACAACAACTAAATGGCTAGAATGATACATAATAGCATAGATGAAGACAAGTAGAGAAACTATCCAGTGGTGGTACTCAAATAACAAAAAACCTTAAACGATTTGTTGGATGAACGTGTCCATGTCTTTTCAGACACATCGGAGGATTATCAGGAATTGAAGAGGTTGCTAGGTTTGAAACTAGTGAGTGTGAGTGGGAATAAAGTTTGTGATGAAAACGTAAACATAGGATTCGGACAGAAAATAGTTACATGTAGGACATTAAGGTCATTATGGATTACATTGTTCGTAACGAAGTAAAGAAGCATTGAGGGTTTAAGGAAAGATTTTGGATTGTAAGGATTAAATACGAGAGGAATTTGATGGCTTAGTGGAGCCCCAAAGCTTTGTTTCTGTAGATTAAAGATACATTAATAAATGTGAGATAATGATAAAAATGATGACTAGTATTCGTTTTTTTTCAGTATAGTACTATAAATAAAAAAAATAAATAATCGTGCACATTTACTGACCGTGGCAATTTGATTAATCGAGGTGTATTTTCATATTCGATGCAAGACAGTGTATTATCTTATTATAAATAGCTTCAATCCCTCGAAGCCTTTGAACAATATTAAAGTAAGCCAGGTCCATTTGGCGACTGGTGCAATGATGTATTATGCTCATTTACTTCCTACGAAGCGTAATAGTTCGGGTGATTTGTCATTTCAAGTCAACGTCTTGGCTTCAATGCAAAGATGATATCAAGCGTTTTGTGTCGCACAACATTCACACTTAGGAGATTGATGATGTGTCACTGAAAATTCGTATATAAAATAAGGAATAAAACGGGAATAAGCAAAGGAAGATTAAAATTTTCATGGGATTCATTGAAAATATTTATTAGACCAAAATGAAAATATAAGTCAGAAAGGTTTTGATTTGATTGAGAAAATAATTATAATACTCCAGTACCAGAAAGAAGTAAAAAATGGGAAATCATCATCTATATATCGTTTAAAACATTTAAGTATTTAATTATACTCATTCCCTTGGGAAAATCCTTTCTTCTGTCACATCCACTAAGGGTTACTCTATCCTTGCCCTAAATAACTCCACCAAATGGCCAACATCTCTCAAAAAACGTCCCGACATCCTGGACATATTTATCACATGCCATATTTCTACAACCCAAACCAATATCAGATCATTGGATGACCTTTCATTATCTCTTAGCCCAGTTCTCCTTGTCTCACATTCAAACCTTCCCCTCCTACATTGATTACAGGACGTATAAACTGGGACAACTTTTGTTTGATCTGGAGAACAAATTGGACTTAACAATTTCACTTAAGACAAAACAAGACATTGATACTGCCATAGAAAAACTTACTACATCAACAAAAACCACTTTGCATGGTAATACTTTATTTCAAATAACGAAAAGCAATGGAATAAATGAATATAGCAAATATAATGTTGAAGCATGGTGTAAATATCTTTGAAAACATTATTAGTCATATCATTTGACCAAAGAGCTACTAAAAAACTTGGACTGGGAGTCAGAACTTCTACAATCAGTTTTAAGTAGGCTAAGGGATAAATATTCTTTCTGGCATCAGTCCTGAGAAAAAAAATATGAAAGAAAAATACAGTTAGTTTAAACAGCTTAAACTGATGTATTTGGCAGCGGCTAGCTAGTGAAAATAAATTTCGATTGTAGTCGCGAAGATAAAAATATTTGTTTTACTATATTTATATTATAAAATAAAAGCCATATTTATATTAAAATATTGTTTTACAAAATAGAATTTTTCTTTACAGCCTCTTTTGATTTTTGTTTTATATTGTCTTATTCAACAAATACCATCTCCGAAACTAAGTTGAGATTGATCGGAGAGTGTTTACAATATGAAAATGTGAACGCAGATCACGATCACGTTAAGTTTTAGAGATTTCGGAAAAATACATATTATTTCCTGCTGTATTTTGGCACACCCCCATTTTAGTCATGAATTGAAATAAGGCTTGATTGGTCAACTATCAAACATTACATATCCAAAGAAGTGGGTACAAATTTTAGTCAAATTTTATCGCTTTTAAGTTGTTTAGAACTTCTATAAACTTACAAATTTAAATTGTGTTTAAGCAAGGGATGCGGCTTTTGTTGTTCTCATCTTGTGTGGTTATAAAACCTATAAAACCCACGGTGTAAATACATATATCGTATATATGTATATTCACACCTATATATAAGAGGTGAATTATTATCATATTTCTTTTTCAAAGATGAAATTGCCGTGATTTCTTCGATTACTAACCATAATGTTTACTACGGAAAAACAGGTACAAATAGAACACAAAATAATCCAACGGAGAAATAAGTAGCGTGAATAAGAAGTGGGGTTTCTCCGTTACGATTCTTCCACTTTACAAAGGTAAAATAAAATATTGCAATATGGCTAAAACATTTTTAAATAATAGAATGATTCATTGTAATTTAGCCAAATGGTAAAAGTCTTTTACCTATTTTTTCCCTAAAACATATATTATTTTCATTTCGTCAGTTTTATAAGCTATAACACGATTAGGTATGTTTTCTAAATGCCGAAAATTGAAGCATCTGAAAGATCAAAAGAGTTTTTTAATGTAAATATTGAGCTTTTGATTTGGGTGTTTAAATGAGCTGTTATTTTTGAAAGTGTTATAAGTCCGTTTGGATCTTAAAAAATAAATCGATTATTCATAATAAAATTTAAAAGGAGTATATGGTTAGAAACATCAATATTTTCTAATTTCTAAGGATTTAAAAGAATATGCCATCTGTCTAGATTTTTAAACTAATTCAAATGGAAACTCTTATAGATTATATAAGCTCATATATCTATCATATCTTACTAATATTATAAATGTGAAAGTTTGTATGTTTGTCTCTCTTTCACAAAAAACTACTGGACGGATTTGGATGAAACTTTACAGTAATATGGGTTATACATCAGAATAACACATAGGCTATAGCAAGGGCGGATTTAGGGGGGGTGCACGGGGGACGTGCCCCCCGACAGTTTTTTAGGTACTGTGGAGAACCCATTATAGTACATAATTAAATGCAAATCACATGATAATAGTTGTTAAAATAACAGAAAGAACATGATTGAAACTATTTGTTTTGATATCCTATTAATCTTACTAATATTATAAATGTGAAAGTTTGTATGCTTGTCTCTCTTTCACCCAAAAACTACTGGACGGATTTGGATGATACTTTACAGTAATATAGGTTTTACATCAGAATAACATGGGCTATAGCAAGCGCGGATTTAGGGGGTTGCATTTGTAGATGGGTTCTTTGTATCGTTTAAGAAAGAAATTTGGATAATTCCACCCCCAAGGGCTTCCCCCTTAATATCATAGGGGTTCAAACATTTTATGGAATCCGTCAGTTTTGAAGTTGAAATTTTGGATGTACGAGTAACCTTTGCTTTTAAAAAAATAATTGAATTATTTATTTAAAATGATCTTTCACTAAACTTTATGTGAAAGACCAAATTCTACGCGAGCGAAGCCGCGAACATAAGCTGGTATATCTATATATCTGTCTATCTGTCTATATATCTATCTATCTACCTATCTAGCTATCGATCTGTATATATAGGAGGGACGGGCAAGCTTGCTGGAATTAAGATTGTGTTTGCGATTTAGTTATTCATACCGTTTCTTGTACTTAAACACTTATTTACCGGGGTTGCAGATATATCTTGCTACATAAGATATATTATTTTAAAGGCGCAATTTTACGATAATATATCTATCCGTTCTCTTCAGTATTTTTTCTTAATTTTAAAGAGTTTGTTGGTTTTAAGGTACAATTTACTATATTATTATAAAGTGAACAAAATACTATATGTAAAATTTAAAATATTGTTAACCTCGAAACAAATTAACAAATTAGCTGCTATAGAACATTACACTTTATTATTTGAATGTTTGAAATATAAAATGTAATACATCTATATACATAATGTATGTACAATATCTATACAGAATGTGTCACCTGGTTGGGAATGTCTAACTTTGACAGCGGATAGCTTGGGCCTCTCGAAACAGCATTGGCTATAAATAATGCATGCTTGTCACGTTCTCTCCTTTACTATTCCTTTGTCAGGACCTGGCAGCGTTAGTGGGGGTTTCAGGCAGTCAACATGTAGGATATTTAAGTTTCTCGAAAATTTAACAGTTATGCACAATAACATATATACTTAAATAGATTCATTTTTATTGTTTGGCAATGAATTTTCAAATTTGCATTTTATCATTGTCATATCTGACAATTAATAATCCAGAGACTAAGTAATATTATATTACACAATAAAAATCTTCATAAGTTGTACAACCACAGCCTTTAGGGTTCAGTACGTAGCAGAGGCTGTAATGTTTATTGGACAACGGTTGTGCATGGTGGTATGCTGTCCTACAGCATGCTCAACCGCTAGATTTTTCCACTATTTTCGTACCCACTTTATAGATACTGGATGAGTCCAGGAGGTTCCCAGATTCTAGAGGATCCATCTCCGGCTTCTAACAGCTTAAATAAAATCTACCAGCAGCCGGATTTAAATCCAGGACCTTCGGCACGGCAACCCACCGAAATAGAAAAAAATATTTATTATTATTCTATAAAGTTTTGTATATTTTCCGTCAGCTGAGATCTATACCTTTTTCGTGTAGATTAAACTAAGAAATAAAATTAATTAATCTATTAAAATTTATATTTATGATCGGTTGCAGCGATTATGTTATCAAAGGACCTCATGTTAGTAGTTAGATTTTGCCTGCCTATTTGTGGACTGTGTTGAATTACGGAGAACCCGAAACATTTGATATTTATAAGTTAGTCTATTGCGTACCAAATCTCCACAGGCCGCTTCACGCTTCCTTTCAGATCTTTAATATTTTGACACATCCAGGGAACAAGGTTGAGGTTATGAGTGGGGCATGTGTATCAAGGATAATTT
The DNA here is from genome assembly GCA_037127475.1 of Arma custos. Lineage (NCBI taxonomy): Eukaryota > Metazoa > Arthropoda > Insecta > Hemiptera > Pentatomidae > Arma > Arma custos. Next base: position 67,373,176 of record CM073760.1, on the reverse strand, counting down.
GAGACTGGAAGAATTTCAACCATGAAATCGACAGGAATAAATTTCTCTCATATTCAGAGATTCGAGGGAAGGTGAGAGGTTTTTTTCGAGAGAATGTTAAAAGTAGGTGGTTATGATTCTAGGAAGGATCTATGGAGTTTGAATTTTATATGGAATTCGGATTAATTCTTGTTACCGCTTAACTAATGATTGTATTATTACTACATAAAGTGATTAAGTAATGAAACCGGCATTACTAAGTCTCTGTAGGGAATTTATGACATACAAATTCAATCAGGTGTCCAATCAAGGAGAGTAAAGGGTCGGAGAAAATTAAACATTGGAAAGGTGTAGAGAGTACGCGAAATTGTCGTGGTATATACATACAATCGATAAGAAGATTGGTATTGAAACCACCGTAAATAACGTGGTTATAGAGAGGAACATAATAATAGATATTTATAATTGAGAGGAAAATAGTTGACTGGGTGATCTAATGTGGGATATTGAGAATTGATTCAATGTTAGAATCAAAATGGGCCAAAAGCATCGCCTACTTTACGATTCTTCTTCGCATTACGACTTGCTGGAGAGAGTATGTATAAAGTACAGCAGTATTTATTATTATTGGTTTGTTAATGATGCTTTTTTCTTATTACTATTGTTTATTTATTAAAAGTTATTAAGAATTAAGTAAGTAGAGATGAGTCTACTGATGTTTCAAAGATAAAATAGGAATCCTTTTCAGGAAAGACGTTCAGAGGAACGTAGGGCAAGTTCAAAGAGAATAAAATAAATACTCTAAGGTGAGCCCTTTAAGTATGAAATTAACTAGGGACTCATCCTTGATATATGTAATGCTATTACGTTCAAATAATTATACTTATGTGTGTGCTATATATTCTTTTGAAATATAAGATTGAGTTTAGAAGCCTATTTAAGATTTTTGAACGAGTGGTCACATTGCTCGATTTTTTACTTTTGCATTAATATTATTAACCCATCTAATATCCGCATCTTCTTCCCATCCTCATTCAGATCTTTGATTTTCTGATATCTCCTCAATTCCCAAACAGATGTTTCTGTAGTTAGTTATCATTTTAGATTTGCACCCATCAGAATTATAGATTGACTTTTATTGTTTATTTTCTTATAACTTTATTATTATTTATATGATCAAGCAAAGTATTTTGAAGTACATTTTTCCATACTTCAACCATATTTTCTCTATGTATTATTTTTCTTTCCACCATCCCTTTTGTTTCTCATTTCTTCAATGCTTCTTTCGCTAATATTACTATTCACTTTTTTAACCTTTTTTCCAAACACTTTGTTCCCCATAACATAACATGGTCCTATTTTCACTTTTTGTGATCCTATTTCTGCTTTACTAATCAAAGGTTTTGGTCGATAGTAATGCCTAGGTTCTTCACAGAGGAGCTGAACGTGATGGGGCCATCGTTCCGGATTAATGTTGGGAGGGTGTGGATGGAAGTAAGGATTTATATGTTAATTCATTTGTTTTAGATCATTAATTTTATAACTATTTTTATTGTGTTTCAACGTTATTTGATTTGAGCTTTATGTATATAGTTTCTTAATTGAAACACCTGTTTATAATTGCCTTGGGATTTATGGTGGGCTCAAGCTTATTAGGTTGGAAGGATATATGCTGAGGGGCCTGGTGGTTTCCAAACCAATTACCTTCTGCCGGATTCTCCCTAACCTCTATCCAAGGGGGGAGGAAATCCTGTGAGATTTGGCGGACAAGAAGTAGATTTATTCCCCCATTCCTTTGTTTATATGGAGATGCAGAGTGTATAGACAGAGCAATAGAAATAAATAGTTAATCGGGGGTGTACGCCGAATATTTTTAAAAATTTATTTATTAAAATTTACAACTGTATATTAATAATACGACAAGCAAATATACTGAATGATCCAAAATGGTATGGGTAAAAGCAGGTTAATACAATACCCACTGGTAGCGCTCAATGTCTCGAGGCCAATCCTCTTTTCAAACGCTTCAGAGAATTATCGGGAATCGAAGAAGTAGCTAGGTTTATTTATGTGACAAATAAAGCTTGTCAAATCAGAAAAAAATGCAATATCCACAATGACAACTACATGAGGTCATCATGGATGACTTTAATCTTAACAATGTAAGGAGAATTGTGGATTTTAAGAAGGATTAAGGACAATAAAGATTGGATACCAGAGGATTTCGATGGCTTAACGGAGCCCCAAAGCTCTATCCAGTACTTACTAATACCTAATAATAGGTGTTATAACAGTCAAGTATTTCTATAAGAGTCTTTTTTAATTAATTGTGAGCTAAGGTCGTTTTTCTAGTAAGTGTTGAAGTAGCCTGAAACGGTGATTTATTGGAATAATCGAAAAATAAGAACGCGAGCAATTTCTTCTTATGGTGCCTTTATTCATCGATTGCTTGTCAATTTCCAATTGATTTATTTCTTACATGTTATTTCATACCATTACTCTAAATACAATTATACTGTAACAACACAATTAGCTCACAAAGATTTCTTCATATTCAAAGTTGTCCCTTACTTGAAGTAATGAGTAAAACTAAATATTGTCTTATTTTTGCGATAGAGATAACCTACCATAAAATTGTATAACATTTTAGTATTTACTCTAATTAGATCACATGTAAATCCCAAATGATCTATTATTATTTTAATAGATTAACTAAAAGATTAACTAAGATACGACAATGAAATGCTGCTAAAAATCAGGAAACTTTGACCTATTTTTGTCGAAAATAAATAATTGTTTTCATGAACGAATTGGGCTAAAGAAGGGAAAACAAGATTGTCATGAAGGCTGAAAAGGGAAACTAAGAGAGGCATATGTTCTATAAACTCACAGCTTTTATTAAATGATACAATTAAGATGACACTTTTAAAAAAAAATTAATACTCTGGGAGAATATCCCAGAAATCCCAGAATGAAATGAAAAATAAATTTGAGTTTCATTATTTCAGTTAAACATTGTGGATCAATTATAGAATTATATCAAAAGTTAATATAGTTTTTACCAAATAAATATTATGTTTTCATTTTATTACTATTTTATTATTATTATTCTTTTCATGACGAAGGGTGTTTTATCTTGTTAATCTCCGAGGTATCGAGAGCGGTAGGCCGCGTTCACTAAGGCTTCAACTCTACGCTTAACGGCACAGAGGAGTAAGCAAGGTATGTACTCTTTTTAATTTGAAACTTAGGATAACTACTTCCATTTAATTGGTTTTTGAACTAAAATAATGGATATGTTGATTTTATTTAATTTATTTTATTTTTGAGTATGAGAACCAGCCTTTAAGTTGTCGACAACGCGATCTAAAGTGATCATGTTAAGTAGTAATTTTGATTATATTTATGATGTTAAAACTTTTCCCTTCTTTATTATACTTATAATTAATTTATTTTTACTGACTTTGTAAGATAATAATTTGTCATTTCTTTTTAGTGTAAATTTTTGTGACTGGATTTATCATAACTACGAATTTTATTTTAGTTTAGGTTGACACCGTCAATAAGTCAGGGTCATTTATTGAAACGGAAGTGCACGAAAAGAGATCATGCTTAATAAATAATATATTTATTATATTAAATTTAAATTTAAAATTTACTTAAAATATTAGGCAACTTAAGATTTCCTAATTAAACCTGGATAGGCAAAATTTAGAGTTCCCACTGTAGCATCGTCCGATTAGCCATAGCTGCATAAAGTGACGTTAAATGAACAAAGATAACAACTTAAAGATTTATTTAAAAATAATAAAATCTCCCATTCTTTATGTATTTTTGTAATAATTTTTCCTACCCTTGATATGATTGAATGCCAGATTGTAATTTTAGTTTTTTGTATTTTGTTAATGTCTAAGTGAATCAGAGTTTATGGGGCGGGGCTTCTTGGCGTTAGGAAGCAGCTATATTTTCTCTTATCAGCCTCAGCTTCACTTCTTAGTTGCAAGATTTACTATCTGCTAGTACACAGGCAAAATCTAAAGAATATTCTTACAACAATGTACTCCAACGTTTTAAAGAAATAAAGTATCAAAAAATAACTTTTTTTTGAAAGATAAAAATTATAATAAACTTGTTATTTTGACTAAAATTATGCTAGTGAAAGTTTAAAAAAAATATTTATTTTCGATTGATGTTAAGCATAAAGAGAATAATTAACTAATGTAATTGATAAACGAGTTTTTCCTTGAAGACCATTAGTATTGAGTTTTGCTAGACCACTAGTATTAAATTGCTTAAATAGGATAGTTACTAAATTAAGATCTTTGGTGTTCCATAAAATATTGGATTGCATTCCGAATGGTCCATATGATACATACAATTTTACAAGAGCCCGATAAACTCTGGCGTCCCTTGAGAATAGGAGAACGAAATGGGACCATTTGTTGTTATCTGTATGGCTATCATTCCGTGATTTTGTTTAGAATCAAGAACTGTTTTTTCATTTAGTCTTTCTCTCTCTCTTTCTCTGCCTATATATGGATATATATATATATATATATATATATATATATATATATATATATATATATATATATATACATATTCTTGTATTCTTTTCCTTCCATTTTGTTCCTGGTTTCTTCAATGTTCGTTATCTCATCTGTCATTATATCTGCTTCGCTACCATGTATATAAACATTTATTTGTCTATAACATCTCTTGGTTCTCTTTTCGCTCTATTTCTTCATATCTTACGCGATTCGATAGTGCCGTTTTTAATTTTTATGTGTTTTTATTATTTAAAACTTTCTGTTGCATTTAATATTACTCTTACTGAGGCGAATACAATATCAATGAGTTTTATAACTCCGTTTAATTAAGACAACAATATTTTACTTAAAATAGAATCATTATTTTACCAGGATCGTTTTCTAAAAAAAACATAACCCGTCTTAATACTACTTTTCAGAAAACAAATGCCACTGATATGGCCAGGACTTAGCCCAACATACTGTCGATACAAATGCATGCTATCGTAAGTGAGAACTTTTCGGAAGAGTAAGTGAACTGTTTCAAAGGTCATTCAATATCATTGCTTCATTACATGTATTACACATTGTCGTTGTGCATTATAGGATGATCTATTTGAATTTTATATCAATTATCAATCTTAAAGCTAAAGTAAACGCTATAGATCGCAGAAAAATGTGTTTTTTTCACATTCGATGCTCTGCATTTGTATAAGTACATATGGCTTAAATAAGTATTATATTGCTGGGAATACTTTCAGCATCATACAATCCCTATACACTCTTTAGCTATAGAACAGTTTTAGTCATTTATAATTTTTTATATTATTGAATGACGAAATAAAGTCTGTTCTTAATTAAAGGGAACCTTGACGTAAAATTTAGTTTTCATTTTAATCCTTAAGAGAAGTTGAGAGAACAAAGGAATTGAGGTATTTACCTAGGATAGGGTCCATTAGGATCAGCCCAACCAGAGGACAAGAGGGCTCTGGAGAGAATCCCTTCCCATTCGAGGAACAAAGTATCAACAAGGAAGATAGGTAATGGACTGCAGCAACGTTCTCAAGGGCCTATGTCTTACCTTCTACAGGCTAAGGTATTTTTTTCCAATGTTAAGCCAATTTTATATTTATCCTAAATTATATTACTATTTTGCTGCTTCTTGTTAACAAATATATTAAGATACTAACTTTTGCCCGCGACTTTGTCCACATTGATTTTGGATAACAACTTAAGTTGGATTTAAACGGATATTGAATTAATTAACTACTTACTCCAACTTAAGTTAAAGTTGTACTCCATACTATTTCCAATGACTTAATGGCATCTGTGAATTCAGTCAGCCTACCAATTCTTTCAATAGTGTTCAACGTCAGCTGTGGAATCCCTTAGTTGATGAATTTTAATAAAATTTCCTATTAAATATTAAATGGTATGGTTTCAGAACTTTTGATGAGTTTTCGTTTGAAATCCACTGTATAATATAAAGAAAAAAAAAACGCAGACAAAATCGCAAGCAAAACCTAGTTTTGACATATGAATTATATGCCGATCCTGCATATAAAGTTAAAATGACGAATCCAAATTTCGCCAAACATTTTGCCGTTAAATAGCTGTTGGTCAAATAGAATTTAGTCGGCAATAATTAGAGCTTGATTAATAACGTTCCAAATAATATATTTAAGTAAAACAATGTAGTTAAAAAAGACAAGAACAATTTTTTAAAAACAAGTTGAATAAATAACTTTGGATAAAAGTCAACTCCAGGTTTTTTTTCGAAAAAAATTACACAGACTGAACTTAAAAGTTTTAGATCTCAGCGGACTTATAAGTCCAATATACAGAAAGGTTTGTTTATAGGTCATTTCATGGTTAAAAATCATTACCGGGGTTTGTATCATGTGTAAATGCGATACCTCAGTAGATTTGACAACAGTATAATGCAGGCAGTATCACCGACCAAGAAAGTCCTTTATCACTTTTCACCTCTATTTGTTTGATGTTAAGGATGAAAATTGTTAAAGGACTTACTTGGTTGACTATATAAAACTCTTTATTGATCATATTGACCACCACATCTAGTAAACACAATAAATATTACAGAAATAACTAAAATAAGAGGGTAAGACTGACATATTATGATCTCGACGGTACATTACTAAGGACAACAGACTTTGTAATTTGTTGTTTAAACACGGAACATGTGTAGCTTCGTTGTCTTTTGTTATCGTCATAATTGAATTTAAGTTTTTTTATAAGTATGTGAAAATTTTTCTTCAAATAGGTTTTAAATTTCGTAGTAGCATTATAGGTGCCCCAACTTGTAATAACCCCAAGTAAATGATTATGTGGTGGCAGACCAGTTGAATTTAAAGTATTCAAGAATTGGATAGTGCAAGGCGTTGTCAATTTCGATTACTGAATCTATAGACTTGTATCTCTGCTCGCCTTCGAATGCCTCTAGAAGCATATCACTGATTTTAGATGCACTCTCATTTTTTTTGGCGCCAATATAGCTTGCTCACACTACCAATCAAAAATTTACAACGTCGGGATATTCAGATAAAGTTGTAACTACTATGACTAATTCAGAAGATATTTGAATTCTACCTTCTAGTGAAGGGTAAATAAAGTTACCTATTTTTAGAAGTAGATTAGCAAAGATAACATTTAAGTCGTCATTGTCACTTCTTAAATGAACCCTCATATTTTTTTCGAGTGCGAGTTTTCGTACGTGAGGCTACAAATATGAAACCATCAGGCATGATTTAACCTCGTCTGCTCTAGTACCTCTGGGTATCACGGTAAGGTTTGGCAAATATCTCCAGCTAGAAGCAAAGTAACGCCCCTCATTAACCTATCGTTACCTCTAATACCTTTTAGAAATTTATTAAAGGCCTCAAACCCACCCTCGTGATTCATAGTGCGCTCATCCCAAACTATTAGCTTGCAATCCTATTGAGATATTACATATTGGAGTTCCCACTTCGATCAAATTTAAGGGCAATTTAAATGCAGAGTGAGCTGTCTTATGCTTAATACTTAATGAGCTTCATCCTTCAAGCAACTTTGCTCTAATACCTGAAGAAGCTATAGCTAAAGCTATCGTTCGATCCTCCCGTATTTTCGCTAACGACAGATTAATTACAAACGTATTTCCTGTACTCCTGGAGCATCTAAAAAGTATATATGACCTCTGCTATTAATCATACTGTTCAAAATCTGTTGATAAACTAGCGATTGTTATTTAATGTAATTTCGTTTGATGATACTATTTGGGCCAGAATATTGGGGACGTAGTTAAGTTCCCGGAGGTACTCATGGTTATGCATCAAAAATGTACTTACTGTCCGAATTTCAAGTCTGAATAAAGCACATCTTAACCTCTAAATGCAGCAAAACTCTATTTAAGGAAACATACCACCATCTCCTACGTCTGAATCGAAAGGAATGTTACCAAACCGCAACTGGAAATTGTCAGAAAAAAAATCTTACTAATTATATTAATAGATAAATACTAAATAGATAATGCAAAACACTCACCAAACTTTGAAAAGCACAACAGCAAAATAATAAACAACACAAAAAATAGGAGGCAAGACACCATATAAAAAAAAAGAAAAGTGCAAGTGAAGAAAGACATTATCATGTAACCAGTGGACCAACGGCTATTCCACAAAATATATTAGTATTGGAGAGCAAAAGCTCAAAAGAGACATAAAATATTAGTTGGAAAAAATCCAACCAAAAGTTTTTAAGTCTCTTATATAAAACAGAATTTCGTTTGGAAATCGAACAAAATAACATCGAATCAGGAAGATATACCGCCCGTAATAGTTGTAGAACTGGACTCAGCTCTCAATGAAATGAAAAATAGGAAATCTCCCGGTCCCGATTCTATTCCAACAGAATTAATTAAAGCAGACCCACTCGAAATCAAAATAGTATGGCAGAGAGTATGACACTTCTGTTAAATGGTGGAGAGATCCCTCAAGAATGGAAGTAAGGATATAATACCCCAGTTTTAAAAAAAGGGCAAAAAAAGGATTGCTCACACTACAGTGGTATTATGGTTACCAGATCGCTGAGGAGATTATACGGCCGAAAAATTATAAACCGAATTGAAAATGAATTAAAGGATGAAATCAGCGAGGAATAGGTGGGTTTTTGAGCTGGAAGATCATGCACTGATCACATCTTCAGCCTCTCACAACTTATAGAAAAAAAGATGGCCCACGACCATGAAAAATGTAGGCCTTGTGCAAATCTACTCTACAAATATCATGTGGATTTGCACAAGGCCTACTATCGTAGGCTCCGTACCTCTAGGGAAACTGTGGATGGCTTTTGAAGATACATCTGTTAAGAGATACCTCATCAGAGCAATTCCAGGGCTCTATAAAAAAATAACAGGGGCAATAAAAATAGGAGATACAGAGTCTAGAAGCTTTCCAATTAACAGAGGTTTGAAACAGGCCTGCTGCCTTTCACCCCTGAATTCCAACATTTATATAGAAAAAGCCCTTAAAGACTGGAAAAGATCATGCGGTGGAATGGGTGCTCAAATCGGGGATGATGTCATCTACAATTTGCAGTGTGCTGATGATCAAGTAATAATCGCATCGGATCCAGATGACGTGAGCTATATGGTAATGAAGTCGCTAGACACTTATTCCAGATGGGGGCTGAAAATCAGTAAAAATAAAACAGAGTATATGGTTTAAAAGCACCAAATTTACCACTTGAAATCGATGACTGGACGCTCAATGCTTGCAAACACTTCAAGTACCTCGGATGCTGGCTCTCTTCTGGAGGAGTTAGTGAGGGTGACTTCGAACATAAAGTAAACATGGGGAAAAATAATAAGTTCGATAAATTCCACCCTATGGAGTAAGGAAATAAGATTGGAAACTAAAAAGAAGATCTACCATTCCTTCGTAGAAAGCGTAGCCCCTTACGGATCAGAGGTTTGGACACTCACGAAAAAGGCGGATAATAGGTTGCTTTCCATGGAAATGGATTTCTGGATAAGAAGCTGTGGTATATCGAGAACCAAGCGGATCCTAAACACAGCAATTAGTTACAAGGTCGGATGTCAAAAGTACATCCTTTACCAGATCGGAACTAAAAGGTTAAAGTGGTATGGCCACTTATTGCGGATGGACGAAAACCGCTGGCCAAAGAAAATTCATAACTATATACCATCTGAAAGACATTCAGTGTTGTTAATGTATGACATAGTAGTTGTTGTTATGTGACATGTTTGTGTTTATTTTATAAAAACAAAATTATAAACCTAAATCCATTTATGTAGCGAACCACAGGCGTTGATGATCAAAGTTGTTTACGCTTTCAAACAATAAAATAAAAAAAAGAAGAAAATACAAAAAAAGAAAATATTAAAGCGTAATAAGATGAAAAAAGAGGAACGTATTGGTTTTATTTTTATTATTCACAATACAACAGAGATTGGCCTAAATTTGTTTGGATTTACCATGAATTATAATAAACTATCTTGAATTGAAATTAATCGATTAAAATATTGACATGAAGTAATAGTAAGGGTATATTATTAATAATGAATTAAGTATACTGTTTTCAATTAGTAATTATTATTAATTATTATTAAATAATGAATTATTATTAATAATGAATTACAATTATTATTAATAATGAATTAAGTATACTGTTTTCAATTAGTTTCAGGAAAAAATATAGTAAAAGAATTTCTCCTGAATCATATCTTTCTTGTATAACAGTACACGGAACGCTTGAATCGAAGTTATCATAGCGAAATGATAGAAAACATATCTGTTAGACAAGTTACATTGAACACACTATCAAAAAATAAATAAACTAACTACCCTTGTTAGTCAGGTAACATATCGTAGCTGTCAAAACAATACTGCCTATATACATTTTGGGTGATTTTTACAGAAGACAAAAAACCCACGCAGAATGTATTTAAATTTAGACTTGGCAACTTTTTTCAGAACTATTGAAGAGAAGTATCAATAAATCATACTCTGCCATGTTGCTGAGTTTAATACGTGCCTTCTTTACTGTTTAGAATGCGTTACCATTACTAATTCATTTTCATAAAAAGTTGTAAATAGGCGGTGTTGTTTTGACAGCGACGATATATTAAACACTGCTTAATTTAATGAATAGACTTTAAACATATTCAACCTCATAGTTAAAATTATAATAATATTATATTTTATTTATACATATCATATTATGATAATTAAAATAATTATTATAATCTTTATCTTGTATATTTAGCACTGAAGAAGAACTGTAATGTGGGGCGAAACGTTGGATTTCCTATAAAAAGTTCTCCCTATACAAGAGAATTTTTTTGAGCTCTAACCGGATCATTTTCTATCTCATATATACAAGGTCAACTAATACTATTCAACATAATAGTTATTGGTTACTAATATTCTGCATTTCTGACATTATTTACTTACATTGTATATTACTGTTTTTTTATATTCTTCTACTATATTATTCTAATCCATTCCGTTATTTTAATCAAAAATCATGAAATCTATGGTTGAGATTCATCGTCAGACAATCATTAATGGATTGATGCAAGACTTAGTAATTCTTTTATGAAAATTTGTGAGCTACAATCACTGGTACTTCAACGATGAATGTAAATGTATAATATTTAATTTTTTTAATGAATTTAACAGTTTGTTGACATAATATTTTAGTGAAGTTCTTGGTTTGCATTTCGGGAATAAAAAAAAAAAGGACTCGTAAAAGAATCTGGTGAAGGCGTATATCCTCTTTTGCGCAGGAGTACGTGAGAAGCATTTTTCAACGGACCTGATTTTATCTCTAAGATAACGCTTATCTTATCCTCAGCAGGTATCCTACCCTTTACCTCATGCATAATATTTCGCTTCTGCTGATGTTGAATTTTTGGCTATCCACATGGTTTATGATAGAACATAAAAGAACTACGACTAACATATAAATAAATACGTTATTCTACAATGTAAACTACTCCTTTAGTTGTTCATAAACTCTAAATCTTTCTACCATGATGATTTTCTAAATAATAAGCCTGAACGTCGGCACAAAATAAAGATTTCTTGGGTCTTTTCTACTTTAAGACAGCCAGTAACTTCTTAGTTACGTCTGTCAACTACGGTTTTTTCAGTAACTGAATATATCCTGAATATATGACAATAATCATGAATACGTCTGGATAGATTAGTTATATTTTCTACATTAGTAAAAGACAATGTGTATAAATTTAATAAAACTGTTTATAACTTATACAAATAAGAAGAAAGTGCTATTGTTCACAGGAATTGTTTTACCCCCAAGACAAGATTATGCGTAGGAGGATATGAAATGAAGCTTGTTAATACTGAACAGAAGTGGTTACAAACGATTTTTGTAGCGTCAGAGGAATAAAGACAATGATTTATTTGAAAAAAATCTCAAATTCAAAATATTATTTGTTACATATTGCAGAATTTGTGTTTGTATTGCTTTAAAATAAATATTGTTTTAATGTTTACTAATCTTATCGTTCCTTCAAAAGAACATCATAATTCAAAAATATTAAGTTTTCAATAGAGCTATTTGAAAGTTCCTTATGACTTAAAAAAAATAAAAATTTGGGTAGGAATAGCAAAGAATTCCTATTGAAATAATGGTATTGAAATTATTTTATTAACCATTATAATTTATTTTCTTTTGTTTTATTGTTATATGGTATAATTTTTTTAATATTTTATTTGAAAAGAAAAGATATGACCAGGACCGGGACTCGAACCCGGGTCTCCCACCTATCCGTGGTGGTGCTTTAGCCACCTCAGCCATCCTGGTTCACTTCTCGGTCAGTCATATCCCTTCTGATCCTATAACTCCGTGTTGTCGCAATTTCCGATACATACACGGGGAGAATGTTAATTAAACATTACATACGTCACTAAATATTATTATAATTTATTTTCTTTTGTTTTATTGCTATATTGTACAATTTTTTTAATATTTAAAATTATTTTCTTTGAAAAGAAATGATATGACCTGGACCGGGACTCGAAGCGAACTGGCCGAGAAGCGAACCAGGATGGCTGAGGTAGCTAAAGCACCACCACGGATAGGTGGGAGACTCGGGTTCGAGTCCCGGTCCTGCTCATATCTTTTCTTTTCTTAAAATTTAAAAATATTTTATTAACCGTTAGAAATTTTTTAAAAGCTGATTTCATTTTAACTTCTTTGATTTTAACTTTTGTCATTATTCTATAAAATATTATAAAGTTCAAATGTAAACATAATAAATACAACTTAAAATATCACTTTATAAAAATAATAAAAAAAAAACCAAAACATGTTGGAACTGGATTATCAGATATATCGTTCCTGAATTAAAAAATCCAAACAATTCAATTGTTACTGAAGGTTTAACTAAAAAATGCCAAGTTATGTTGTTCTTTTGAAGGAGCGATTCGTTAGTTGATAGTGATTAATGTCAAGTAACCTAGGTGGTAATAGAAGTTACAAAAAAGTAACTGGAAGTTCTAAATAGAATAGAAAAGAACAGCTTTCATATTTGTGTAAAATGTATTGACTGCTCCACTAGACCATTTTCAACATTGCTGGAGATACATACTGTTAACCATTTCATCATTGTTCCTTCATTTTTGTCTATTTGTATTTTTTTTACCTTTTTGAACTTTTTAAATTGAACGATTACACAATATCGGTTCACTAATGAAATAATATTTCTTGAAATAAATATATACATAAGCATGGTTATAATAAAATAATGCAATAAAATTTTGAAACTTACCTTCAGATTCCTGGCAGCCATGACGGAAACAGTAAGACGGTGAAGGTTCTCGTTGTACAGAAGCGATACCAGGAGTTCACCAAGGTCTGATTGAGGGCCGTCGCTCTCCTGGACAGAGAACACAAGACTTAGAACTCAAGTACCTCCGCACAAAGCCCCTAAGTTCTTAACTAGCCCCTAGCCTACTTATAGCCCGCCTACTTTACTGGTCCACTTTAGGGAACAATGAATACCGTTCTTTTTCCTCCTGAGGCTTAAGCCATCCACATCAAAGGAGAGAGCTCTTCTCATTTTCCGTTTATTTAGAGCCACATCATGGCTTTTTTTTCCATTCCTCGTGTTTGTTATTTTAGGAATTTGATTATACTCTCTCAGCCTCTATAAAGTGGGGTAAATCCAGAAAAACCTAGCGGTTGAGAGTGATCTAAAATAAATCAACTCCCTGAGCAACCGTTTTCCTAGAAACAGTACAGTCTCTACTATCCACTGAATCCAAAATACCGTGGGTTGTAGTGGTACAAATATTTTATATAAATGATTGTGAATAAACCATCTTTATAATCAAACAATATTTGGATAGTTATGACCATAAATAAAAAAATAAATTTAATATTATTTCGAGAGACAACAACAGAAAATATATATTTTAACACCTACTCCAAAATTAATAGTAAATAAAATAAAACTTAGGTTACATCATATTTTTAATTGTTTTATAATATTTATAAGATATTTTATAGTCATTTATTATTTCCTTACTTGGACTTTCAGACATTGTTTTCCGAAACTTTGTTATATATTTGTCATCAATGAATTACTACTGCTCATTGAATATTAGATACGAGTCTCATTTAAGCCTTGAGGAAGTCAGCAGGATGTCTGGCAAAACGTTGGCAGAAAATTCACCGACACGGTCTAATCCAGAAAAAACAACAGAAGTTTTTTGTAACAATCTAACAATTGTACATTATACACTTCTTGAACTGACGTTATTGCTCTTATCAGAAACGAGTTATAAAATAGAGCTATACCCCGAAACCTCAAAATAGGAGTATATATTACGGTACCTCTTCTAGTTATCATGTTTGATGGGGAGGCTTAGAGTCGATCCAAGCAGCAAGAGAAATTATTAAATACTTGGAAGAGAAAGATACTTAGGATTCGTTTCCACATCAAACATAATCAAGAACAGGTCCTTCAGTTTGGAGAATGGAGAACCTGGTTTAGTATCTATCATTAAAAAAAAACAAGATTAAGATGGTTGGGGCAGGTACACAGAACAGATAAAAAAACGTTTCGAAAGTTGATCACAGAGAAACGTCCAGATATAGAAAAAGGAAGAGGTAGGCCTAGAATGCGATGGCTGGAGGGTGTGGAAGCTGACCTTAGGCTCCTTGGGGTAAGAAAATGGAGAAGAGTAGCAGAAGATCAGTCAAAATGGAGAAAAATTCGAGGACCAGTGAGATGATGATGATGATGATGACACTTCTTGAATTGTAACTCCTGAAATTATAAGATGGTAATTTTTATTGGTATTTCTTGTTCGGTAAAAAAAAAATTCATATTATATAGTATAAAATTCATATTATCATAATACCTCCATTTATGGAATGAAAATACATAAAAAACGTGCATATGCTTGATTTTCAGACCCCCTCCCCTGCCTAAAAAGATTGAATATTGAGTGGTTCCGTATAGGAACCGGGCGTCCACTCCAGATGTAACTTCCGCCGCCCATTCCTGAATTATTACTGAAACTCTCTTCTTTATCGCCACTCCGGCTTACCATCACCCCTGATTTTTTCCAGAGTGCTACATCTGTTTATTTGTAAAATAGATATACACATAGGAGTATCCATTATTCTTAGATTCAATAACGAGTACCTGGCACCGCACAGGCTCGGCATCCCAAATTTTATGTCCCATCCAAAGGAGGGTACAACCAGAGATTTTTTACTCCCTTTTAAAAATCATAGGGCTGCGAACCCCCGACATTGGGGTTAGTTTTAAAAATGAATTATCTTCTATTTTCTGTTAGTGAATTTCAATGGCTGGTATAATTAAGCCCTACTAAAAATAATAATGTAAAGGTGATAGTTGGGGGGTGCAGTCAGAAAGAACACTGAATAAGTAATAAACTTATAATTATGTGCCGACGTTTTGACCTACAGTGTAGGTCGAAACGTCGGCACATACAGTGTAGGTGTATACCTACAGTGTAGGTCGAAACGTCGGCACATAATTATAAGTTTATTACTTATTCAGTGTTCTTTCTGGCTGCACCCCCCAACTATCACCTTTACATTAGATCATCCAGTCAACTATTTTCATCCCAAACTAAAAATAATAATTATTATTCATCCTAAATGTAGAAGCAGAAGGTAGCTGTAACGTTTGGTGTATAGGGGCTTGTTAGAAGGATATTAGCTAAGGAAGGAATGGAGGGGAGACCTGTGGCTTTGATCGACCAAGCAGCTTCCGTTCCTTGAGGCCAACAAGATCCCAAGATAGCGGTTGCCTAATATAAATTAACTAATCTTCAAAACCACGCTAAGGAATAAGGAAGGGATCATCAAGTAGAGAAGGATGATTTTATCAGCCCTTTTGATATAATTTTTTTTTTTTAAAGTTGCCTGAGGAATCTTCGAACTTTTTTTTCTTAGTAACGAATGAAATAAAGTTGTATAGTATTATTATTATCGTAATCTAAATAGACGAAATGACGCTCAGAAGCAATATTTTACTTCGGAGAGACCTAATATTTCATAATTCTATATAAATATCGACCTCAACTTGATTTTGAAAGTTAGTCAACTCGGATCATCCCAAAGTCATTAGCATTTTTGAAAAATTAGTGATTAACAAATATTTATATATTAATAGACGAAATGACGCTCAGAAGCAATATTTTACTTCGGAGAGACCTAATACTTCATAATTCTATATAAATATCGACCTCAACTTGATTTTGAAAGTTAGTCAACTCGCATCATCCCTAAGTCATTAGCATTTTTGAAAAATTAGTGATTAACAAATATTTCATACCCAAATATTGTTTTCCCGAAGAAAATTAAAACAATGTGTATTTAGGGAGGAGATGAAGCCACCATAGTCACGAGGTTGTAAACCAAAACAGCAAGAATTATAACTGCCCAAGAACTATACCAAAAATTCATATTAAAAGTAACTCAGTATCTACTGGAAAAGAAAATCGCAATAAGGAAATGTTTATATCGGTAACTACAGAACCGCTCAACGTTCGCGAACAAATGAAGAAAAATTTGTGTGAGGGGCCAAACAGAAGATTCAGTATGGTTTACGATGAAATATACAAATATATTCCAAGGCACTCAAAGATGAAACGACGACGAAAAGACGAAAATCCTATTATGCACTAAATATATGCCTAAGTTAAATGCTAAGTACTTTAGGAAAATGATATTGTGAATAAGGCTAAGAGGAGCATGAGGATGGGAAGATCATTCATAGAAGAGAACTATTTAAAACGTTTATTCGAAAAGAAAGAGGAATAGAAGAGATTCCAGGAATAAAGGCGATCATTCAGTTATAGCAGTTATTGTTTTACACGAATTTGTTGGTAGATATAGCGTAATTAGTTATAATTCTATCGATCATCAATCTTGAAGGGTCAAATATTCTTTTAAACAAAATTTTATTCCAGAAACAATTGAAATTTCTTAACAATTACTATAAGTTGGAGTTATATTAATGCAATGTCTTAACGAACTAGTATCGTTATTCCTATGAAACATTGTTAATATTCTATTGATTCTACAACTAATTTTGTATACAATTGGTGGCAAGGAATCGTAATTGAAATTTCGCCCAACATTCCACAATTATGAACGTTGTACTCTGAAATGTCGGAAATGTGAGTGGAGTTCAAAGATGGGGATCGATTAATTTTTATTTTTATAAGGCTTCTTGCGCCCCTCGTTTATGTGGGATAGTTCTCGCAGGAAAAACAATAAAACACCTCCTGAGATCCTTCCTAGTGACACACCCTAAGAAGCAGAGATAGCCCGACTCAAGATATTAATCCTATCTCAGCCTCGGCTGGCGCACACATAATCCATAAGACTTGGCGAGGCTCATATACTTCATCGTATATCACCGGCTCATATTTATTGTCGTTTAACGACTTCATGAGCCGACTGCGACGTAAGTGCTTCTTGTCGGCTTTTTCCTAGATTTCTTCCTTGAGAGCATTAAGGGAAAATGGCTAAATTCAATTATTTATAATAACTAGCAATAATCATTACTAAGTTCCCATTTTTGTACCATAATCTAAAAATCAGAATTTATAAAACTATCATCCGTCCAACTCTTCTTTTCGGATGTCATACGTGGCCACAATCTCTGAATGATGAACAACCTCTGAAGGTATTAGAAAGTAAGGTGTTGCATAGATATTTGGACCAGAAAAGGATGAGACCACTAAAGACTTTAGTAGATTACAGAAAGCGGAATTGAGTAGCATGGGTTGATATTATTGAAGTGATAGCGTAGCGAAGATTAAGGGATTGTTAAGATGTTGGGCTGGGTAGTGAACTAATATCTAAAAAGTTTAGTGTTTCGCCGACTGAAATTATCTGAGGGGTAGACCGTGACGTTGGTGGGAGGATTCTGTTAAGACTGATGTGGCGGATTGGGTTCTGATTTTGGTCTGTGATTCATCATACTTTTACAAAGAATATTTACTTTATAATGGCTATAGTAGTGAAAACAAGATTATTTGAAAAATAAATTATTTTTACATACTTAATTTTTTTTTAAATTTAATTTATTGATATTTACAACTATAATAATTTTAGAATAAGTAAATCTGCTATATGTACAATACGACTTGAAAAACACTTGTGGAGAAACTACCCATCGGTAGAACTCCAAAAAAGTTCTTTAGTAGATGGTCTCGAGGCCATCTTCTTTTCAGACGCCTCGGAGGGTTGTCAGGAATATTATGGGAAGCAAGTTGAGAGACTAGCGGATTCAAGTGTGTATGGAGCTTGTCATGGAAGGATAGGTATCTAGTTTGGGCCAAATCAGTAACATATGGGATATTAAGATCATGATGGATGAGTTCGTTTGTGACATAATAATGAGCATTGAGGATTTTACGAAGGATTTTGGATTGCAAAGATTGGATACGAGATGAATTGGATGGTTTAGTAGAGCCCCAAAGCTCAACTCCGTATGTCCAAATTGGCCTGATAACTGTCATGTAAATGAGTCTTTTGTAATTAATTGGTAGCTTAGAGCGTTTGTCCAGTAAATGTTGAAGTAGGCGAAAACAACGAGCAGTTTCTTGTCTTTTCAGTCTTGTATGAGGATTCTAAGTGAGACGTTTGTCCAGATGGAGTCCTAGGTAACGTACCTGTTCGACCGGATTTAGAGGAATATTATTAAAGGATACAGTAGGGCAGGAATTTGTAGGTTTACGACGTAGGGTGAAGGTAATTTGATGGGATTTGTTAGGATTAATTTTAATTCTCCAATTTTGACACCATTCTTGAAGGTTTGAGATATGGTATTGAAGAGTTTGGATCATTATTTACTGATAACACACATGTGTCATCAGCGTACGTAATGAGGACAGTGCTTGGATGGGTTGGGATGTCAGCTGTATATATCGTGTACAGGATGGGACCCATGATACTACCTTGAGGAACTCCGGCAGACTGGGTAAAGAGGGAAAAGTAGGAAAAATTATGGTTTACTTTAAAGGCTCTATTATTGAGGTAGGAACTGATAATAAGGAAGTAAGTTGAAGGTAAGAATTTACGGAGTTTATACAACAGTCCCGGATGCCAGACTCTATCAAAAGCCTGCTCTACATCGAGAAAAGCTCCCGCGCTGTACATTCCGCGCTCTAATGCGGATGAGACAACGTCCACCACACGATGGCATTGCTGGATAGTGGAGTGTGATGTTCGGAAACCAAATTGGTGATCTGGGATTATTTGATTGGATTTTCTGATAGGATGAAGACGTTTCAGAATGAGTTTTTCAAGTATTTTGCCCATTATGGGCAGGAGAGATATAGGAAGGTAAGAGGATGAGATTCCTGGTGTTTTTTTAGGTTTTGGTATCATATTAACTATGGATAATTTCCAGGAATCAGGAAAGTACGTGGTGCGGAGTACGGCGTTGTATATATATGTAAGGAGTAGGATCGCTTTCCGAGGAATGGGTTTTAGAATATGGGATGTGATTAGATCGTGGCCAGGGGCTTTGTTGACGGGTAATCTGTGAATAATGTTTGATATTTCGAAAGGATGGAATGCTTTAGGAGGAGAGAACAACTAAAGAGGAATACTTAATTCTGCTTCAATGCATTCAGAGCGGGTTGGATTAAGGATATCTGGATGAGGGTTAAATGTGTTGAATAGGTGCTGGCCGAAAATTTGTGATTTTTCTTCATCAGATCTTGACCAGGTTTGGGATTCGGTTAAAAGGGGATGGTTGAAATGTTTATATTTTAGGTGTTTTTTAGTTGTATTCCATAAGGATTTGTCAGTAGTACTCAGATTTTCTGTACGGTATTACAAATTTTGAATTTTGAATGTTCTGATCTCTGATTTTAATTTGTTGGTTAGTTTGGTATAATGACTCCTGTCCGATGGATATCTGGTGCGGTGCCACTTCGCTCTTGCCCGTCGTTTTTCTTTTAATAACTCGCGAATATGAAGTGGCCAGTTATTCTGTTGATAATGATTTTTCCTTGGTAAGGTGCTATCTCTTATATTGGTTTGTATTGCGTTTGTTAGTTTATCTATTGCAGAATTGATGTCAACTTTTGTTTTAAGCGGAATTTTGAGGTCTAAATTATTTTCCAGATTCGATCGAAATTTATTCCAGTCTACACGCCCAGCAATCAGTCTGAGATGAGAGGGCTTAGCAATAGGAATTGAATGTACTTGAAGTAGTACTGGACTGTGATCAGAGGAAAGGTCATCCAGGGATTTTATAGTTGTTTGATTGCAGGAAATCTGTAAGGAAACAAATATGTCAAGAATATCTGGACGTTTTTTGAGCGATGTAGGCCAATAAGTAGGGTTTATGGGTGCGAGGATAGAGAAACTATTAGAGGTTGAAATTCGGGATAAGATGCTACCACGGGAATTGTTCGACAACCCCATCGTTGATGTTAGGCGTTGTAGTCTCCTCCAGCAATAAAACGCGGTCCGAGGGATCGGGATAAGGATTCGAGGAGGTTATAAGAAAGGGAGTTACCAGGAGGACAGTATACAGCTGAGAATGTCATATGGAAAGGACTAGTTGAAATGGTTACTGAAGTTGATTGAATGGCGTTAGTTGGAGTAGAAGGAATAAGAGAATGAGGAATGGATTTATGGATAAGGATACAAGAACCGGCATGTGCTGTATTGTCAGGATGATCTGATCTATAATTAATGTAGTCACGTATGTAAAAATATGATCGTTTTGTGAAGTGTGTTTCAGTCAATAGGGCAATGTCTATGTGATTGTCATGAAGAAATAAGTCACGTTCGTCTCGATGGTTATGTAGGCCATTTGCATTCCACAGTATGATTGATAGGGGCTTAGTGTTCATCGTGAGGTAGTAAATGGCATTTCGGAAAGAAGTCGGGTTAGAAGAGAAATGAGTGGTTTGATGGTATTATTAAGGTCAAATAAGAAGGTCGAAAGGATTGTGTTGATGTCTACTGGATTTTGACTGGGAATAGGATATTGGACAGAAGGTTGAGGTGGAGGATTAGTGTTTCTTGGAAAGTTGGTTGGGAGTTGGACCCTTCTTGGGACACTGTGAGCTGCATCAACTTTCAATGGTGTTTGGGTTTGGAGGTTTATCATGGAAGAAGTTTGGGATGGAATTGTGGATTCACTCTGAGGTGGAAGCTTCACCCGTAGAGGAAGATGGTGAGAAGGGATGTCTTGGCGTGGAGGTAGTGGAAGTGGATGAGATTTGGGAACCATTGGCTGGGATTGGGAGGTTTGAGGCGCCTGTTGCCGGATCTGTTGATGTCGGGGCTGCTGATTTCGGCTGATGAATGAATATTTTTTTTGTCCCTGTTGAGGAGAATTAACATATGTTGAGGTCAACGGCTGCTGTTGATTACTATGAAATGAATTGTCTGGTATGTATTTCTTCTTTAGCATTTACTTCTTTATTATTTGATGGTGCATGGTGGGATCTTAGCCTCTGTAGGTTTTTATGCACCATGCATCCTTTATAATTTGCTGGGTGGTCCTCACCGCATAGCACGCACTTTGCAATGTTTCCCTCGTTTTCTTGCATATTTCTGTTGCATGTGCTCCAGCACATTTGACACATCTGGCCGGATAGTGACAGTACGCTTTTGTATGTCCGAGTGCTTGGCATTTTGTGCATTGGACAATTGAAGGTCTTTGCCTTGGCTCTTCAAAGCGAACGACTGAATAGACCAGCCAATTGATATCGAATATTTCAATATTATTTTTGGCTGGTTCCAGATCTACGAAAAATAATGGTAGGGGGAACTTTTCGACGGGATGTAGGACGACCGATATGTTTCTGACGTTGTGGCCGATCTCTTCCAAGTCCCGTTTGATGGCATCAGTAGGTGTGGTACTGTGAAGACCTCTCAGAACAACTCTGTAGGCCTTATCTTCTTTTAGCAGGTAGCAATGGAAGTGATATTTTTTTTCGGTGAGATGATAAACCATTTTTTTGTAATTCTCTTTGGTGTTCGTATTAATGTTTAAGTCTTTCACACGAGAATAACATTTATAATTGGTTGTTCCGATCAGGTTGGCTATTTCTTGACAGAAGGTCAAGAAGTTTTGTACATTTGAGACAAAAATGGGAGGTGGAACCGGTTTCTGAGATGTTTCTTGATGTTGAGGTGGCTCTGTGGGTACATTTTCGAGGGCTGCAAATTGATTGCTGGTTGTTATGTTAATTATTGATTTTTTTATGGGTGCAGATGTTTTACTACGGGTATTTGTTGGTGAGGTTGGCTTAGGCGCTGATTTGTTTTTCTTTTTCTTTTTTTTTTGGAGAAGTACCAGCAGACCCGGGAGCAGCATTTTGCTGCCGTTTTTCAAGTTGACGATACTTCAGATATTGTGAATCAGTTTCACTAATTTCGGACATTGCTACATTGTCCTCCGATTCAGTACCTGATGACCGCTCTGAATCCATTTAAAAAAAAATAAATAAAAATAAGCTTATTACAAATAAATATTAAAACTGAAATTAATAGAAAAATTATTTATAACAGTAGAAATAACAAAAAAGAAACATTTCTAAATCAATACTTAAAAATAAACTATTTACACTAATATATATGTACAATTATACTTAAAACAACAAAAATCAATTAAGGTTCCAACAAAAATAAAAAAATTAAAATAATAATAATTATATATAATTTTTTATAATTATTGGTCATTTTTTATGAGTTATAAATATTTTTATTTTTTAAAGAGAAAAATAATAATTACAATTGTCTGGTATATGTAGGCTACGCAAACTTATAAGTTGCACCGAACCCTAGACCTTGAGAAGGGGATCAAGATAACGCCCCATTCTGCTAACAGGTAAACTATTGTACTTAGTACGTTTAACAATGTTAATAGTTAAATTGCTCACTCACCTCATTCACTGTAATTGTCAGAGTGTACTGTTATTTATAATAGTACTGTCTACGAAATTTAACAGCAGAGCACTAACTAAAACTTGTTGAATATAATGTCAGTAAGCATAGAGCGTTGTCGAACGTGAACCGTATCGGCGGCCATCTTTGTAACAACTCTACTTAAATTTAAAAAATAAATTAAAATAAAATAAACTGTCGTAACCATCAGATAATACATGACAAAATCATTTAATGATTACAATGTACGTTTTTTTACTGTATTTATATTGCCTACTACTTTTAATAATAATAATTTCAATATTACTATCAATCCTCACTACAAAAATTTCTATTATACATATATCTAAATCTAATAAGGGGATATATAATTTTATATGCGGCGTACAGGGTAATGATGCACGTCCAAAGTTGCTCGGAAGACCATTTGGGTTGGCCACCACTGAGCTAGTTGATAAAATAATTTTAATATTCCAATCATGAGGGGTTGGGATTGTAAGAGTGTTGCATAACACATGTTAAAAATTCCGTGTCCTACTACCTCACGTGAGTACGAATTGATCATTTCAAAGAAATACCCGTACCGGATTCTGAGACCAAAAAACATGGTGAGTTTTCAACTGTCCTATCTGATGACTATCCATGAAGGGCTACAGGATTTTACTATACAGTTGGTGGATTTAGTGTACTGTTTCTCAAACAACGGACTCCTCTGCAGGGAGGTGATTTATCGCAAATCATGTTCAACCACCAGATTAATTCCCAATTAAAGGAGCCAACTTTATAAAGGCTCGATGGGGCCCATGAGATTTTCCAGATCCCACAGGGTACATTATCGGCTTTTAAAGGATTACATAAATTACCTGCCAAAGCCTTATAACTTAGCGCTCTATAACTTAGCTACCCTACTTTCATGATGAAAGGTAAATAGAGCAAAAATAAATAATCATATTTTAGGATTGTAGCAGATATATAAAGAAATAAAAGGAAGGGAAGGAAGGACTCAAATAAAAATTTCTTTCTTGGGTGATTTACTACGCATATGGAAAGGTAAGTGTCTTTAATAGGAAGGGCTTAATCAAGTTTCCATCGAGTTCTGAAATAAACCAAGACCTGAGCCTAAGAGTCACTACGAATACCTTTCCTCAGAGAACGCTTCCCTTTCAACAATATAAAACGACACAACTCCTTTGTATCAGAATTCTCTCTACATACTCATCATTCCCCAAACTTCCCCTCTAACTTTGTTTTAACATTTATTTCTCCACCTCTTCATAAGCCAATTTTCGAGATACACAAGAATAAAAAATATAAAAATACTTATTTATACGAAAATATATACTTTTTAGTTTTTATGTTTTCTGGAATAATCATTAGTTGACCGTATAAATACTGAGAAGATAATGATCCAGGTGGAGATCAATAAATAATTCCTTAAATAGACCTCACTAATTAACAATTTATTATGAATCGACGTTTCGACCAACATTGCAGGTCTTCTTTAGGATTGAATGAACGAGATACAAACATTTTTGTACTTATACGTTTTATTAATTCATTAAATATTATAGTAACTAAAATAAACAACAATAAATATTAGAAAAATATTATTTCAGTTTTTAATATTAATACATTTAATCGATCTGGAAGAAGAACTGCAATATGGTTTGATACGTTGGTTTCTAAAAAATATTTTATCACTATTTAAGGAATTATTTGTTCACCTCCACCCGGATCATTTTCTTCTCAATTTGTATAATTGTAACAATTTATTTTAACCCTACGTTTGGTGTTAATATTTTGTTAAGTAAATATATTGTAGCCGAGAATGGTTGACTTAACTTGCAAATATGTGAAATGCTCATTCGATGGCCCATTTGAGCACAAGTTACTTCAATGCTAAATTTCTTAACAATATTTATTTTTTAATGGAGTTTTTTATGTTAAATAACAAATTTATATTTTTCATGTTTCTTGTTTAAATATGAATACTCTATGGATACTTTATACTTTATGAATAATTTTATTTTTTTTTATAGTGATATTCTTGTCTTTTAGTATTCAGTTTAGATATTGCTTGACTAGTTTTCTCTTATTAATATTTTTTACATATTTTATTTGAAAAGAAAAGATATCGCCAGGACTGGGACTCGAACCCGAGACCTTCACCTCTCCGTGGTGACGCCTCAACCATCTTGGCCATCCTGGCTTCACTTCACGGCAAGCCATATCCCCTCTTTTCACTTGATCCTACCTCACCGTGTTCTCGCAATTTGCGATGTATACAGAGGAAGAATGTTAATTGAACATTACTTTATTTTGGATCTAGTTGACTTTAAGTCGTTAATATTATTATAATTTATTTTATTTTTATATGATATAATTTTTTTAATTTAAATTAAAATTTTTTTTGTAGGATCAAGTGAAAAGCGGGGATATGGCTGGCTCTGAAGCGAAGCCAGGATGGCCGAGATGGTTGAAGCGTCACCACGGAGAGGTGAAGGTCCCGGGTTCGAGTCCCGGTCCTGTCCATATCTTTTCTTTTCAAATAAAATATTTAAAAAATTATATCATATAAAAATAAAATAAATTATAATAATATTTTTTTACATTTCATCTTGATCGGTTCTTTTCTTGTTGAGTATAACTCCAAGATACTTACAACTTATCATTTCCGACACTTAAATATTCGGAATTAAAAAAAAAAGAAACCGATTTGAAACAACTATGTTGAACCCAAAATATGAAAAAGGAAAGAATTGCATATAAACAAAACACGAAATAGAAACAACGAAGTGGTAAAGGTGAATAAAAACAACTAATTAGTGAAGTAAAAAGATGATTATAAAAAGGATTTGGAATGTAGAGCTGCAAATTGATGAAAATAATCTCTATGCCTCTGATTCGCCCTCGATTTGAATTACATGATTAGAAAATTGAAACCAAGTTCCCCGAGTCAGGATTGACTACCAATATTTTTATATTTTGTATTGCAAAGCCGAATATTTTATATTTGAATAAATAAAGATAGAGAATCGATTTTGTATTAAAAATAATGTATTAAAATAACATTTTCCTCCTAGGAGAGCGACCTTCCAGCCACAGTTTATCCTCTCACTATTTGTACAGGCTTCTGAGATCCCGCCGACAAAGAATAAAAGCCTTCCAAAGGCTTAACGACTCGGAACTTTTTTCTTTGGCAAATACCTCCGGGGTTTATTTCCTTTGGAATGAATGGGATATTTCACGTCGGAAGAAGCGGGAAAATAAATTAAGTTATAGGAGCTAGGAGACTGTTTATTTTAGAGCTAGCCGGGAGGAAATTAAAGTTATTTATATGGCTCTGAAATAGCAGAGCCGGAGCCAGGCCTCTGTGGATAGGGCAAGTGGGGACTATGTGCGCCCAGGCGGCGTCTTAGGAGGTATCCATGGCAACTCCGGTCGAGGCCGCGTCCTGTTTATTAGTCTGATGGATCTCAAAAGAAACATATTTATATACTGACATTATATACAGTCTCATTTCCTACTTGCTATATACTTTTACAAAGAGTCGATATATGTATCGAAGTACAAAAAATAAATTTGTTAAATCAATAAAACTGAGCAAAATTTCAAAAGCAGTCATGCATTATAAAAAGGGAAAGCAACAGTAAATATCCCCAAAACAATTACTTATGTCTCTAAAATATTGGAAAAAACAACCAGTCGACGGTATCCTAAAGACACATACCTTAAGAAAATCATATCAAGAATATCATATCAAAGTGCAGCACAACTCACACCAACAGATCAAATAGACTCATCAAATCGATATAGCAACCTTGCTCCATGGAGCTCCATAAACAACTCCAAAAACAGTTTGTTTTTCCAATGATGATGTTTCGTTTTATTTTTTCAAACAATTGCTATGTATTGCCGACACCATGAAAGAGATGCGGAGCGGGAAAATGTGTCATGTCGGGACACATGAAAGGGAATGTGTTTTGGACAAAGAACATACCTTTTTTGTCCCCTTAGGGTTTCATGGTCCAAGATGGTGGAGAAAGAAGAAAAGGGAGGGCAAGCTACTACTAAAAGTAGGCTGAAGAAGTCACTCTTGAGACGAAGGCAGAGCAGGAAGGAGGACTATGGAGGCTTACAGCAAGGAGGAGAGATCTTGCAGAAGAAGGAGCCGGCGAACAAATCGAACCGAGAAGATGAAGAGTCCCATGTGCGACAAGAAGAAGACCGACCTGTAACCCAATCTACCCCTGTTCACAGATAAGTTTAATTTATTTCCTGTAAGGCATTTTATGGCAATCCCTTTTATCTATTAAAATCTGAATCATTAACCTTGTTTAAAATTGAATAAATAAACGATCCTTATGAAACCTAATTAAGATAAAGGCATATAAATAATAATTTGAGTACTCATCCTAAATGAGACTCTGGCATCCCAAATATCAATATATATATATATATATATATATATATATATATATATATATATATATATATATATATATATATATATATATTTAAGAGTAGAAACATAGCCCAACAAAATTTTGTCCGAAATGTAGACATAAGAATCTATACTTGTCTGGTAGCTAAAAGTTTGAGCAAACACAAAGCAAAAAATGTTCTTATCGTTCAAAAATCGTTCTGTATGATAAAAAATGCAGTCGAATGGACGTTTCGATATATGTAGATTTTTTATTTTGATAATAATTGTTGACCTATGATAATTTATGTTGAAGAAATTGGTCCGGGTAGAGGTCACTGAATGAAATTCTCAAGTAATTTCAGATGATATTTATTGTTAGCCAACGTTTCGACCTACGTTGTAGGTCTTCTTCAGGGCTATAAGCAAAATACAGACAATTTAAGAAAGCGGTATGAATATAATAAAACATTTTAAATATAGATAAACTAAAAGAAGGTGAAAACAGGCAAAAATTGATAATTATGTGTAATAATGATGATAAAATTTGATAAAGGTGTACAGTAAAGTAATTATGAAGGTTAAAATGTAGAAAATAATAATAAAACATGAAGAAAATAATAATAAAACAGAAAGTGTTGACAGTTAAAAAATTAAGGTATTACAGATAAATAAAAACTGAATATACAATAGGAATGTGAAATGATATGGGTAAATTAGAAAGTGATAAGAATTACGCACTAAAATTATAGGTAATAAAAAAGAAGAAATAAAAATTGTAAAATTATAAAAATCTAGAAACGAATTATATAAAATAGAATAAAATTGAAAATAAAAATTATTTTAGAAAATACAGTATTAATATTAATAGGTAGAAAATACTTTATACTAGTGTAAAGAATATTAATTACATAAGAGAATGTAAGAAGACAGTTTATAAAAATGTAAAATATCAATTGTATAAAAGTAGGTATGTTTTAAGTAAGGTACGTGATAATATAATCAGGCTATATTGGACTAATTAACAGGCTAATAACAGGCTATATTGGAATTATGATATATATTGATGAATATTTAGGGTGGTATATAGATAACTAAAACAAATAAACGCCTTACAGTAATAGTGAGCTTGGAAGTAGTGATAATAACGGTAAATTGGGTATAGTACTGTTTTAGGTTATGAGATAAAGAAATTAAAATGAAATGGAGGAGGGAGGGTGAGTAAATAGTGCAAAACATAAGTTACCTGTGGGGGGTGGGACGGGGGTTGGGTCCTCTCTGGCTATGAAACACTGACTGATATAATTGAGAAGGAAGGATGGTCCCCTACCCTTACTAAGTGTAAAAAAATTTCTCAGAATATAAAAGCCGTTACAATGGCTATAAGTAACGTATAAAGGGAAAGAAGCAAATAGTGTAGAAGCCTCATATAAAGACTTGAAAATCCATACACACACACTCACATACACATATTCGTATGTATATGCATATACATATACATATATATATATATATATATATATATATATATACATATACATACATACACACATATACACACACACACACACAGACTAACATACATACTTATATATAATATTGGCACGTATGAGAGGGGGGGGGGAGGAGAAGGTCATTAGGAAGCGGGGGTGGTTAGTTAATTTGTATTAGGTCTAGTATGTGTCTGTAAACTATTGATAGGTTATTTTTGTCAGTCTTTGTGTTTAACGGATTTTTTTCTAGGTTAATGTATAATGATTCTGTAATTAGTCTTTTGGTATAATTAGGAACAGTGGCCAGAACAGAGGATTGGTCAAAGTTAAAGGTGTGGTTAAGGGTTAAGGCATGTTCTGATAGTTTGGAAGCAGATATGTTCCGGGTAGATATAGATGTCTTATGTTGTGATAGTCGTCTGTAAAAGTGGTTTTTTGTTTCCCCAATGTAGGAGGAGGTACAGTTTGGGGCAGAGCAGGAGATGCGGTAAACAATGTTGGAGAGATTTTTAATGGGGATCGGGTCTTTTAAATATGTGAATAGTTGGGATAATTTGTGATATGGCTTAAAACCAAGGCGAAGGTTGGGAAAGGTAAGATTTAAGATTTTTTGGATATTGTCAGACAGACCAGGAATATAAGGAAAAGATCGGTATATGAAGGAACTGGGGTTCGGTACTGTTGGGTACGGGGAGGGGTAAATTACATTACTAGGGTGTTTAAGGGGGTCTAGTAGTTTATTGGTAATGTGGGCTGGGAAGTTGTTAGAGAGTAGTATGTTTTGGATTCGTAGGATGTTGGTTGGTCGAAATTGGGTGTCTGATAGGGATAAACACCGGTGAATAAGGTTTTTTGCTGTATTGATCTTCTGGTGGTAAGGATGCTGTGAGAAAAAATTGAGGAGTCTGCCGGAATATGTGGGTTTGGTGTACCAATCAAAGGACAAGGAGCTATCATTATTTCTTATAATGAGGAGGTCAAGAAAGGGGAGGGTGTGATTGGTTTCAGTTTCTATGGTAAATTTGAGACGGGGATGGTAGGAGTTAAAGGCTACTAGTATTTCAGGGATTTTTTCAGGATTGAGAACTAAGAGGAGGTCATCGACATATTTCTTGATGAGGAAGATGTCATGGGGGAATAGAGGGATGATGGAGTCAAGAAGGTCATTAAGAACAATGTTAGAAATGTCTGGAGCAAGGCAATTACCCATGGCCAGACCTGAGATTTGATTGTAAAATTTACCATGGAAACTAAGATATCCGGATTTACAACACAGTGTAAGGGATTCAAGGTAGGAAGTGAGGCAAAGAGTTGTGTGTGGTTGGATGATATTCCAGTTTTTTTCTATAATGCTGAGGGCTTTGTCAATGGGGATATTGGTGAATAGACTAGTGGCATCAAGGGAAGCTAAAATGAATTGGTCAGGAATGTGAACGGAAAGTAGTTCTTGTTTTAGATGAAAGGAATTAGTAATGTCATAGGTGTTGTTATGGCTGAGGGTTTGCAGAGAAGGAAGAAGAAATTTACTAAGTTTGCTAGATGGGGAGTTTATGTTAGAAATAATGGGGCGGAGTGGATATCCTGGTTTGTGGATTTTGGGTAATCCATATAAACGAGGAGATATGGAGTTATAAGAGATAAGATTGTAATATGTATGTTTATTGATTTGTCGGGTTCTATGAAGGTCCTTTAGGTGATGGTTGAATTTAGTCATGAGAGAGAGGGTGGGATCACGGGGGATGGGTGTATATGTTGTCGTGTCAGATAGGAGGGAACTAATTTTTTCAGTATAGTCATCGGTGTCCATTATTACAGTCACGTTGGCTTTGTCTGCTTTGGTAACTGTAAGTTGTGGGTTTGCTCTGAGGAATGTGCGAGTGGTGGCAATGTCTTTAAAAAATGAGGGGGAAAGAGGAGGGGGCTGTTTTTGGGAGCGTTGTAAGTGATTGGTGATTAAATTGGTGATGCGGACACGGGATACTTCTTTCTCATTGTCAGGGACTGTAAAACTGTCATCTCTGTATATGTGTTCTAGGTCTGTGATGAGGTTGGGGATGAGTTTGGTGGAGTTGGAAGAAGGAGTGGAAAAGTTTGGGCCTAAGCTTAGGATCTTTGATACTTGTGGAGGGATGGCAGTAGATGATATATTGTGGACCCATTTTTCGTTACCTGTGGGGTAAATTTTTTTGGCTGTTGATGTTATATAGAGGTCTTTAAATTTAGATATGAGGGACTGTTTTTTGTGTTTTTTTATAGATGTACAGAAATTGTTGATGAAAGAAATGAGGGTGTTGATGTAACTGTCACCGATAAGGGTAGAAAGGGTCGTCTTGAGAGAAGAAATTTGAGTATGGATGGAATCTATCTGTTGAAAAATTTCCTTAATTTTAAGATTAAGTAAAGTTTTTTTGAATAGAAAAGAGGACCGGTAAAATCTATATTGAAAGGGTTGGCATATGTGGATGTTTTTGAGGGAATTCTCAATTGATTTCGGAAAAAGGGAATTAGTTCGGCATTTTAGGAGGAAAGTTCGTTGTTCTATTTTAATAGTAAGGCGTTTATGTAAGTAACAAAATAGATTAAGATTCTTATTACAATGGGGAAATTTAGATTTTAGAGAAGAGAAAAAATTAACATTATGGTCAGAAAGAGTTTGTTCATCTGTGGTGTTTGAAGATGTGGTAAATTGGTGGAATGAGAGGGGATCCATAGAAGAAGTAGAGGAAGTCTGAGAGAGGTGAGCTAGTGGTGGACTGGTAGAAGAAGACGGCTGGAGTATTACACCAGGTCTGCGTAGTTGGAGTCTGGCACTGCGACGAAGAAGTGGTTGAAGATTGTCTGTATCTTGTTTTTTGCCCCGTCTTGCTGAATTCATATTGATAATAATTGTTGACCTATGATAATTTATGTTGAAGAAATTGGTCCGGGTAGAGGTCACTGAATGAAATTCTCAAGTAATTTCAGATGATATTTATTGTTAGCCAACGTTTCGACCTACGTTGTAGGTCTTCTTCAGGGCTATAAGCAAAATACAGACAATTTAAGAAAGCGGTATGAATATAATAAAACATTTTAAATATAGATAAACTAAAAGAAGGTGAAAACAGGCAAAAATTGATAATTATGTGTAATAATGATGATAAAATTTGATAAAGGTGTACAGTAAAGTAATTATGAAGGTTAAAATGTAGAAAATAATAATAAAACATGAAGAAAATAATAATAAAACAGAAAGTGTTGACAGTTAAAAAATTAAGGTATTACAGATAAATAAAAACTGAATATACAATAGGAATGTGAAATGATATGGGTAAATTAGAAAGTGATAAGAATTACGCACTAAAATTATAGGTAATAAAAAAGAAGAAATAAAAATTGTAAAATTATAAAAATCTAGAAACGAATTATATAAAATAGAATAAAATTGAAAATAAAAATTATTTTAGAAAATACAGTATTAATATTAATAGGTAGAAAATACTTTATACTAGTGTAAAGAATATTAATTACATAAGAGAATGTAAGAAGACAGTTTATAAAAATGTAAAATATCAATTGTATAAAAGTAGGTATGTTTTAAGTAAGGTACGTGATAATATAATCAGGCTATATTGGACTAATTAACAGGCTAATAACAGGCTATATTGGAATTATGATATATATTGATGAATATTTAGGGTGGTATATAGATAACTAAAACAAATAAACGCCTTACAGTAATAGTGAGCTTGGAAGTAGTGATAATAACGGTAAATTGGGTATAGTACTGTTTTAGGTTATGAGATAAAGAAATTAAAATGAAATGGAGGAGGGAGGGTGAGTAAATAGTGCAAAACATAAGTTACCTGTGGGGGGTGGGACGGGGGTTGGGTCCTCTCTGGCTATGAAACACTGACTGATATAATTGAGAAGGAAGGATGGTCCCCTACCCTTACTAAGTGTAAAAAAATTTCTCAGAATATAAAAGCCGTTACAATGGCTATAAGTAACGTATAAAGGGAAAGAAGCAAATAGTGTAGAAGCCTCATATAAAGACTTGAAAATCCATACACACACACTCACATACACATATTCGTATGTATATGCATATACATATACATATATATATATATATATATATATATATATATATATACATATATATACATATACATACATACACACATATACACACACACACACACACAGACTAACATACATACTTATATATAATATTGGCACGTATGAGAGGGGGGGGGGGAGGAGAAGGTCATTAGGAAGCGGGGGTGGTTAGTTAATTTGTATTAGGTCTAGTATGTGTCTGTAAACTATTGATAGGTTATTTTTGTCAGTCTTTGTGTTTAACGGATTTTTTTCTAGGTTAATGTATAATGATTCTGTAATTAGTCTTTTGGTATAATTAGGAACAGTGGCGAGAACAGAGGATTGGTCAAAGTTAAAGGTGTGGTTAAGGGTTAAGGCATGTTCTGATAGTTTGGAAGCACTTCCCAGCCCACATTACCAATAAACTACTCGACCCCCTTAAACACCCTAGTAATGTAATTTACCCCTCCCCGTACCCAACAGTACCGAACCCCAGTTCCTTCATATACCGATCTTTTCCTTATATTCCTGGTCTGTCTGACAATATCCAAAAAATCTTAAATCTTACCTTTCCCAACCTTCGCCTTGGTTTTAAGCCATATCACAAATTATCCCAACTATTCACATATTTAAAAGACCCGATCCCCATTAAAAATCTCTCCAACATTGTTTACCGCATCTCCTGCTCTGCCCCAAACTGTACCTCCTCCTACATTGGGGAAACAAAAAACCACTTTTACAGACGACTATCACAACATAAGACATCTATATCTACCCGGAACATATCTGCTTCCAAACTATCAGAACATGCCTTAACCCTTAACCACACCTTTAACTTTGACCAATCCTCTGTTCTCGCCACTGTTCCTAATTATACCAAAAGACTAATTACAGAATCATTATACATTAACCTAGAAAAAAATCCGTTAAACACAAAGACTGACAAAAATAACCTATCAATAGTTTACAGACACATACTAGACCTAATACAAATTAACTAACCACCCCCGCTTCCTAATGACCTTCTCCTCCCCCCCCCCCTCTCATACGTGCCAATATTATATATAAGTATGTATGTTAGTCTGTGTGTGTGTGTGTGTATATGTGTGTATGTATGTATATGTATATATATGTATATATATATATATATATATATATATATATATATATATATATATATATATGTATATGTATATGCATATACATACGAATATGTGTATGTGAGTGTGTGTGTATGGATTTTCAAGTCTTTATATGAGGCTTCTACACTATTTGCTTCTTTCCCTTTATACGTTACTTATAGCCATTGTAACGGCTTTTATATTCTGAGAAATTTTTTTACACTTAGTAAGGGTAGGGGACCATCCTTCCTTCTCAATTATATCAGTCAGTGTTTCATAGCCAGAGAGGACCCAACCCCCGTCCCACCCCCCACAGGTAACTTATGTTTTGCACTATTTACTCACCCTCCCTCCTCCATTTCATTTTAATTTCTTTATCTCATAACCTAAAACAGTACTATACCCAATTTACCGTTATTATCACTACTTCCAAGCTCACTATTACTGTAAGGCGTTTATTTGTTTTAGTTATCTATATACCACCCTAAATATTCATCAATATATATCATAATTCCAATATAGCCTGTTATTAGCCTGTTAATTAGTCCAATATAGCCT
Source organism: Arma custos (assembly GCA_037127475.1). NCBI lineage: Eukaryota > Metazoa > Arthropoda > Insecta > Hemiptera > Pentatomidae > Arma > Arma custos. The sequence goes on along the minus strand of CM073760.1, from coordinate 67,338,534 downwards.
GATTATATTATCACGTACCTTACTTAAAACATACCTACTTTTATACAATTGATATTTTACATTTTTATAAACTGTCTTCTTACATTCTCTTATGTAATTAATATTCTTTACACTAGTATAAAGTATTTTCTACCTATTAATATTAATACTGTATTTTCTAAAATAATTTTTATTTTCAATTTTATTCTATTTTATATAATTCGTTTCTAGATTTTTATAATTTTACAATTTTTATTTCTTCTTTTTTATTACCTATAATTTTAGTGCGTAATTCTTATCACTTTCTAATTTACCCATATCATTTCACATTCCTATTGTATATTCAGTTTTTATTTATCTGTAATACCTTAATTTTTTAACTGTCAACACTTTCTGTTTTATTATTATTTTCTTCATGTTTTATTATTATTTTCTACATTTTAACCTTCATAATTACTTTACTGTACACCTTTATCAAATTTTATCATCATTATTACACATAATTATCAATTTTTGCCTGTTTTCACCTTCTTTTAGTTTATCTATATTTAAAATGTTTTATTATATTCATACCGCTTTCTTAAATTGTCTGTATTTTGCTTATAGCCCTGAAGAAGACCTACAACGTAGGTCGAAACGTTGGCTAACAATAAATATCATCTGAAATTACTTGAGAATTTCATTCAGTGACCTCTACCCGGACCAATTTCTTCAACATGTAGATTTTTATTTGTTATTTATAGATAAACTCATCTAACACTTTAAGTGTACCGCTTGTTCTGGGAATCAGGATTCTGGATTTGATTATATATTATTTTCGAAACTACACTCACTATAATAAGATTTTAAAATGATTTGATATTAAGGAATCGTCTAGTATATTATTTTACCACCGAAAAACTCTAACTATGGTGAGAAAATTAAGCAAAGCTGTTTCGTAACATTATTGAGATTTAATTAATAACATGGGGAGACTGAGGGAAGAACAAAAAGATCTTAATCGTTCTTCGGCCTTTTGTTTCCTAACCGATTGTCAAGGAAGAGAGGATCTATTGCCTCACTACTAGCAGCAATTTACCGCTTCAACACTTAACAAAAATTGCTCAGAGAAAACTTTAACAGAACCCAAAGGTAAGTTTTGGTACGAAGAAGGAAATGATCCTTTTTAATGGTTATAGTTTAATATGTAAGGAAAAAGACAGAATTGATTACAATATGAAAAATTATTCAGTATTACAGCGATTAGTTACTCTATTTAAGTTTGATAAGTGGAATCGAGTGTGAAAAAAAAGAGAATTCGGTTAGTAAACAATGAAGTCAATTACGCTTGTCGTAGATCGCGCTCAAATGAAAGGTTATTCCTAAATATTTTTATTTTCATTTTGAAGAGAAAAGATATGTCCAGGGTCGGGATTCAAACACGAGTCCCCCACTTTTCCGTCGTGGTGATCTACCACCTGAGCTATCCTGGTTCGTACTTACAAATCCATTTTTTTCACTGATGCCATATCCGATTTGCGAGTTCATTGAACATAAGTTTTATTAGGATCTTATTGACTTACGTCATTATATATTACTAGCTTTTGCCCGCGGCTTCGCTCGCGTGGAATTCGGCCTGCCACATAAAGTTTCGTGACAGATCATTTTAAATAAATAATTTAATTTTTTTTAAAAAGTATAAGTTACTCGTAAATACAAAATTTCAGATGTCTAACTTCAAAACTGTCGGATTCCATATAACCTTTGAACTCCTATTATATAAAGGAGGAAACCCTTGAGGGTGGAATTATTCAAATTTATTTCTTAAATTATACAAAGAACCTATCAGCAAATTTCAAGATGATTTTTTTATCATCCTAAGTTCCTGATCTGCCTTTAATTATGTACTATAATGGATTCTCCACAAAACACAAAAAAAACGTACTCCCGTGCCCCACCCTAAATCTTCCCTTGCTGTAGGGCTATGATGCTAAGTGTTATTATGATGTATAACCTACATTTCATCCAAATTCTTTCATTAGTATTTAGTAATAATAGAATGAGTTACTAGTAATAGAATGAGTAACAAACACATACAAACTTTCGTATTTAAAGTATTAGTAGGTTCAAAACTATAGTTTCACTCATGTTCTTTCTGCTCTTTTTCGAAATGTAATTATTCTTTGGCCTGATCATTTTTCTCATTCTCTAATGGACAACACCACCGTGTAAGTTTATTCATGTCATTATTTAATCATTTCTTAAAGAATGGTGGTTTATTCCAATTTTAAAGTAATAAGTAAATCCTATTCCTTTTTCGTCTCATTTTTTTTATCTTTTGCCTACATTTAAATTAAAATGAATTTTTTACTTTGCTAGCTTTAATTAAATTAATTTATACGGGTAATTCTTCTTTAAATGAGATTCAAATCCGCTACGCCCAAAAAAATACCTCTCCCACAAAAATCCACGTTACCAAAAACCTCTTATTTATTCTTTAGATAGAAATGCTTATTCTACTGAATTGTTACTTGTTATTTTACCTATAAAATATTTGTAATTTATAATCTATTTTGTACTTTATTTACAATAAGATAACTAATAAAATTGCACCTTACACTTTAGCGTTTACAAGAGAACCGATCTGAAATGTCTTTTTCTTGTTATTTTATTTTTTAATTAATCAGACTCCTATATAAAATCAGGCTTAATCTGCCTACATACATCAATCAATTTTTTCAGATCAAGGGAAAATTCATCGCATTGTACCAGTGTCGTACTCAATAAGATATAAATACTGGCAGTTAAGAATCAACTTTATCAAACGAAACACAAAAAAGCCTAAACAGAGAGCAATAGGTCACAGTCGATAGGAAGGTACTAGTAAAAAAAAGAAAACACTCACGCAACACTCTGTCTCAGATATCATGTAAGTGGAGGAATTTTTTTTAGTCCAATATTTTAGTTTTTAAACTTCTATTTTTAAATTAGTTTATTAACTACTTTCATTTGTAGGGTTACTGAACAGGTAGAGAATGCCCTCATCGGGCCTTGGGTCTCCCATGGTCTCTACCTGTAAAAGGTAGAAAAAAGACAGTTCCAGGCAGGATTGGAGAGAGCGAAGATGCTGGGAAACTCACCGATAGCACTCACACATAACAGATAGGATAATTTTTTTAGGTAGACATGTTATTGTATGCAACCAAGATCACTATATTGTACACTGAAATTAAAACCTATTTTATCTGATACATAAAAATGTTCATTTACTAAACAACTCTCAGTCAATCAACTCATTTGGAAAATATAGGAAAATATACTGTACTTCAGATAAAATGATCTCAGGGTGTCATTCCATAGTACCATTTTGAAAAGGAATCAGATCAATGGATCTTTACCTTCCCTGAGTTTGGGCAAGTGAGGACAGCAAATTGCAGCAAATAAATAGATTGAATTATAGGAATTAGTTATTGTAAAAAATAAGCTTTCTTATAAAAATATAATAATACACTGTTCACATGGAACTAGTTAAAAAAAAAATGTAGGATCGTGACCTGAGTCTGAAATCGTGCTAGTTGGAATCCAGCGTGTGAGAGTATTTTATAATTTCTTAGAATAGCGGAATATCTACTCAATTTATAATATTGGCAACCCTTAGAAAAACCTACCCTAGTAACCTTAATAAATAAATTAATAAGACACCAAAATTTACAAACATGGATTCAGTGTTAAGTAAATATTAAGGATAGTTTTGCTAAGAAGCGGTTCGTCAAAGAAATGTTATACGGGATTTGCTCTTTAGCCCTCAGGAGCTGGGTCTTAAAACTTCAAACTAAATGTCAGACTACATTCCTTTCATCTTGTTAACTTGATATTCTTAATTGGTGTGAACTTACTGAATAGTATTACATGGTAGCATGATATCCGAATGATACCATATGGAATTTCACAAGACTTCATTAGCGTATTTAGCTTATATTGTTTATATAATATTTCTTTCAGGAAATGATATCGTAGATACAATGGAAAGTGTCGAAATTGAAAAAAAAGAACTCTTCAAGAAAGTGGAAAAAAAGTCTAAATTAGTATCGTCAAACGTATTTTACAGGTCATTCATTATACGTGTTTTGTGCCAAATTGATGACTTTTTATGAATTTCACCGAACAATGTAATTTAATTAGTTAAAACACACGCCTTAATTCGATTACCAATAATTGATGATTATTTCTTTATAATGTAATAATTTATAAGTAAAGATTTGTTAAATTTTTTATTCCAAAAATATTACTTTTCTGAATATAAAATCATCTTTTTTGATAAGCTTGCTCAAGAGTTGGGGAGGTATTCATAACATCATAGAAGGACTAAACCGTATGAACCCACAATTTGTGTACACCAGTACTCTTCTCATTTCTTAGGCGACTCGATGGCGCTTAGTACAGAAACATATTTTTGCTTCAATGTTTCTCTAACCTTAAATCAATGATTTTTATAGGGTAGTATAGGGCCAGTATAGTTGCCATACTAATAACCGAATTGTTTAGTTCATATTTGATAAAAATGTTCAAACTTGATAAAAAAAACTCTTTGCTGTTTGGGTCTGCTTATCACAAGAGATGGGTGGGTTCCTCTGAGGCTTTAGCAAGAAATGTACAGAATACTCGATATTGACGAATATTTAATGGCCATCGGAATATGCAGTTAAAAGCACTTATGAAGAGGAATTTAAAATTCCTTATCAACTAAAACTACTTTCCTTTGCTCGTTACTCCGAATAACTACGTAAAATGAAAGAAAAGACAAACGAAAATGAAAAAAATTAGAAGAAAATAGATAAATTAAAACTCAAGGATGTTGACAGAGTAAAGACAAGTTTTTTTGTGAACTTTCGAAACTTTTTTATCCCGGTGTACAAATTTTTCATATCTCAATATTCGATTAAAAGGTGTAAAGCTCCTTTTAAAACAAGGAATTATGAAAATAAAGGCATTAACAAGGTCAGGCTCATAGGGAGACATTATTAAGTCTGCAGCTTCAAAGGCTTTGAGGGGACTAAGTTCGAGGACTCTGGTCTAAGTCTCAAATACCTACACAAGGGCTTAAAGTGGTCACTCACTATAATTTAGGCCTCTCAAAACCTTGGAAATGCAGCGAAATTTCAAGAAAATTGCTTGAATCCTAAAGCATTCCTCTCTGCATAAATAGGTTCGTTCTTTTTTAAATCTAGTATTGTGTTTTAAATATAATAAATCAACATTATGTTTAAATTATCCAAAACATATGTATTTTCATATAAATGTACACATATTAATATTTTTATTTTTATTTTTTGAAATTTGAAATGTCACGGTGAGACAAAGGTTCCGGGTTGAAATCCCGGTCGAGGGCCTATCTTTTCTCTATAAAAAAAAAAAAAAAAAAAAAAAAAAAAAAAAAAAAAAAAAAAAAAAAAAAAAAAAAAAAAAAAATATTTATAACTCATAAAAAATGACTAATAATTATAAAAAATTATTAATATTTTTATATTTAGCACCTGAAATACTAGAAAAAATAAATTGTATTATACATTTAATTATTACTTCATGTTTTCAATAAATTTAATTAATGTATTAATTAAATTTATAGTGCTGAATCCCGGCCCTGGACATATCTTTTCTCTTCAAAAATAAAAATAATATAATATCCTTTCTTATTTTCTTCCGGCCCACCTCATTTTTGAACTCACACCCAACTCAATATCCGCTATGCTTCTTCCTTATCCACATTTAAACCCATAGTTTTCCCACATCTCCTAAATTCCCATCCAGAAGATCTCTAATCGGTTATAATTATCAGCTCATGTCCATCAGAAAGACTTTAAATTTTCTTCACTTACAATGATATTATTTTTAATATATGTTATGTGCTTTTATGTATGTACTTTTTTAAAACTTAGTTCTGGTTACTTTAGATTTTTTTTCCTTGAACAGAACATACCTTTTAGTTAATATTTATTTATAAGCTAAATACAGCCTCGGTGAATAAGTGGTTAAGTCTATTTTTTTCCAGATAGAGATAACTGTATTGGGGGAGCATAATCGGATCATTATTTTAGTTTTTGGCTTAAATGTTGTTGAAATAAAAGCAATAGCTCTATCTCTAGCCAGTGCCTGACTTATACCTTGATTCATTTCGAAAATAAACCGAATCTGCTCCCCTAAGCACAAGGAAATCATTTTGGAGAAAGTTCGACTTAATAACTTATTCACCGAGACTGTAGATATATCCAATTATTTTTATACACATCTTTTATTATAAAGGAACCTAGTCTCTGAATAAAATTATTTTTTCAATTTCAATGTTGTGATAGGTAAAATAAGAGGCAATGTATGACAGGTGACTTGGTGAATTGAGTTATGTATCTAGAAGTGGTCATACGGAAGTTGTGAATGCTCAGTGTATTTTCGGAAGCTTTTTGTATGAGGTTGTTTCGTGTTTTTAAATAAAATATTACTTCAAATTATTTAATTATTCCATTTATAACACTCTATTTCTATAATAAAGGATAGGCCATATTTATAAAATTATGAAAAGTACCATATAATAACTATTACTGAATAATGTGATTATCAGTAAAAGAGTAATTAAATGGATAATTACTATAAATGAATTTAGCTTTGGAAATCGCTTGAATTAAGTAGAATGGTGATCTTTTCGAGTGAAAGATAAAACTAAGTGCATTGCGGAAGAAATAAATATTTTCTCTGGTTGGGAGTGTTGCTAAGTATTCACAAAGTGCCTCCATGCAAGGACTGGATCTCTTCTAGGAATAAATCTATTGAAATTCAGGAAAAGGAAATTGGCAGATGAATGGTAGTGGTAAGAAACCTCAAGAGATCCCGAGGGGAAAACTTGTCGTTGACAGGCGAAGGAAGGCCAGGATGAAAAATGGTCCGTTTAGGAAAATGTAGGTTAAGGACGGAACTTGCATCTAAACGTATTCCTTGCTGTCGTTTTCAAACATCCATATCTGTTTAGGTACTTTTCTGCTATCGTCCAGTCTATAAAAAATGTTTTTAGTGTAGGTAGAACATTAATATTAAATAAAACATGTTTATTTGGGTTAAATAGTTATTCATGTTCAATATGGTTGATTATCATTATAATTTTGTTTTCTCTTTATATGTTTATCTTCCCCCTTTCAAATACAAATACTTGACGATCGGCAGATTGGAAAGATCGGCAGAAAATACAGAATGATAAGAAAGGCATGAAGAAGAACTTCCTCTCCTGTAGCTATTATAATTTTAAAACAACTTTTTTTTTCATTCCTTTATCTATTTCAATCAGCGATTATTAAAGAGAGGTATGTCTTTGGAAGGTTGAAAGTGTAAGTACAACAATTAATGGTCAAGGATTATATGTTGAGATAGATGAATGTTTGTTTTTTAGGTGAAAGAATAATGCAGGTAGAATTTTACCATATCAGTGGATTATCGGTGGTATTTGCCTCGAAAAAAATTGAATGTTTCATAAATGAAGTACCTGGCAGATCTTCGGAAACAATAATTAAAGCTATAAAATAATACATCCTTCCTGGATCTATTATCGTTTCAGACTGCTCGTATCAAAATATATGGAAGGAAGGATATACACATTTCTCTTTTAATCATAACTTTGTCAATCAAACAACATTACAGCATACCCAAAACACACAACGATTATGGGGATGAGCACAGTGGGGCAACAAAAGAAGAACGGTTTCTAGAAGGAATATAAAAAAATCTTATATAGCGAGATTTGTGCGGCGGAAAAAGTTAGCAGAAAAAGATTCTTTCAATGAGATACAGGAAGATATTAAGGATTTTTACTATTACATTTCAAACATCTAATTTTTTTATTTTTATATTTTGGGAGAAAAACCATCTTCCAGCCATTCAGTACTTCTAAATCTAATTTCTTTTAAATGTCTAATACGAAAATAAAAATTGTTAATTAAATTAAATTTCCTTATAAATTGAAAAAATATATCACTAAAATAGAGCCAAAAACTCAAAAAGAAACACTATTATTTATTATAATGCAATTGGGAAAAAACCACAATGCAAAGCCTTATGTTTCAAAAATTACACCTACTTGCCAGTCGACGTTTCGCCTATTCAGGCATTATCAAGACACCAAAATCAAAAAGGGGTTATGTGAATCGCATCTCGAAGAAAAGACAGTTGTATGTTGAACGTCTTGGTGGTGGGGTGCTGTCTCATGTTTGGAGCCTGTTTGGGCTGTTGATCGTTGGGATGTATTGCACCTTTTTCTTCGAGATGCGATTCACATAACCCCTTTTTGATTTTGGTGTCTTGATAATGCCTGAATAGGCGAAACGTCGACTGGCAAGTTGGTGTAATTTTTGAAACATAAGGCTTTGCATTGTGTTTTTTTCCCAATTGCATTATAATAATGAAAAAATATATGTTTAATAGTAGTTTAATAACTTAATTACAAACATTTTTATCGACTGGACGATAACAGAAAATTACCTGTTTTTATGTATAATGTTGTATAACATAATTTTAAATAATAAAGATTTATATAAAAATGTTTTTTCAACGATTTCTTAAAAAATCAATTAAAATTTTTTTAAAAGTAAATCCATATTGAGAATCTGAAAATATTAATGAAACCATACACCGGGTTCATGAAACCAATAAGAAGAGCGCTTATTTTAGGTGGACTTCGATGATTTTTTTTTTAATTAATCGAAGGTAAAAAAAAGAAAGGTATTTTAGATCATCCAATATTTTTCATTAATGGATTCATCAGTTCTTCACCCCCTTTATATCCGGAAAACCTCATCATTTTTTTATTTAGAATTGACCTTCGTTCTTAGTGACTTACAACGGTGTAATTACATGTTTAATTATTAAAATATACCACAATACTATACATCATTGAATAAATAACTTCAAAATTGAATATTTAATTTTATGTTCATACATATTTTTGATTGGATGGGGAAAACGGAGTTATAAACGTTTAATACAAACCTATTTAATCAATTAATTAATTATAAAAGAGATATTTCAGATATTAACTTGAATAAAACTATTTATTGTGCTGCCAAAACAAGCTACATTTCTTTTACTGGTATCAGCTTTGCGTGAACGGACCTTAACACATGCGACATCAACGCTGCAATTATTATCTGCCATAAATTATAAAAGCGATAATATGTTAATCATAATGGAATTATATAGTCGTATAATTACTCTTAGTAAAATATAAAGTGATTGTTTTTTAACATGTTAAAAGGGTTTGTTGCTAGTGGTAATGGAATGTCTGATTTCATTAGAATTTGAAATAAACAGTAATATTTTAGAAGAATTCTACGCCAAAATATAAACTATTTTTGTATTTATAAGTGAAAAAATATATGCGTATAAATATAGGTTTAAGAAGTAAAATCCTCATACAAGACTGAAAAGACAAGAATCTGCTCGACGTTTTCACCTACTTCAACATTTACTGGACAAACGTTCTCCCAAATAGCTCCCAATTAATTACAAAAGAACCATTTACATGACAGTTATCAGACCTATTTGGACATACGGAGTTGAGCTTTGGGGCTTTACTAAACCATCCAATTCATCTCGTATCCAATCCTTACAATCCAAAATCCTTCGTAAAATCCTCATTGCTCTTTATTATGTCACAAACAAACTCATCCTTCATGAACTTAATATCCCATATGTTGCTGATTTGGCCCAAACTAGATACTTATCCTTCCATGACAAGCTCCATACACACTTGAATTCGCTAATATCTCAACTTGCTTCCCATACTATTCCTGATAACCCTCCGAGGCGTCTGAAAAGAAGATGGCCTCGAGACCTTCTACTACAGAACTTTATTGGAGTGGGTAGTTTCTCCACAAGTGTTTTTTGTTTTCATGTCATTTGTTCATATCAGTAAATTTACTTGATGTAATATTATTACAGTTGTAAATATCAATAAATTAATCTAAAAAAAAGAAGTAAAGGGCATACATATTTAAATAATTTGATCAAAGTTGTAAAAGAACCTAATTTAAATAATAAATGTATTAGAAAATTAATATGTTGATTTCCTTGGATATTCAACTCGAAATAAATCAATTCACAAAAGACTAATAATTATACTTAGAACTTCAATCCTTTCGTTACTTTACCAAAGTAATTACCTTAACTATAAAAAAAAATTCTAAAGAAATGTACAACTGCATCCATGAACAGATTCAGTACTAGGTAGAATTACACTACTTCTAAATGAACGGTTGAGCAGATGAGTGATTTGACCGAGATCATATTCAACATGATCATCATGAACATAATCAAGGCTTTCTCCCTAATTAAAGATACCCATTTTAAACAGGCCGGGTACGATGCAGGAGGGTCTGAAGACACCTGAAGTTCGGTCGATGGCTATTAACAGATTAAAGAATTTATCTGCCACCCCCGGATTTAAACCCGAGAGGTTCAGCAAAGTAACAACGCCATAATGATAATGAGTTACTCCATTCCTCAATTATATTTCACTCGGAATAATAAATTGGAAACAGTGGATAACATTCTGATCATTGATCATCTGATGAATTCTAAACGGACAAAACTTGTACCCTATGTATAACTTTGTATAATACCTTCTCAAGATCCATCTTCAAGAGTTCCAGTTGATCGGTAGGATGTTCTGAAGCAAGATGGCGCAACGGAAATGTGACGTGGCCAATCACATTGCTTTTCTTGTTCCTTCCGGTGTCTAAGACGGTCATATGCAAAGAATGGTCAGCAAGTTCCTTCTCGGAAACCTATAACAAATCGACATTTTAACATAATAATGGATTAATTTCATCCAATACTTGTAACTTTTATAAGGGAATACCTGGAAAACGAATGTCTCATCAAAGAATGGGTTGCAAGTCTTCTTTTTCTGCCTGGATTGTTGAGTCCTTCTCTCATTCGGGATAAGATGAAGCCTGAAATATAGATATTTATACTTCGTATAATAAAATCACTGAATTTATCAGACCAAAATATAAATTTATGATCACTGAATTTATCAGATCTTCCTTATTATATTACATATTTTAATATTGTTAAGTTTGAGGTTCGTTAACATATATTTTTTATATTTATTTATGCATTTATAACTTCACTCAATATTTAATTTTTGTTTAAATACTAACCTCTGGGAAGTTTCTGGTAGTTTCGCTACTTAGCATTATCAATTCCATTCTATATTAATAATTATATTTACTTGTAGTATTGCTGTAATGTTGTTGTAATTTTTAATTTGATCTCAATGTCCCATTTGTTGCTGATCTGGCCCGAGCCCGATACTTATCTTTTCATGAAAAACTTCATTCCCAATCAAACCCAATAGTTTCAAACCTAGCTACTTCTTCGATTCCTGATGGTCTTTCGAGGCGTCTGAAAAGAAGATGGCCTCGTGACCTTTTACGTTGAAATTGTTATTTGAGTACTACCACTGGGTAGTTTATTTACTTCTCTTTGTCCATGCCTCTGTGTATGATTCCTGTCATTTACTTTTTGTATTTTTATAAAATATTTGTATTTTGTATTTTTATAAAAATATAAAAAAGTGTTTAAATATTGTATTCCTTTGTCCAGAGAGATTGTTCACCAATTTAAAACACGCATGTTATCTCTTCGTTTTATGAGCATACAAAATTTATTTTCGTAGAAAATATACACTACTTTTTCGAATCGCAAAATTTTCCAGTAATTCATATTTTACATTTTGGAAAATGTTTATACGAAATTCCGAAAATCTATCCTGTATGAGGTGAGTACTATGAGGTGTATCAAGGCTAGAATTTTATAGAATTTTACAAATGCCAGATTAACAGTGATACTCTGCGTAAGGGCATAAATCATTTTGTTGCACTAAACTGTGAAAACCGAAATAATAGAAATAGCGTTTCAAATAGAGAAGAACTTTGCAACCGAGTCGCAGCCTATATAGAGATAGTTTAAAATTTCCGTACAAGCGGGCATTGAACCTCTGACGATCGGGCATTCACCACCATGGACAATGCCACCTATTAGAAATTACAAAAACCTACTACCAATTTCGAAGAATTATACAACAGAAATGATAAAATATAGGAATACCTATGAAATCATATTCAACCAATTCCCTAATCACAAATTAATTTGCACCGACGGATCTAAATATGAGAACAGTGCAGGCTGTTGTATATATATATATATATCATTTTTTAGGGGAATACCAACCAACCTGCCAAAGCTGCAACAATGTACAAATTACAGTCAAGCATTTATTTGAATGCAAGAAATATGAAATAATAAGAAAAAATTTAGAAATTGAAACGTGCCAACTTTTCAAAAATGCTAACGAACTGCAGAGGACTCAGATGTACCTAAAGCGATCAAACTTATTCAATGAAATATAATAAGAGCAGTCGTCGCTAATGGCCTTAGAAGTTGAAGCGACGTTAAATAAAATCAAATAAAAAAAAAAAAAGGCTAGAATATGCAGTAAAATTAGTGTTTTAATTCTTAGCTTTAAAGGGACAAATTAGAAAAAAATGTATTAATTTCAAATTGTTCTTATTCTCTAATCTTTCCTTCCTTATTAGATATTTATGAATTATTATTGCAGATGAATTTTTATGTGTCCTAAGTTATAGTATTATCACTTTTCAGAATTTATTGTAATAATAGCAATGGACTACTTAAAAATTCTTGGGATGATGCGCTGATTGCAAGGAGCAACAAATTCCCAATACCTAGGCAACGTCCGCAATCATAATTCCGCACAAATTGGAAACCCTGGTTTCGTCTAAAAATTTGTTCACGTGCTGAACATAAATTATCAGGAACAATAGGGTATACTACGAAAATGTACATAAACTAAAAGGTTTATTTCCAATGTGTAGTTGAAATTTACTTATTTTTTTTAGATGAGTCAACAGATCAATGACGTGTGATTATAAGATATTACTTAGCGCATACATTAGCACATCCTAAATGAAATGTCTTCTTCTTCTTTTTCTACCTCACATGCCAATTCTAGCGTTGAGAAACCTATATTCTATCGTTTCGAGGGTAAGTAAATTTCTTTGTACTCTGGACGGGTGATTGGCCCAATGATAGACGCCTCGTATCCTCAGGAGTACTAGTGGTTATGCTTGTGGAAGGTGGCCCTTAAGTGAGTATTGTATATGACTTTGTGTATGAATAAAGTGGAAAGTTTACTTTTCTGTCGTGTGAGAGTTGCACATAACTCAGAGCGTTATTCCCCTCTATCTAGGCACTTGCTACTGCTTCTGCGGGAAATATAATGTAATGTAAATGAATAAAAAGAACTCGTAACTTAAATCTTTTAACAACTATATATTCAGCGCATTTTGAATTTCTTCGAGTGATAAATGACTTTATGGTGTTCGAGGAACTTGCTTAAAACAGTATTTAGGAACTATCCATTTGTATAGTGACTTTGTAATACTGATGATGCATGTTTATCATGAATACAAATCAAATCTGCTCACAAAAACATTTTTCTATTCCTTTGAATATTGCACATATTTAAAATGTAATTTCATCCATCTTCTCGATGCTCTACTTCTTCCTAATATATTACTATAATATGTACTGTACAACCTTCTCTCTTATTTATTCTGTACCGTACCTTTCTATGTAGTTATAAGGAGAATTTCTTTCACATATTTTTCCAAGTTGAATGAGTATCAACATTAACAGAAACGACCGTTTCCTTGATTTATAAACGCGTAATGAATACGTGATGTGCCACTCCATAAAACAGAAGTAGTATTTGGCACAGGAATGGAGTTCCAACCGCAAGGTGGGTGCGGAATCGCTGAAGAGAAGCCAACACAGAATGGTTTTAGCAGGCCTATAGGCTTAGGTCGTCTCATATTGACCTGCTAGGGCTTTTAGCTCACACCTACTCGCTTCCTATCAAGTCAGGATTACCTCCAGGGTCCTCCTCCAGGGTTTCTTCCTTTATTCCTGCAAAGTTACCTTGGAACATATTTTATTTTTATATATTTATTTAGTATATTAGTATAATGTGTTTTATATTTGATCTATAGTAAAACAAGAGAAAAATAACTGAACCATTACAAACCATGAAAGGATCATTACATGGTAGGGACTGTAGTAATTAAATAGTGACTTTAGATTAAGTAGTTAATCTGCCACGGCCGAATTCGAACCCGGGATCTTCAGCATAGTAACTCAGCTCTGTACTTCGCTTCAAATAAATTTAGTTAATTAATAGTTACAATTTAATAAAACTTACATTAAATCGAATAAATTTAACAGTTTTAATGGTCTTTATCCTTGTATTCTTAAACAAAGTCCTATCTAAACTGATTCTAATTTAAGCTGTTTAGATAAATGAATCAGATTGAGATAAGAGCGTGCCTCAACAATGAACACTTAGCTACTTAACTAACTACTTAGCTCAAGTTGACAAAGCCTATAACGACCCAAATTAAGTTATTTCATTGGAAAACAATATTCCTTATAATGATATTCTATGCAATCCTATCGTTCAAGTACTTATTAATTTATATTGTCATCAATCAAAATTTATATTGTTATAATACATCTATCTAGTGATCTTACTATCTATATACTCCATTTTTAAGGGGTTTTAATTGAGAAATTAGTAGTTAATTTGAGATTAATTCGTATTTATTTTTTTAAAAGATGAATGTCGATCATACACCTCATAAAAACTTTATGTTACCTATTTGACATTCCTCAAATTGTATTATTATACAATTGTATAAACATTTAAGTTCAAAACAGGATAGGGTATTCACACCCTGTATTTGTCTGAATGATAGTATTCAATTGGTGGAATTGTAGATTCCAATGACAATGAAAGACACCGCACTCTTTAGTACGGAAGGCAGACTTTCCATAAATCTGTATGAGTTAAACGAAATAATTTTTAAATATTTTCTGGAATGTATCAAAAGGGTCTAAATAATTTACATAAAATACATTTTCTTCAAAATTCAAATTAGCTACCCTTCTGAGCTGTTTAGAAACCAATGAATAAAACATTAATCAAACGATCCATTGCAATTTCTCTCCTTTGCCTCCCCCGTCTCTTTAGAATATTCTCAAAGGTTTCAGGAAAATCAATAACTTGTGTAATCTTTATCAACCTCAAAGCGGGCCAGAAAAACCAAGTTACATTGCTACCTTGACTGATAACCTATGCGTTATCCAACAGATTCATATTCAGATTCATATATAATTATATTAACGACTTAGCAATAATTTACTGACTTAACTTTGAACTTTTACTGTTTGCTGACAATAAGCTAAGCAAAATGTTTAAAATTTAAGTAAGTAGCAAGTGGTTTCATTATACTTGTTATTAAACTCTAATGTTAATATTTTTCCTTGTACTTCTGGCATGAATGGAGTCAGTCATTGATGAGGGGAGTCAAGGCTCTGGGCTGTATAGTTTAGTGAATGTCATTTTGAAATCAATTTTGAAAAGGTTAGAAACTTTAAATTGAAAGCAATAAATAAATATGCTTTATTGATATCAAAGGTGCTATAGATAATAATATTCCATAAACCTTGGTTAATAAATATATTGTACCTAATTAGTCTACTTTAAAAGCTGTAACTTTCTTTTTTTATCGCTTATCTGGTCCGTCCGGTGGTGCTATCTATCGGTGCAGACCTGAGGGATTTTAATACTAACCATCTGGGGGCTCATTTTGTGGTGAACTATCGTTATAGATGTATACCTTACATCAATTTATTTCTTTATTTTGCCAAGTTATTGTCAAAATTTTTTTTTACCATATCTTTGTATTTGCAGCTCAGCGTTGGTGTTATGCTATGATATTGTGTTATGCACTAAGTAATACAACGTAGTTACTACGGACTTTTGTTTGTCTTTTTATTCATTTGTACCTTGGACCTAAAACCTACAAACCTGGTCACAACGCTTACACTAGGAAGCGAACGATGGGTAATGTAGATAAACACGTAAGCCGATTTACAACTGGAGAAATGAATTAACTTCGCCGGTTGATAGAACAAACAACGTGTGCTTAATAAAACAATAGTGAAACAATAAATAATAATAAACACTTAAAGAGATAAGTGGCCGAACTAAAGATCTCCATTGGAAACAGACAATGCTTGGGAAATGTCTGTAGACTTTTGGATGAGCACAAATAAGGTAATGGAAACCCGAAAATCTTATATGAAGATTATATCCAATGAATAGGAGCAATAATGGGAAAACTCTTATTGATAGCTCAAATGAAAAGGTTGTGTTGGGACCGGGAAGAAGGATTCCGTTGAATAAAGGCTCTCCTACGCTCAACGGAAAGAAAGATGAAGAGAAAAAAAAAATATTCAAAAGAGCATAAAACATCACATCGACAAGATATATTCTGCTTGTTTCTTATGTACTTTTAATGAATGGCATACATACACAAGGGTGGCGCGTGTTACATTATTATAACTAAAAATCTCCTCTGCTTTGTTGATATTATCATGTTTTTTATGTAGGTATTGTTGATATGCTGACAAATATGAATATGCTGACAAAATATTATAAAATATTTTGTAATCGATCCCTCTTTCATTTGATCCCCCTACATCACATACCCGCCTTAAATAACATTCTTTATAGCAGGCTGAATGTAAGTTGCCAAATTTAATGTCGGTGCTGTAATGTTAAGATAATAAAAAACATTTAAACTGATTATAATTTATCAACTCGATGTAACTATGTGCACGTGTATTTCTAAGGAAGACAGATTTGCCTTTAATTATTGTTATAACGTATCAGTATTAATCATTATTGGATAGACAACACCTGCTGACCAACACACGAATCACCTTCGATTACCTACCTTATTGCCTTATTATCATCTATATTAGTTCCTCGTATTAGTGTGAACAATCATAGATAAAATAAATATATATCATATAAATATCAAATGTAGAAACGTTGAAGTAGTGAATAAATAATTAAGTAAAAATGGGAGCAAAACAGATAATTAAAAAAATAAGTTGAAGAAAGTAAAACTAATACTTTTTAAAAAGTAATTAAAATAAAAAAAACGGGCATTATTTTCTTTACAAGAATTTAACTAAATTGTCAATTTTTTTCTCATTAAGTATTTAATTTTGTTTATTAATTTAAAAAAGAATACTCAATATTTTTCCAGCACAACAGACACTGTCGAAACTGTAAAATGCATTTTGATGTCAAAGACTTTTTAAGGATATACCGACAACTTTACAGCTATTATTTAATAACAAAACGCCAAAAATTGGGCAATTGAGCCTCGTGATCTCTTCTTGTAGTAATTGTATATGTATATTTATTATGTATTGGATATGTAAAATATAATGAACAATAGGTTCATTATAAACATTAATATGCCCGTTTTTTAAATATGATCACAGATGTTATAAACTAAAATAAACAGAACTGTACATAGTCCGTCAATATTTTATTACTTTAATGACAAACAAACGATTCTAAATTTCTTAGACTCGTTAGTCTAACGAAGTAAAACTTGTTGTTATTTATTTATTTAACGTCACTTTTTGCTGCTATGGCTAATCGGACGATACTACATTGGGAACTCTAAACTTTGCCTATCCAGGTTTAATTAGGATAGAGATATTATTAATTTTTTTCAAATTGTATGAGTAGCCATTAATATTAATATTTTATTGACGAAAATTTCATTATTTTTATTCGATAAAATATGATTTTTAGGTAGATGAGGCAGGTATGGTAAGTATGATATTGTTAGGTGTTTTAATTTATGAGTAGCCATTAAAATCATATTATATCGTGGAAAATAATTAAACGATTTTATTAGAATTATATAATAAAAATTGAAATACTAAGTTGTTACGAATTTACTTAGTTTTGTATGAAATATAAGGGACAAAATTATATCACAGATTGTTAATATTTTTCCTCTTGGTTTTGATATCCCTCTCCAGTAGTAATTGTATTTTTGTCAATTTACTTTTAAATATTGACTGTCAATCAATTGTATCTAATAATTTAATTATTGATTAATAATTGCTAATTTTAATAATCTTAAAGAAATAATACAAAGCTTTAAATCATAATGAAAGTTTTTTTGTTTAAAAAATTAATGATTCGAAAAAAATAATAATAAAAAGACATACGGAAGAAAATGAAAGAACAGTTGAAATAAACATAGCACTTAGAGGCTCAACCTTAAAAAAATATTAAAAATGTTGATATGGATAATCTTTGTTCTTTTGAATCTTTCTTCAACTTGGCGGAGCTAGTACCAGCCTTAACATTCATTAAAATCCTAAGAGAGTTTAATGGAGTACGTGAGCCCGAGTCTTGGCTCCACCTATTAGCCTACCGGAACCTTTTGAAAGTTTACAACTAACCATATTTAGTAATTATGCAAAATCTTTTTAACTTGTAATTAATGAAACATGATTACAATTTAATATTCGATACCGACTTAGTTACCCAGTAATTCTGAGTTTAAAAACGCATTAGTGACAACATTATTCCCGCTTTTAAGTCTTTTAGAGTTTCCTTTAAAAAAAAATAAGGTTAGGTCATTGCTTGAGATTCATAATTCCTGCATTAATCATTGTTCTCTAATCTATGGCTGAGTTTCCATTCTAATCTTCTTAATTTCTATTTATTGATACCCTCAAGGCGAGTGAAGAGTATGTAGCGATTTACTAGAGATATAATAATATCATCCCTAAGCAATTTCTTATTAAATTATGATCTCAGATTAACAATATTGAATCATATATGAATTTTTAAAGAAATCATGCATTACCTGACGATGGGATCACAAGCATTGGCGGTACCGACGGTTCTGCTCGGCAGGTTCTTGATCTTCAGCAAAGTGATTAGTAACTTCTCGCAACCGGCTTCGTAGCGGAGATAGAACCACAGTCTGCCAAGATGTCCCTCAGGATAGTGCAGTTCCTCTTCCAGCTCTCCCGGGTTGCGGTAGAGGGCGGGGTTCAGTCCTCCCAAACCACCGCCGTAACTACCTAAAAGATTATAGGTCGCAATTATAACAGGATTACGATAGAGTATATTCAATACTAAAATAATAAAAAAAACCCTGTGCCCTTTGCAACCCGTGAACGACCCCCCTCCTTTACTTTCCCCCATAATTTATTATTTCATATATGTAGCAGAAATTGCAAGACTTTTCTTTATTTACTTCCCAATTTCATCAAATAGTCCAATGAAAATGTTCAATGCGCAGATTTAAAGCACAATTATAGATCGACTATATATTATAAGAAGACATATGGAAGAAAATAAAAGAACAGTTGAAATAAACATAGCACTTAGTGGATCAACCGTAAAAACCAACTATCCTTTATAATATGTCATTAACAATTTGTATGCATTATCGTCCTCATTAATAGTTAACTGTATTTCGGTTTTTTATTACTTACCATCATTATTCCTAATTATCATTTTCATTTTTATTTCTGTATGCCTCAATTTATATTACTTAATTTATTAAATAGGGTATTGTTTATTATCTTTTATTATTTTCTTCCTTGTCACTTTGTTATTAGTACTCTACAATGATTAACCTTGCTCTGTATATATATCTCAGGTCCCACCCATTTCATTTTATTTTATACCACTTTGATACCTTAATACTTATGTATTTTAATTTTTATTATTTTTACAATTTAGTTATTTTCAATTGTCTGTATTTTACATATTTATCCCTGAAGAAGACCTGCAAAGTGGGTCAAAACGTTGACTACTTATTAAACTTTTCTCCCTATCTAAGAGGTAATTTATTGACCTCCACCTAGACCATTTTCTTCCACATATACAATCAAGGTCAACTATTATCTTTCAAGATATTAGAAGAAACCTTAGAAGACCGATAAGAAATTGACTAAAGTGGTCCACCGTGGCCGAAAAACCGTAATAATAGTAATAATATTTTAACACATCAAATTATTTAACACCACTAAACTAATCAGCATTTAGAAGTTGTTTACATAATAAGTCAAATAAAATATGAAACTAACATCATTTTTTAATAAACCGGCTGCTCTGATTGGCAAAACCAAGGATATTTTGCTCCCTTTAACAAGCCCCAAGGTTACCTTCTTGCTACGCTAGAAAGCTGTTATGCTAACCACTACATTACAGATGACCCCATTCAAACAAGTTGGTTAGAATTGCTATGAAAACACTTCCTGACAACTTAGCCCTCCAGGAAATTCATTTTCAGGAACATGATTATTTGACAGGTCAAGAACTAGGAGTAAAGTGGCCAACTTTCGACACCTACAACTTCCGTGTATGCTGTAGAAGCTTACCAAATTTAATACCACCAAGAACATTCTGGTTTGTCGCTGTCATTAATTTATTATTATAATGTCTCAATTACTAAATAAAGCTGTACTTTTACAATTCGTGAACGGGTCTGGGTACATAGTAGAAACTGTTTCATGGACAACTGTTGTGCAGGGAGGTGGTTTCTCCTAGATCACACTCAACCACCAGATTTTCTCTCTTATTTTGAGTTCCCACTTTATATAGGCTGGGAGAGCCCTAGGAGGGCCATAGATCCAATGTGATCCATCTGCGGCTGCTAACAGATTAAATAATAGTCTTGCCAGCAGCGGAATTTGAACCATGATTTTTAGTATGGCAACTCGCTCTACGCTCTACACTCTACTACTGAGCAACTCCGCTCACTTCTGGTTTGTCACTGTCATTAACCCTAGAATACTAATGTACGTCTCCACTACGTGTGCTTCAAAGGAAAATCGGTTGCCGCCATTTTGTTTTTCGTAGTTTCAAGTTTGACCTCCAATGTAAGCCTCTAGTGTTTAGTTAGCCACAGGCTGCCTTGAAAAAAATATTGTTATTGCGCCATATTTAGTGCTATCTACAATGAATAAGCTAATTCACCACGTCTTTCATACTCGTACGTACATTAGTTGTAGAATATTTTTTACACATCGCTGAAGCATTCGTTAGTAACTGTATTATCATTGTACAGGTCGCCGATACGTAGGTTAGTAATAGTAATTAACTGTAGTTGGGACTATAAGAAAAAATAAGAGAGAGTTACCGGAAGAATTTGTGGATTTAAAATTTGAAAAAAGGGGTGTTAATTCTTCCTTTTTTCTAAGCTCTGACAACATAACAATCGCATCTTACAAACCGAAAACTAACAAGCTAGTTACCATGGTATCGAAAATGTCAAAATATGAATTGTGGAAGAAAGACGAGACGATGGCCACTGTGTTATTTTTACAATATGTTGAATGCATAAATTCGTACTATATTTATGTTAAAGTGTAATGAAAAACCTTTGACAAGGATTGAATTCATGCTGAATTTACATTACCTACTAGCGAAACCTTGGCAGTACCAAAGATTATCGTTAACAACAATTTCAAATGAGCTGAGATTGGTTATCAGACAAACTTTAGATATTGACGAAGATCGCTCTACACCACAACAGGTAGAAGAGAAGACCAAATTTGGAAAAAAATCAAACTGTTCTATGTGCCCCTATAGTAAAAGGAGGGTGACAAATTCCTATTGTGGCACCGGCAACAAAGCAATATGCGGCGAGTATACTCATAAAATATGTCCTCACTGTGCGAACAATGGAAAATGATTTTTCAACTTTTTAAATATTTTTATCTAGATGTATTATTTTATTTAACGATATTTTTGTTTCATTTTTTTAATTGATTAATTGATAACATTCTAGGAACTATTTTTTGTGAATTTTACTTTTGTCTTATGATTAGCTGTTACTAAGGCAGTAAATTAAAAAAAAGTGAATCCATTTCCGAATTATATATTATATGTCTGATTTTTTTTTAAGTGAATTTTTTAATAGTGTAGTTAATCCTACAGGTTTATGAAACCATCCTTTCATTATTACTAACTATTGTATTCTAAATAAAGTTAAGTTGTAAATGATGAATTTACTTAGTAAGATTACTTCAATATAAAACATTTTCAACACTCCTTAGAAAATGTCCAATATTAGTGAAACACAAGGACGCATAAATTTCTAGTACTTTTTTTATTTAAAACTGCATGATTGGATTTCAAAAGGAAATCACGACTGAAAGGGAGATGAAAACTTTTTTTACAACAATCGGGATTATAGGGATGTGTTGTGTGTGTGTAACAAAAGGTTCCTCTGGAGGGGAATTTTCAACCTTATCAGTTTGACAAAACTGGATATGGTCCAGCTGGTATAGAAAACTGTTAATTAATCAACATCATGTTAACTCTTGAAAATATTAATTCGATACTGTCATTGTTGAGTCAAATTTGACGGTATATCAGGAAAACGTAAAAACCAAGTCCTCATGAATCATTTTTGCGGATAGGGAGAACATTAATCATGTGTGGCTACCAGATGCATCCTTGTGATTGCTATTTGTAATTGTTATTTTTTATTATGACTATTCATAAAATCATATTTAAAATCTTTACTTAAATGAATGTTCATTTATAACTAATTTTCGAGTGAAATATAATTAACTGGATAATTCTAATAATGGATTGAATTGGGTGCAGTAAATGATAATTCAATCTATTATTATTAATTTTATTTGAATTTTCATATTTATCTGAATTATCTTTATGATCATTATAGAAATGGAATTCAGATGCAATATTTTCTCTTGTCTATACTAATTACATAGATTATTCATTTTGTTATAAAAATATTTTGTTTTAACGAATGTTGGGCTCAATATTTTTTAATTATTATTATTAGCTTTTATATTACTACCTAGGAAATACGGCATTATTAATCAAATATTTGAATGTTCAATACCAATAGAAAGCCACTTATTTCGTTTTGAAAGTTTAATATATGTATAATCTTTATTTTTATCCTGTTAAATAATTGAACTTAACTAGTTCTATTTGCAAATATATTATTTAATACAATTTTTATAATTTATTTTTGTGCAGCTAAAATGATATATGACAAGTAAATAAATAAATCTCCTATCGATTTACATTACCAAGTATCAAATCACATATTATGGATAAATATTCGTTGTGTATTTGGTATGTCCCTTTTTCACGCCCAACTTTAGTATAGACTAATCCTGCGCGACAGTTTGGTTATGCGGGTTTAAAGGAATGAATTTTATGAAGGCGTAACGCTCACCCCTTGAGAACTGAAGATTGTTTCATTGTTATTATTTTGTTCATTCGAGTAGAAAAATATTAAATCTAGTCTAAACAAATATCAGACAGCTGCTGTAATATTACAATATTATAATATTATGCTTACATCTTTACAATGTATAGTATATTTATATAACACGAAGACATGTTATGCCTAATGGATATGTGAGTGTGTTTACCTTCGATAACATAAATAAACTTGTAGCATTGTAAAAGAAACAATAATTACTCCTCATTCTGTTTTTATATTCTGAATTTTTCTTCACAAATACAATGAAAGAGTTCCTACCGGCTCATAATTGAAACAAAATGAACAGCAAACCAAGCCAAATAACAAGCTTTTCAACAAGGGTATCAATTTTCTCTTACAAGGTGTAGAATATCCTTGTAAATTTGGTTATCAGGTGTAAAAATGGATATATACCTTTATACTCTTATCGTCAAAGGGTATAATCAAATGGATTATGCATTTTTTTGGAAAATTGATTTCAGTTTAATTTCAACCAGGAAGACAGAAGATCCATTAGCAAATAAACCCGATTACTTAAAAGAAAATCCAACCATTGACAACCCTGCTGACTACACCCACTAAGACTTGGACTTGGACAAACTGACACGGAACCACAAAATTCAAATAGAAAACAACAGGACTTGGAAATTCATTGTTATCTTCAAAAGTGATGTCCATGTCCAAATACCGTGGAATATACTTAGGGGTAATTTAGTTGTTACTTTTAATTGTTTTACGTCCTTTATTTAAATTTTCAATTGTAACCTATACTTCTTTTCGTTTTATCGTTTTAAGGATAAATGACCCCCAATATATTTAGATACTGTCACTGGTTTTTTGATGTTATCTGAAATTATTTTATTTACCGCCATTTATTCAATTTTACAGGGGCATAACAAATATGTGTATATTAAATGTACTTAAAATAATTAAGTGTTCATGGATATTTAAACTGCTTGTTTAATTTTTTTCCAGAAGATCTATCATGCTACTTATTATATCATCATACTATTTTCCTCATCTGCAGCTGCAGGATACTCACACTGCACAGCGCTCTGGAGAAAAGTTATCAAAATATTATTCCAAATCTTATCTTTACTAGTTCGATGCAATAAATTACAAAATAAATTCTTTAGGATTGCGAGGATGCGATTAAAAGTAATGATTGAGTTAAACATAAACTTATATTCTGTTGACCTGTGGTGTAGCGTCTGTGAACTACGGTTAGGTTACAATCTACTACATCCAAGGAAGCAGATTCGCAGCCCGCAGGTGGGTGAAGATTTTTTTTCTCTGTTTTTTTTTACAACTTAAGGAGTCATATCCCCAATACCCAAAAGCCACTGCTCTCTATCCATCGAATCCCCCTCACGGAGTCCTCTGGCTGCCATACACTACTCCAGGTCCTCCATCCATTTTCTCTTTGGTCTTCCACGCTTTCTTCTTTCAGATGGTATATAGTTATGAATTTTCTTTGGCCAGCGGTTTTCGTCCATCCACAGTAAGTGGCTATATCACTTTAACATTTTAGTTCCGATCTGGTTAAGGATGTTCTTTTGAAATCCGACCTTGTCTCTAAATACTGCGTTTCGGTTCTTCTTGGTTCTAGATATACCACAGCTTCTCCTCCAGAAATCCATTTCCATGTGAGTGTCCAAACCTCTGGTCCGTAAGTGGCTACGCATTCTACGAAGAAATGGTAGATCTTCTTTTTAGTTTCCAATCGTATTTCCTTACTCCAATGGAAGTTTTTCGAACTTATTATTTTTTCCCCATGTTTACTTTAAACTGTTTGCAAGATTTGAGTGTCCAGTCATTCGATTTCAAGTGATAAATTTTGAGCGTTGAAAACCATATACTCTGCTTTATTTTTATTGATTTTCAGCCCCCATCTGGAATATGTGTCCAGCAACTTCCTCATCATATAGCTCACGTCATCCGGATCCGATTCGATTATTACTTGATCGTCGGCATACTGCAAATTGTAAATGACATCATCACCGATTTGAACACGCATTCCACCGCATGATCTTTTCCAGTCTTTAAGGGCTTTTTCAATATAAATGTTGAAAATCAGGGGAAGCATTCATGTTTCAAACCTTTGTTAATTGCAAAGCTTCTAGACACTCTATTTCCTATTTTTATTGCCCCTGTTATGTTTAGAGTAGAACAAAAAGAAAAACAAGTCGAACTTTTTGCTTCCATTCATCAGGGATCTCTCCACCATTTAACAGAAGTTTCATATTCTCTGCCAGTGCCATTTTGAGTGAGGAGTAAGGTGAGCGTTTTCACCAGGACCTTAAACTCATGGAAAAACGCTACCAGCGCCGTGGAAACACCAACATGATTTTTTGTTGGCCTGTGTAATATTACACACTAAATTTTTGCAAATTTCAATAGAAAAATAACAAAAGGTCAACAATGATGACAATAAACAAAGTTGCGTGTTTAGATGGTAAGACTTCATCCGATATAATATATTCTCATGTTTCTAGGATTGACTTAGAAGTCCGAAGCTGTGCCTACGTTCATTTAACATTAAAATATTCTAGAGTTCTCCTACTCTATTGTATTAAATTTAAACTCTATACATATTTATTAATCAGATTAATACTTGTTCAACTATAGAATTGGTAAATAATATACAAATGGAACTTGCAAAATTACTTTCTTAGAAGGAGCAATTATTCAATAATAAACAGAAATTTAATAGACATTGTACTATTAAGCTTTTTTTCGGAAGAGGACACAAGAGATGTCCTCCGATAGGATGACATTGACAAATGGCTGAATGAGGTGAATCATTGCATTCCTTGTTCTCGTTCGGAGCTTCGATAAAATTGGCCAACCCAGCTTCCTTATTCAGCAAGTTTTTCCAAGCGGGTGATGAGCATTGTTTGAACAGATCATCAGTTTGCCCATTAATGGGAAAAATCTACTTTTCATGCAGTCGAGACTTCACAAAACCCATGATATTCTTTAGCTATTAGTTCAAATTATACAGTATGGGAGAATAGAAGTGGTATGTATATGTATCACAATTTCTGTATAATATTTATCAATTTCGATGAAGATAATGTGAGTCGTTCGGGATTAAAAGTGGATAACTCCATAATGACTAAAAATGACTTTTTCGATAGTTAACTCTTGCTAATTTGCCTAATAAAATAAAAACATATAATAATAAATTGAGAGAAATAATACAAATTCTATTTGGTATATGGGTGCGGAGTAGCTCAGTGGTAGAGCAGTAAACAATGTGTTGCTATGCTGAAAATCCTGGTTCAAATCCCGCTGCTGGCAAGACTTTTATTTAATCTGTTAGTAGCCGAAGATGGATCACATTGGATCCATGGCCCTCCTAGGGCTCTCCCAGCCTATATAAAGTGGGAACTCAAAATGAGAGAAAACATCTGGTGGTTGAGTGTGATCTAGGAGAAACCACCTCCCTGCACAACACCTCCCTCCAGGGTACCATCGAGAGAGTGACTGAGGACAAATATCCTCCCTCTAGAACCGTTGAAACAGTAAAGTTTTTACCATGTACTCAACCCCCGATCCGATGTTGGAGTGGTACTGGTTTTTTTTTTGGTACATACTTTAGTTTTTATATTCTTTCGTGATAATGTGTCTATCAGTAATTTTTGTACCAATAGGTTTAGTCATCCAAGAAGTTAGTCTTGAATTTTCTTGTTAGTTTTACATCATTATGTCAGTCACGAGTGGTCTGTCTGTAATGATTTGTTAGTTATGCTAATGGGGAAATGAGAAACATAACGAATGCATCATGACTGAAATATTTGAATGGTTTGTAAGTGGGATTTTTCGCATAAGCCCAACATATGCGTAGTATAGGTACATACCGGTTAAAGTAGAATTTTGTATATAATAATAACTAGTAAAATATTTGTCTTAGGACTTGAAAGTGATTCAACCTTTTTTTCAAGATAGACATTTGTGATTTCCATGTTACAATTCTGTCCATTTCAAGGCCCATGTATTTTATTTGTTGGGTTATAATATAATTTGAAAATTCTACCTATCTTTTCCATGAGTGTAAATTCTGAATATCATATCTTTAACAAAAGTTAATGAATCCTAGAATGAATCCCAAATAGTATCATCATCATAAACTAACTCATTGAAGATTTCATCTGATATTCTATAAGGAATACGACTTCATTTGTTAAGGCAATACACATATTCATGATATTATTTATGTTTCAGAACAGAATAAGGTTATAATCAAACAAAAACATATTGCAAAATAAGTAAAAAAAAAAAAAAAAAAAAAAGTAAAAAATACTGAAACAGGCTCTGTTTAGATAGCTTAACGAGATTACTAATGGCAAGCTGTCAACATCAATCTAAACAGAGTGAATAAATTATGGCTTGTTTTTCCGAATTACGCATAAAATTAGGGAATAATCAGGATTTATGCCCTACATCGTAGCTTAATGTAATGTGCACATAAACAATTAATGGTGACTCTTGGTCAACGAACCATGAAGATTGAAAATTTAA
The DNA here is from genome assembly GCA_037127475.1 of Arma custos. Taxonomy (NCBI): domain Eukaryota; kingdom Metazoa; phylum Arthropoda; class Insecta; order Hemiptera; family Pentatomidae; genus Arma; species Arma custos. Next base: position 67,310,785 of record CM073760.1, on the reverse strand, counting down.
AATCTTCGGAACGGTGACAAAACTCGAGGATTAAAATAAATTCCCACAAATCCTGTCAGACCATCTCACCCTTGAAACCAATGACTTCCTGCCCTCTAGTATCCTTTGATAATGTTCCACTGATTCCTGAAGAGTAGCTCTAATACTTAGGACTAAATCTTGATAAACGTATAACTTGGAATCCTCATAATAGACTGAAACGGCGAGCAGTTTCTTGCCGTTGTCAGGCTACGTAAGCACTTACGAAACAAACGCTTTAAGCTCGCAATTAATTACAAGAGCCTCAAAAACATGAATATTATAAGACATATTTGGACTTATGGAGTAGTGATTTGGGGCTCTACCAAACCATCTATAATGACCTTAATGCTCATTATAGATAGAATATGGCCTGACTACAATATGGCCTCATGATCATCTAACTAGAATTTGGCACTAGACCCCACTCCTACCACCTAATTAAGCTTAAGAAAATTCAATGTACAATCCTCTCTTAAAATGCACCTAGTGCAATAAAAGTATCATGTATCATTATTAATAGTAATATGTTATTGTAAAAAAATAATAAAAGCCAAGGGGTTAAGAAAGAAAAAAAACAGGAACTAGAATTCGTTGTTTCAGGACTACCATTGCTTAGTTTCTCTACTTGCCTTTGTCCAAGACTTATTATTGGGTGAACTACACGGACATCCAAACCCCTTAATAGAACAATTGGTCACTGCTCTCATACCAGAAAACACTAGGAGGATATTGAAAAGATCGTTGCTGGGGGATCTACTACCATAGGAAATTAAATCAAGCAACAGGAGAGGTACCGTTGCGTACAGTTCTTCTACATGCCTTTCATGCCCTTATGAATTTTACTGTCAGCCAATATGCTGATTGTCAATTATTTGTAGTCGACAGGTGTGGATAAAAATATAAAGAGAAACAAGATATTGGATTAATAAGAGAGTTGCTTACGGAGTAGTGATTTGGAGCTCTACTAAACCTTAATGCTATGGAGTATTTATCAGCTGTTTTTATCTGACCTTATCCAGGTCTCGGTGACGCCGGGGTCGAGTGACCTTCCTTACGATTATTCATTAGTTGCATTTGAGCCTTGGATGTGGTGGGATGTTTCTTGGGTGCGTTATTCATGTTTTGTTTTGCTGGTATTCTCTTTCTACCCTGAGGATGCTTGAATGGGTGAAATATTAGACAGATAATTTTAATTTCTGTTATAGTTTGGAGACTTAAGGTCTTTTTGTTGGAATTTTTGGTTTATCCTTGGATATTGGGTCAAATAACAATAGAACACATATCAGAAAAAGAGAAGAAAATTACTCTGCAATCGCCCAGTGCAGTGCAAGTAGGGACGTGTTACCAACGAATTTGCCGCTGAAATATATAATGAACTAAAAACTAAATGTTAATTTGTGAATGAATCAGGAATAAATATAAAAAATAAATGAAGTGATTAAGGTAGTGAGTGACAAATGCCTTTCACACAAATATCTTTGTTCCACCCAGCAATTTGTAATGTTAATTATACTCCCACATATAATTTCTAGTTTTTGTTTGTAATACATCAGGAGGAGATATTGAAATCCGTAGCTAGTATTCAGAAAAAAAAAAACAAACGTGAATAAGGAAATGAGGGTCCTCAAATAACAGGATGTTTCGGAAACGTTTAAAAATTAATTGGAGAGATGATCCAATTTAGCGACTGAAGAACGGAAGATCCGAACGGTACTACTTGGAGCGAGGCCCTATACAGCTCGGTCGCTGGCTGTAATTATTTCGGGGTGGCCCAGGGGGAATTAATTTCGACATTCCGCTCATCTCTAACCTCTCTCCTTGGATTTATAGGCTGCGTAGGCTTTCTAATGAGTCGTCATCCTCTGGCTAAAGAAGTCTAATACGATTTCAAAAATATTTATTATGCAATCAGATAAATATTCAAATCTACAGCTTTCAGTTCACTTCTCAATATAATAGGGTGCATACAAAAAATGACCTTTTTTCAAATTCAAGATTTCAAAGGACTGTAAATATTTTAATCCTATGTAATACTTACCAATATTTAATAATCCCTTATGAGCATTCTATAAGCTTGATTAAACCCATTGAACTTCTTAAAAAAAAAAACCTCGATTTAGTTATCTGTTTCAAAGAATGTTTCTTCAGTGGCAGTGTCCTACGAAATTCTCTTAATTTTAAGGTATTACTAGAAAAAAAATTCACAGTCACTGAAGTAACTCGTAAAATAATTGAATATGAAGGAGAAAGTGTCCTTGACCAGGACAGCGCGGCGTTGGTTTTAAAAATTTAGTAGTGGAGATACGACGTTGGAAGGGAAGAGAGCTCCGGGCGACCATTAATCGATGTTGATGTGGTCGTGCGGGAAGCTTTTGAGTCAAATTCATCCAAAAGTACTCGCGAACTTGCAGTGCCGAAAGTTACTGTTATTCACCATCTGCGCTCCATTGGAAAGTTGATAAAATGCTCTAGTCTCTCATGAAGCTAAGAGGTTTGAAAATTTGATTTATAAGAATTAGGATTAAGAATAAGAATTAAGAAGGATGATGTGTGGATAATTATGTCGTTCAGCTTAAAATTTAGCTGCTAATTACTGATGATTTATTTTTTAATTTAAATTATCCTAATGATTTTAATTAATTCACACAAACTAAGTTACCATTGAGCTCTTGGAATATTAAAAAATATTTTGTAAAAAGAAAGATTTGCTAAAACAAATTAATTTTTTAAATCAAGTATTTGGCGATCCCGAAATCAGGAGGACTTCTTTAGACGCAAGTATCAATTGGATATAGAATATTAAAGTGTACAAGTCATTTTTAAGTGATCGTTGAGTCCAAACTTAGAACTTTTACGCTCTCTTTTTTTCACATTAACCTAGAATAAGCGATGTAGCATTGTATTGAATTTACTCTTTGCATTAAAGATAATTTCTGTTATAGGAAGAAAATTGTTCTACATTGCAGTAATTGAGAATAATTCCTTCTTTTGAGGCTCGCAGTAAAGAAGAAAGCTTCAACGAGTTCTGGAACGACGTCATGTGGATTTGATTTGATTAGCCTCAGTAATTTTCACTGCTGAAGCCGGGTTTATCCTGCAGGTTAACCTCTCCATCAGAAAAGAGTAATTTCCCTCACGAAGAGGTGGCGTATCACGTAATTCAAAATGACCGCTAGAACGTGAATTAGGAAGAGAGAGGAGGAGATAGTAAGAGCTAGAGAGAGAGTGGTGATGAAGAAGAGGCATTAATGATGACACGGCCTGATACCAGATGCCCCCGCTAATGATAAATGGGAAATTGTGTGGAAGCTGTTAAAATGCAGATTGCTTCTGAAAACTGCTGATCGCTCCACGTCATCCCGCGCCTCGTTAATCAACCCCGGATCGAACACTACTATGTACCATCTGCTCTAACACTCATTATTATATATCACCAATCTGTGGGGGATAACATCTATTCAAAAACAGGATAACTTGAAACGAGATTAAAAGAAGTGCAGTATAGTGACCTATAATTGTCGATATATCTATTCCTTGAAGACAAAGGGCAACATATCAATAAAATAGGTAACACTTTAATAGGCACATAATCATAAATAAATATTATAATCAATACTTCTAATAACTTATCAATGCCAATAATTATGTGTAAAATTTACTTAAAGCTGTAATTAACGCAGAAACCAATTTTAGTAGAACATGGTTATGAAAGCTTGGTTTTCCTGAACAAATTCAATAATTACGAAAATGTGATATGGTGTCCTTTACATCGAGGATATCGATATGTTCGTCAGTTACATATTCTTGGAGAATCTAATTACGACCAACAAAGTTCTGAACGACTTGACTCAATTACTAGATTCAGAGAGCCCATGTCTCCCAAAATTTTTTCATAGCTAAACTACTGTAGTTTTTTAATGTTACCAATTTAATTGAAAACATAAATAGAACAGTTTTAGTGATTATATTGAAGTTTATTTGAGTACTACTGCTGTGTAGTTCCTCTACTTGTCTTTGTCTGTGGATATGATTTATCTTTCATTATATTTACTTGATATATTCTGTATGCAGTTGTAAATGTCAATGAATATATTTTACAAAAAATATTGTAGTTTAATAATAAAATTAAAATAAATTAATAAATAAAATAAAATAAATAATCAAATTTATTTGTCTAAAAATTATAGCAGATAAGAAGTTTTTAAGTTAATCACACTCAAGAATCAAATACAATTTTAAGTAATCACACTCGATCCAACATGACCTCATAAGTTCAGTACATTTGAAGTTATAGAATATCGATAATTAAAATGTGTAAATGATTATAAAAATAAGTAAGGAAAAAACGAAACTGATGGTGCTGAGAAGAGGACGGCAAAATCAGCAAATTCGCCTGCAACAACTGGTAATGGTAATGAGAACGCATACCTTCGAGGTGGTGAACAGCTTCCAATACCTTGGCTCTGTCATCAACAACAAACTAGATGAAACAGAAGAAATCAGAAGGAGAGTACTGGCTGGGAATCGGGCATACTTGCTATTGCCAGTTTGCTGAAAAGCAAAAATGTCGACCTCGAAACTAAGATCACTCCCTATAAATCGCTGATTCGGCCAATAGCGACATATGCTTGGGAGGCATGGACCCTAAACAAAAAAGATTCACTTTTAGGGGATAGATTCGAAGGGCGTATCCTCAGACGCACCGTAGGGCCTGTCCAGGAAAACAGTGTATGGCGCATAAGAAAAAACAGAGTTATATGAAAGCTATGATGACATGACGATCTCCTCTTTTTCCCGGTTACAGAGGATGAAGTGGCTGGGTCACTTGCTGATAATGGGAGAAGAAAGAAATGCTAGAAGAGTTTACAAGAACTGCCCTGATGGAGTGAGGCGTAGAGGAAGACCCAGGGGCAGGTGGAGCGCCCTCGGAGATCTCAAGAAACTGAGAATAAGTTCCACACATGTACAGGACCGAAGCAGATGGAGCTTGGAGATTGAGCAGACCAAGGATCGCTTTAAGCATCTGTCGCGCCACTAAAAGAAGAAGAAGAAGAAGAAATGATTATAGAAAATTATTGGACTAAATAATTAAAAATACAATTATTATTAATTACATAATAAGTAATTAGCGCTGAATGGCATAGATCTATTCATGAAGCAGTTATTGTTGAGTGGCTTTTTGCGGAGACAGTAATTAGCCAAAGATTATTGGTGGTTAACGCCTCACCAAGCGTTTTTACTTTACACTAAAAGCGATGATGGGCTGTCGTTTCAGTACGTGGTAGACAATGTCCTTTTTCTAGGACTAAGGCTATGCAGAGAAATGATTAGTCCGAAATCGCGCTCAACTATTAGGTTTTTCTCGTAATTAAGGATACCCACTTTCTAGAGGCTGGTTGAGCCCCAGTAGGATCTCCAGATCTCGTTGGGTCCATCCGGTGTTGTTAAGAGATTAAATAATGTATTTGCCACAGCCTTATTTTAAACTCGAGACTTCTAGAATAACTAACCATTAATTAATACCTATTATTTGTATATTAGATAATAACATAGAAGATAAAAAAGTGTCCACAAAAAAAATGAAAATAAAAGTACCCAATTATTGATTTTGAATCAGCAAGCTTAATTATCTTAGATGGAATGATCCAATTTGTAACCAAGCAACTTGTAAGAGCTGTGCTGATTCCTCAGCTAATTCTAACTCCATTGATCAGAAGCACATTCAATGAACTTACCCACCTGGGCTGCTCTCATTCAATTGACCAATCTCAATCAACTGTGAGATTTATTTATTTAAAGCGTTTATTAAAGAAAAAGATTATAAGAGCTGGTTATGTACAATATGATTATGAAAGACTATACTGGACCAATGCAATAAATTACAGATTTCCCATAATGGTATTGCAGATCCTAGAAAGCCTAGCTTGTATGATCAGTATTAAGGTAAGTAATTTCAACTGTTATTAAAAATAGGGGACAAATAGTAAAGAGGAGACCTTAAATTTCAAAACAGCAGTCGATTGTTTTAAATATTCTCAATATAAGTTAAGGCGGATTATGAACTGTTCGCTTCGATTTGTCTTCGACGCCCCGAGGAGGTCTCATGTGTCCCGCCTTTATGTAGAGTTAAATTGGCTGTTCCCTTCTATCAGTAGACTCTATTTCCTAGGTTCTTACTTATATCAAACCATCAACTCACAACATCCATCTCATATCTATATTCTCCTACAATTCAAATCCTCTATCCAATCCCAGGGCACAAGATCTCGCCCTTCCGATCTTTATATCCGTTCCCATAGAACCAACATTTTTGAGCGTTCCTTTCTCGCCCGTTCTATCTCTCTTTGGAAATAACTACCACTCGACATCCGTCATACGTCCTCTTTAACCTCATTTAAATCAAAACTTTTCCTACATCTTCTAAATTCCCAAAAAGATGCTCTATAATTAATAAATAATTTATTGATATATTCAACTTAATCGATTGATGAATTACTGTAAATATTCCTCACTCATAATGGCATAATTTTTTGTATTATTAAATGCTATTATTTATTCACTTATTTTGCCATAAGCCTTCTTTGTGGTGTAAATTTGTCTTTTTTATTTATTTATTGTTGTATTACATTTTCTAATTATTTACCAAAACATACCTGTTAGTTATTTACTTTCAAGATATTACGTAAATATTGTTTTCTTCTAATAATCCTTTATTTCTGTTATTCTCAACACTACAAGTACGAACCGGTCAAAATGATCACTTCTGTCATTTATTTATAAAATTTCCTCTTTATGTCTTATTTAATATTTAACGATGATGTCAAGTATGATTTTTATTAAATTTGTGTATACAATAATATAAATGATTTCGGTCTTATGCTTCTAATTTTCTTGTGAGCACCGTTATACCTCTTAATGTTTTAGACATTCTACATAATGTGCATTTTTTTAGTTCGTTACTGGACCCAAAAACATTTGATTTATTGGATTCACAAACTTTCCAAACGGTTTGTTTCAGAAACATAATAACAATCAGTTTTTATGGCTAAAGTACTTACTGAAAGAGTTTGACCTCTGCTGTGTTCCACAGAATCGTTGCTCTTGCTTCTTCTTGCAGTCCTCTTCATCGTCTTCGTCCGGCATTATGTCATCGAGGGACTCGGTCTTTCTCATCTGTGGAAGGCTGAAGTCTATCTGCTTGGATCTGAAAGAGAATGAACATGATGAAGTCACAGAATAAAAAAAATATATATTTTTTCATTCATACATTTTCCAATATATTTAATGTTATTACAGTTAATGACATTCTTTGATATTCTTTTAATTTCCAGGGAAATACTTATGATACGTTATGATGGTAGTTCACGAAAATGGACAACTATTAACTACCATATAACGTCGGTACAAATGCAAAGCACCACAAGTGAAAATATCTATTCAAGTTTCATTCACGTATTGTCAAAGGAATTTCACTTGCGTCGGTATATATAGTTTGTTATATCGTGCCTTATAGATGATTACATATGAATATAAAATATAAATCAAACATCATAAACTAAAAACGAAAAATGTTTTTCCCACAGTCGATAATATGCGTTAATATATATATATGTATATATATATATACGTATAAATTTAGTAAAAAAACAAATAAAAAAACATATGTAAATGTATTTTCGGAATTGAACTCTTCCCCACTTTCCAGTAATGATTTGTGAATCGTATATGACTCTGAAATGGTTAGTATTGTATCAAGCGGTAAGGAATGTCTAATGTGGAAATCGTTTATATTATTATTTTGTTCTGTTTGAATTGTAGCTATTTCGAGGACATTGTTGAAATATACTTTCTAAAACTATAAACCCAGGTCTGTGGTGAAAAGACTTGTCAACTCATCAACGAATAAATAACAGAGATATGAACTGACAACTAACTTTTTTTTTTCAAACGTCAGTGTTTTTTCCAAATGTTTTTCGTTGCTCTATTGTTCCCAACTTAATGGAAAAGCCGTGCTACGGTATATTAGCAACTGCAGTTTATGAAACAATATTCCTCCCTTAGGAACACAGTAAACACATTATTTCTTTTTTACTTTTATCTGGAACGGAAAGCAGATTTTGTTTTCATCCTACAGACACAATCATAATATGAACTGATTGTTCATTCTTGATTAGACGTATTCATATCTAAATTTATTATATAATGCAATTTGGTAAGCATTACTACAACACCAGAAAATATCTTAAGAATAAATTGATTGAATCTGAAGAACAACTTAATATACTTTTTTCTAATAAAAAAGTAAATTACTTCTGAAGGCTTAAAGATCAAGTGACTTTGTCGGTTTAAGAGACATCTACTAATTACCCCCATCAGAGTTCTTGAGCAACTTCTTGAAGTCTTTGATCTTCAAACTACCTCAAATGCCAAAGGCCTTATTTACAGGAAAATAAGAAAATGAGAGGGATCTTTACAACTAGGCCGTCGTTAAAAAAAACAAATATACCAATATTTATTAAAAATATAATAAATAACCAATATTTATGTTTTATATTGTTTAAATATCGATAATCAATTAGTTTAGCCTGATGTATCTGTTATAATTAATGGCAGGGAGAAACCAAATAAACATTTCCTAATGCTAGTAACTAAACCACCCCAAATGAATTTAGTTATTACAAAACACAAGTATACCACATGAGTATATAATATAATAACTACTAAATTATAAGCTATTCATATTAATATTAGTACTGTCATTACCAATAAATTTAGTTGTTTAAAAAAAATAAGTTTATGTTAAGTTGCAATCTATCTTTTCTGCATAGAGCCGTAAAGCTTTCTCTTTTAAAGTTCTGAAAGGGATCTGAGTGATGTTTTGGATTTTATTTATTTCCTAATATATGTATATATAAGATAATGCAGGTACATATAGAAAAAAATAATTGTATATCGATTATATATTTTTAATTTTACTTAATGTTTCATTAATCCATTGTATATAACATTGACAAGATATAGGTATTTTTTATTCCTAAAATGGAGACTTCTCTTCTTCTTCTTTAATTTTCTTTTTTGTGCCTTTCAGCGTAGATTCTTTGATCCAACCTAAATCTTCATCTTTCTGTCTCTCGCAAGAGTCGTCATCTCTTGCAGCGTCGTTCCTCTTGCTTGAACCAACCTGGATATACTATGTTAGGTAAGCCGAAGCCTTCCTCTAGGTTTAATCCCGGCCAGTCTCGCCTCTATAAATTTTCGTGGGTCTCCTTCTGGGCTCATCCGGCAAAAGAGCCCATACAATCTCAGCTGTCTCTTTTCCAGGATCTCTTTCACCGCGGGGATATTTAATTCTTTCATTTCGGATTCTATCCCGGTGTGTTTTTGAAGCCATTCTTCGTAAGTACTTCACCTTTGCAGCAGTTATTCGGCTTCATTTTTATCTGGGAGGACCCAACTCTCTGCTCCAAATAGTAGAACTGGCATGTATACGGCCTTGAAAATGTGGGGCTTGATATCTTTCCCTATCTCTCACTTTTCCACAATTGTGTTACAGATGGAGTAATATATACTATTAGCTTTGGCTATCCTTTGGGATGGTTCTTGTTATAATGTCCCATTTCAGCAGATCACAGTTCCTAGGTAAGAGAATTCATTTACTTCTTCAAGCTCCTCATTATTGCAGGTCAGTTGGATTCGTGCGGGCTCTCACCCCACTTGAAGGCTCATGCTTTTCACCACATTGGTTTCCATGCCCTTCCTACCGAGTTTTGCTTCCCACTCTGCTAGGGCTTGTTGTTGACTATGCGTAGAATCAGCAATTAAGACGTTGTCATCAGGACTTACCATTGTCTGTACCAGTATTGTCCGCGTATTCCAATGACCTATTACTGCCCTTGCTGTTCTTCTCTTACATATTTTCATAATTTCATCCATATAGATGATGAAGGTAGAGGACTTAGACGGTCTCCTTGCTTAACTCCGTTTTCTATTGGGAAGCACATTGACTCCAAGCCATTTATTCTTAAAATGCCTTTATTGTACGTTATGCCTTTATTAGGGGGGCTGGTATGATTGCTTCAATCGGACCTTTAGCTCTTAAGGCATTCCATATTTCTTTCCTTGGCACTGAATCAAACGCAGCTTTTTTGCCCAAAAAAGCAAGTTACAGGCTTCTGTTTCCACCCCAGGCTTTCTCCGTCATCATTCTTAGGCAAAAATGTGATTTAGGGTTTGGCGTCCTGGGGCGAAATGGAGCTTGCTCTTCCTCCAGGTTTTCTTCCACTAATGGCCTCAGTTTCCTTTCTAGATTCGATATTTTATATAGGCATATTGGCCTGTAATTACCACATTCTCTAGGGACGATTGGGACGATGTTGTTTTCCCAGTCTTATCTTAGACAGAATTATCTTTTCCTCATGAATTTTCTGGAATATTCCCTGCAACGCCTTGATTATCTTCTTTAATTTACTTAAGGAGGCCATCCACCATTACCTCTGGTAATTATAAAAGATTTTTTTCAAGTTAGTAAATCCAATGACTATTATTTTGCTCTTATCGATTAATCTAGCGTAAAAAATAGGACCGTTCAATTTTATCCATACGATTTAAGCCTCGTTCATCTGACATCTATATACATCTCTTATAAGCAACAAAGTATGAATTCTTAGGTATTTATGGTCTCCATATATTTTTCCTTGCCCTAGTCATATTTATCTTAATCACAACTACCTAGCAATATTTCAACTCTTGAAGTAAATGGTTAATTTCCACATCTATCATCGCTCATAGGCAACATTGGTTAAGTAATTAGTACTGATTGAATTAATATTTGTATGTTGTTTATTCATGACTAAAGTCCTGGAGAATGAGATAAAAAATATACAGAATAATGAATATTTTTAAATTAGATAAATTAAAATTAGAAACTTACTCCTCTTTTATATTTATATACCCAATCTTTGAAATATTGTAAAATAGTCAGAGAATAGTGATAAAGATAGAGATAGCCATAGAGAAGATGTCAGACTATGGATAGTTAAGAGTATAGATAAAAGTGTAGTCGCTATGTTAGTTAATAAATTACATTGATAGTCTATAGCAGGGTGGGCGCGCGCGAGCCACATGCGGCTCTTTGAAGGATTATTTGTGGCTCTCCATAAATGTGCCCAAGTTCCCTTTTCATTTTTGTGATATTATATTTTTTTTTTAAATTATCTTTCCGTATGCGTTTCAAAATGTCTTTTAAATTACTGAGAACAAATATGAAAGACTAAGCGCAACGTTGTAACAAATTTCATTTCCTCCAAGTTAAGAATGATATGACTCATCGAAGACTGCGAGAACGAACATAAACAGTGGCTTAATCGTCCGTAATCGACCAACTCCAGACCGAATTTGAATTTGTAAACTTTCATTGCAACGGACAGTTGACCATGTGCTCTGGAGGAAACAGTATGTATCAATCTTGCTATGGATATAATTTGCAATCTGGATTTTTTCGTAAGTTAACTAAATTTGTTTTGTAGTATGCAACACGTGTTGTTATTGTTATAATAAAACAAAACTTATATTTATATATTTCAAATTTTTAAAATTTATTTCCATTTCTTTTAAAAATATGACGACAGAGAACGAAAAAAAAAATACGAGCAAGAAAATAGAAGTTTTAATAATGATTGGGAGGAGAATTTCTTTTTTATTGACAATAACGGAAAAGCATTATATGTTCTTTATAATTCTACGGTCAAAAATTAAAAAGCTAGCAATTTACGTCGACGTTATAACCCAAAAAGCATCTGGCGATTTAGAATTAATAGAAATGCAAGAATATCAAGCTCTAAAATTAAAATATAAGTCAACGTCGATTGCTGAATTTTGGAAATTTGTACCAGAATCGAAGTATCCTGAATTAAAAAAGGCTCCTTTTCGAATTATTTCAATATTCGGAACAACGTACTTACATATGTGAATCATTTTATTCCACTTTAAAATTCGTGAAACCAAACATCGATCAGTATTAACTAACCAGCATCTCTAAAAATTACTGCGAAGTGCTGTCACCAATTATTCACCAAGTTTTAAAGAATTATCAAGGGCAGTAAAATAAATATTTTTAATTTTTAATATTTAAATTCAATTCACATATTTTGAACTTTTATTTTATTATATGTTCTCAATAAGTATAATTTCTGCTAAAAAACCTTTTATGCATACCTTTTAAATACGTATTTAATGGCGGCTCGCGAAAAAAATCAAATTTTAAAAAATGGCTCGGACTATCAAGAAGCTTGGCCACCCCTGGTCTATAGTCTACCTAGTTAGTTCATATCAGAATGTCCCTAAGTATATTTATGGTATCTCGTTCTATTTCAGAATAAATATAATTCTTTCTTAGTCAAGCAGGGTATTTATTAACTCAACGAACAACCCAAAAATCCAACGGTAATTAAGAAGGATTTTTAGAACCTATTAAATGTTAGGAGAAATTTATTATAGAATTTTATGCTGTTATCATTAGTATTAATCCTTTTCACAAAAAAAAAGTAATGAAAGTTCCTTTTAATTATCATTTAGAAATATTGACTATTCATTTAATATTTGAATAGGTACGCTATTTTGGCTTTAATTTAAGCAATTTAAATCCACACCATCATATGTTAATCTACAAACTGAATAAGATATTCATTGAAACTATGGAAATGCCGAAGTTTACAAATTGTCACCGCAAAATCCATCGACGGAAATAACAAAGACTAGAAGGAAAGTGAAAACCCAATAACAGTCCACCAGCGACCTAATTATTTAGCGGAATAGGTTTTGTTTGAAGGGCTCAGTAGGGCCTCTCCAGGACCAATAAACCTTTTCTAATTATTCACTATTCAAAGCTCCTTCCTTCGGAATTGATGGAATGGGTCTTATGAAGGATCACTCCACATTAGTTAATTGGACCCATTTGAACGGCTGTTAGCAATTATTCCTAGGAGTAAAATTGAAATGGTGACCTACTGTTGAAGGGATTATTCAAGTTGAAAATAAATTATGTTTTCAAATTATCTAAAATTTAAATTAGTAGCAAACTCGAATTTTATGTAGACTGACGCACCTTATTTTAGCATCGAATGATGTTGTCTGAATACCTATTTGCTTAATATATTTAGATGTTTCCTTATTCATATATAGTACCTTTCTTTTTCATCCTATTTTGTACTATTTTAATTTATTAATTTAGCAAATTACACAACATTCTCAAACCAGACAGGGACGTTTTCTAAGCTGTCAAATGTATGTTGTTGTTTTTTTTAAATATACTTGATCGGCTCTCGGAAGTTGTTAGAATTAAATACTGTAATAAAAGGAATTCTAACATGGAGCTGATAAAAATGATCGCGTATCCATAAACAATAAATTTAATTACAGTACACATTAATATAATTTATATGAATAAAATATATTAATAAAATATTATAAATTATGCTTTCGAATTACCTAAAATTTAAATTAGAGGCAAAGTCGAATTCAGCTGAGCCCTGGTACATATACAATAGTACAATACTTGAACTCAATACTTCACGTTTTGTGTCCCAGTAAACAATAATAATAAATAAATAACATTATCGTGTATCGGTTCCGCGGTTTGTCGCTTTGAATTAAGTTGCAAAAAGTTTTAACTTTTTTTTTTTTCGTTTCCTTTTTAATATTCCCGACTAAGAGAATTATTTTGTTACTAGACTATACACATTAATACTAAATATTACTGACTGTATAGGTTAAAGAACCGAGTGTAAAGGTTTTATCATCATTTATAAATCGAAATGTTTATTGAAAGGTTCATTTCATTATGATATAATTACCAAAACATACACATTTCCCATAATTAAACTCTTTTTTTTTTTCATTCTACAATTCACGATTTTTTTTTTTTTATTAAAAGGTTAATAAATAAAAAATTAAAGTTTGTATTAGTAAATAAAATAGGAAGTAAAACTTTTACTGCTCAATATATTTTTCAAGCATTCTTTTCTGCAAAATATTAAAGGATCACACCTTTCAATAAGTAAATATCGTCTATACCATTTGTATTATCTCTTTCAAACTTTATCTATATTTTTCGAGGTTGTAATGGTGACACCGACCTGAAAGAATGACTAGAAAATGAAGTGCGCAATTGAATATTTTGTTAAGGTTCATCCTCGAGCCTGTGTTATCAGAAATATGCAAGAAATCATATTTTCTGAAAGTCATCTGTAGAAAATTCAAAAGACATCGTTTTCTTTTCTCTTTGAACTAATAGACATATTTATAAATCTGAATACAGTGTTACAGTATGAAAAACTCAATAAAGTCATTTTTAATTGAAAGAACTATAAACTAAAAGGACTATCAACTATTAATAACAAGAAATTTAATTGAATAAATTTGTTAAGGAAACTATATTTAATCTGTTTAGTATATATTTAAGTTAGTATCGTTATAATCGCGCTCGGAGCATTTCTAGATATAGAGGGGGCATTTGATAATACCCCTACTCATATATTAACTAATGCCCTACTAAGGCACGGCACTAGACCAAACATTACAAATTGGGTTATTGCCATGCTAAAGAATAGGGTCATTCAAGCCAATATGGGCAATTATCACCTAAAGGTTAAAGCAGCCGCAGGCTGCCCCCAAGGATGTGTCCTTTCCCCACTTCTATGAAACCTGGTAGTGGACGAACTACTACACCTCCTAAATGAGGCGGGTTTCCAAGCGATAGGCTATGCAGATGACATAGCAATTATCATCAAGGGCTTTGACCAACAAACTATTTCAGAGTTGATGACAATGGCACTAAGAATGGTGGTGAGATGGTGCACGAGAGTAGGATTGAACATCAATCCTAATAAAACGGTAATTGTACCTTTTACCAACAAAAGGATATTGAGGGAACTCAACCCCCCTAGGATGAAAGGGATGAGTATTCAATTCAGCAAGAAGGTTAAATACCTCGGTGTTATTATGGACAGTAAATTAAACTGGAATGAACATATCGACTATGTTACCAAGAGAGCCACAAGAATTCTGTGGACTTGTAAGAGCCTCTGTGGCAACAAGTGGGGAATTAGCCCCAAGATGGCTCGTTGGATGCACACAGCAATAGTTAGACCTGTGCTAACCTATGGCTCAATAGCCTGGTGGCACAAAGCTGGTATCCAACAAAATAGATCAAGGTTGGAGAAGGTGCAGCGGCTTGGGTGCATCATGATCACTGGGGCCATGAGAACCACCCCTATTGCTTCACTGGAAACTATACTTCATTTAACTCCTCTTGACATTCTAATTGAATCAGAGGCATTGAAGACAGCCTACAGGCTAGTAAAAATAGGAGGGGTCAAAAAACCCACCAACGATTTTGGACACAGAAGTGTCTTTGATATAATCGAGCAAAATGCAGATCTAAAAAAGCATTCTGATTCAATGCTGAACAAATATAACTTCGACAAAAGATTTCACGTTAATATACAGGCGATTTGCAAAAGCAAGAATGATTGCTTTAATCCACCCAATGGTCTAAATGTGTATACGGATGGATCCAAAGGGGAGTTTGGTGCCGGCTCGGGATTCTGGTTTAGGGGTTGTCAGGGCATGGGTCATTACTTAGCTCTGGGCACGACACCCACTGTATTCCAAGCGGAAATATGGGCAATACTTGCAGGTGCCTTCGCTATGAAGGACCACAAGAATAAGGTAATTAACTTTCTCACTGACAGTCAGGCAGCATGCAATGCATTACAAAATGCAGTAACAAACTCCAGACTAGTGGAGGAATGCTGTCTAAGACTAGATGAACTAGCTGTACGTAACAGAGTTAACATATTTTGGATCCCTGGGCACAGTAATATTCCAGGAAATGAAAGGGCCGACAAATTGGCTAAGAAAGGAGCAGTTACTGCTCCTATTGGACCAGAACCATGTTGCGGGGTCCCCCTTCCCCTGGCTAAGGATACAGTTAATAAACTAGCCAAGAGGAAGATAAAAACATGTTGGGATAGAGCCAAGATAAGGCATACAAAACTTTTCATAAAGGATCCCAATGATAATCTTTCTGATAAAATCAAGAAAGAAGCTGCTCACTCGTCGAGAACCGACCTCAAAAGTATGGTTGAAACAATCACTGGGCACTGTAAGCTCAGGAAACACATGCATCGTCTGGGCATTGAACAAGACCCTAGGCGCAGATGGTGCAAAGAGGAGGACGAAACCCCCTGGCACGTCCTCTTTGAATGTATAGCACTAAGTCGAAAGAGGACATTTGACCTTGGCCCCGGTGGATACAAGGAACTTCAAGAACTGAGGTTTAAAGACTATTTAAAATTTCTCAGAAGTCTAGACCTATGTTAGGGATTTTTAGGACTCAAGCACAATGGGCCTTTCTAGGCCGAAGTGCATAGTAATAAGGGTCACACATAAATAATAAATAGTATCGTTATATGTTTAGTATAGTGATAATCGTAAGTTAGTATAGTGATATGTTTTGTGAAACTAATAAGAAATGATTCACTAATAAATAAACACGACTTAAAATAAGTGTAATATTTATTAAATAACGAACGATTTCGCATAAATTCTATTAATGTGTACTGGAATTAAATTTATTTTTATTATTTATTTATTAAATTTCTATGGACACGCGATCATTTTAATCAGCTGTATGTTAGAATTCCTTTTATTACAGTATTTAATTCTAACAACTTCCGAGTGCCGATCAAATATATTAAAAAAAAAAAACAACAACA
The DNA here is from genome assembly GCA_037127475.1 of Arma custos. Classification (NCBI taxonomy): domain Eukaryota; kingdom Metazoa; phylum Arthropoda; class Insecta; order Hemiptera; family Pentatomidae; genus Arma; species Arma custos. Next base: position 67,293,989 of record CM073760.1, on the reverse strand, counting down.
TAGATTTGAAAGCTTAGATAACGTCCCTGTCTGGTTTGAGAATGTTTTGTAATTTTCTAAATTAATAAATAATAAAAGTACAAAATAGGATGTAAAAGAAAGGTACTATATATGAACAAGGAAACATCTAAATATATTAAGCAAATAGGAATTCAGACATCATTGGATGCTAAAATAAGGTGCATCAGTCTACATAAAGTTAAGGAACTAGGAGTGTGGTTTCCACCTCTCCTTTACAGAATATTAAGTATCGGAAAGTAGGGCAGATCTTTCGATTTCAAAGTTTATTCAGCAACATCTGAAGTTTTTTAGAATTCTTATGAGCGGTTTTAAGCTCACATCAGAAATTTTATTCAAATATACGTTTGAAAAAAGTTAACGTCAGTTAAACGTTCGAATTATCTGTTTCAAATTGTATTTAAATTTTTCGGCGTTATTACGGTGACACCGACGTATTAAAATTGAAAGCAAGTGAAGAATAACTAATAAAATAATTATTTTATGGTTCGTAAATGTTAAAAAATATAGAACATAACAAATAAATAATATTTGAAAATGATAACAATTAATAACAAAATAAATTTAAGGTCACCTGTGGTCTAGTGGTTAGCGTGACAAACTACTAAGCCCAAGATCGTAGCTCGGCAGGTAGCCCTAGGATTTTTTTAAGGGAGTAAGAAATCCTTAGTTACGCCGTTCTTCGAAAGGGACGTTAAACGGGGGTCCCGAGCCTATACGATGTCAGGTACTCGTTAAAAATCCCTATCCTAATTAAACCTGGATAGGCTAAATTTAAAGCTCTCACTGTAGCATCATCCGATTAGCCATAGCAGCATAAAGTGAAGTTAAATGAACAAACGACAAAATAAATTTTAAATCTTTACCGTTATATAATTATAAAGAACCTTGTTGTGGAATAGTAAATGGCAGTTTTAAATCTCGTCATTGTACACAAGAAAGATTATAAGATAAAATAATTTTGATTTTTTTAAAATAATTTTTTCAATGAAATTGCAACTGCACCTATTATACCAATACAACAAGCAAATAGTATAAGTGGAACATGTTTTTTTTATTTTTTTATTTATGGTATTGGATACTTCCATCCCTATGTATTTACTTGGTTAATTGTTAAGTTAGATGCCAACAGCACGCGCTTTTTTCCCAGGCGGTCACCCATCCAAGTGCTGACCACGCCTGGCGTTGCTTAACTTCGGTAATCTGACGGGAACCGGTGTGTTCAACGTGGTTTGGCCGTTGGCAAGTGATACATGTTGACTTGAAGAAAGGCAAGTAGAGAAACTACCCAGTGTTCGTACTCGAATAACATTCGGCTTAGCCATCTTCTTTTCACACGCTTCGGAGGATTATTAGGAATTGAAGAGATTGTGGGTTTGAGTGGGAATAAAGTTTATCATGAAAAGATTGATATCGGATTCGGGTTAAATCAGCAACAGACGGGACATTATGGATTACCTTGTTCGTAACAAAGTAAGGAGCATTGAGGATTTTAAGAAGGATTTTGAATTGTAAGGATTGAATACGAGAGGAATTCGATGGCTTAGTGGTGCACCAAAGCTCTATTCCGTAAGTCCAGATGGGTATAATGATTGTCATGTATATGAGTCTTTTGTAATTAATTGGGAGCTTAGAGCGTTTGTCCAGTACATGTTCAAGTAGCCTGAAATGGCGAGCTGTTTTTTTTTTGTTTCAGTCTACTATATGAATTCCATGTTAATCTATTGTCAACGTGCATTCCTAGGCACCGAACCCGTTCTACAGGAATCAGTGGGATGTTATTAAACGAAACCGGAGGACAGGAAGTCATTGGTTTACGACGGAGGTTAAAGGTTATTTGACGGGATTTGTTCACTGACCATATTTCAAGGTCAGTGATACGGGATTGAAGAGTATGGAATGCCAGAACTGGGTCAGTGTTGATAATAGACATATGTTATCCGCATATGTATGGGATGGGTTGGGATGTAAGCTGTATAAACAGTGTAGAGGATTGGGGAATTTTTAAATATAAGTTAAGAAAAACGTTCTGGTACTTATAAAAATCTTTATCAAAGAAAGAGAAAATCAAGTTGGTCATTATTGTATAAAAGTAATTACAATAATATATATTGCTTCTTTATTCAGGGCTAATAGGACGATGCTACAATGGGAGTCCTACATTTTGCCTATCCAGGTATAAATAGATTGGGGCCTTTCATACCTGGATTTCATATGTTAATATATTTTCCTTTCAATGCAATGCTTAGAAGAACCGTTTATTTATTAGCGTTTTGTATTCATCATGCTTTATAATTAATCACTATAATAGTTTTTAACTCAGAAAATAATCAATGAAACATTAAGGGATGAAACAGTGGCGTGTTTTAAATATTATAAAATACATTAAATAACAAAGTTCAAAGAAAAGTAAGTAAGAAAAGTATAAATACATTTTCTGAAAATTTCAATGATAGTGACTTTTTCATGTTTTGAATACTATGATTAACTAATTACTATTAATAATAAATCCCTTTTAAGATTATAACTCGCTTTCTTCCCTTTCAAATCACTGAATATGTTACTGCTTTACATGGATGTACACTTTGATACTTTACACAATTTTGATGGTTTTTATATTAAGCCACCATGTAATACTTCTAAGTAAGCAACTCAGAATGTGAAGTTGATAAGATAAAATGAAAGAGAAATGGTGCCTGGAACTTAGCTTAAAGTTTTAAGAACGCCCAGCTCAACGCCCACGGGACTAAAGAGTCAATCAATCCCCTATCACATTTCTTTGATAAATCACTGCTTGAGAGAAAAACTATCATATCTCCAAAAGATAATGCAGTACTTCGTGGTCTCAAACAAATATCTTATAAATTAGCGGATAACTTAATATTCGTCATTATTAGCAAGAGCTGAAATAAACCCAAAAATTAAATAAATAAATTTTCTCTTTGTAGGTACATGAGGAATTTTAGGTATGAATCTACTAATTAATTACGTCAATCCATTTAAACTATGGTTAATTAATTAAGTACAGATATAACTAAATTATAAAGAATGAAGAATTTCATATTTAATATTGATTAATAAACTTTGGCTCGCCGTCCTTGAGTCAAAAAGTAAATTTAATTTTAAACAATGATAAAAAAAATTCTATATCTGAATACTTCAACAGAAACAAACAATCGAGTGATTATGTGCGATCAAACATGCAATTCAAAATATGAAATAAATATTGTGAAAAACCTCATAATACTTTCATGGCAGAAAACTTTATGGAAAACGGAAAAACGATATTATTTCTGAAAAACCCCATACCAGTACAACTTGATTATAATAATACAATAATTATCATGACAAAGTTTATTCCCATCAAACCCGCTAGTATCAAACATAGCTTGTTCAATTCTAAATAATCCTCCGAGGGATCTAAAAAAAAGGTGCCCTCGTAACATCCTAAGTTGAATTTTTATTTGAGTACTACCACTTTGTATTATTCGTTGTATTTACTTGTTGTATGGTTAAAATAAAGTATTGAATTTCTAAAAATTTTTTAAAAAATTGAAAAGTGCATCCTTGGGATTTTATACTTATTAATGATTGAATTAATTTAATTTTCATTATTTTCATTAAAAATCATTCAACATTAACCTGTTTCCTGGAATAGATAGACGCCTTGCCATTATATTTACCTACTGTGAGCAGAAGTAATTTTATAATTATTGCTTTCATCTTTAAAAATATCTACTTTAAAAATCCGTAAAATAAGCACGAGGCTTCTGAATTAATAACAGTTATTAACGGTTAAACATCTCTAAACTGTTGCTAATATTATTCCATCAAGATTATTTATGAATAAGCAGGCCTTTTGTACTGTAATTACTCATAATTAGGAGATTAAGAGGACGTGCTATTCAGGGTATATAAATTATTCATGATATATGTTCGTGTGAGTGAGACCTGTCTAAAAGTAGCAATTTTTTTTATCCTTTCTTAGATCCGAGGAAGATGTTAATTAGTAACACACACACATTTTATTTTACAGTTCATTTGTGTGAGAAAATAAGTTTTTTCATGGGTAACACTTCTTTCTCCAATTCTGGTTTCTTAAAATATTAAGCCAATTTAGGGGAAGGATCAGTTATAATGTATTCAATTAAAAAAAAAAACTGTTGCTACTTTAGATTACTTTTTCTTGCCATTTTCTTTCGTTGGTCTGAGGACGGTGGTAATAGTATTTAGTGCTAATAAACTTATTTTGCTACATTCTCTTTGTCTATAAAATACGTTTTTTTTAATCGTTATTTTTGTTAATTCATTTAACGTCACTTTTCCCACGGACACGGGAGCAATAAATTTGGCCTTAATTAATTAGGATAAAGGATATTATCAAGCACCTGACAAGCTCGAAGTCACCTGACTGAGCGGAGTGGCTCAGTGGTAGATCACTGAGTAGCCATATCGGAAATCCTGGTTCAAATCCCGCTGAAGGCAGTTACATTTATTTAGTCTGTTTGCGGCGGGGAGATGGATCATATGGGATCAAAGACCCTCCTGGGGCTCACCCCAGCCTCTATAAAACATTATAAAAATAGGGTACCCAAAATAAGGGGATAAACCTGGTGGTTGATTGTGACCTAGGACAAGTCACCTTCTTGCAGAACTGTTGTCCATGAAACAGTGCAGTCTCTACTATGTACTGAACCCCAGACTCGTTCACGGGTCGTTGTGGTTACAAATACCTGACAGGCTCGGTACCTAGATTTAACGTCCCTTCCGAAGGACGGCACAACCAATGATTTTTTACTCCCTTTAAAAAGCCTAGAGCCACCTACCAGTGATCTTGGGGTTATTATGTTGTTATGCTAACCCCTAGAATTCTAGTTTTATAAACTATCAGGCGATTGTATGAAAGGGAACAGTTAGCATGAAATCATTTTAAAAGAAAACGGATAATCTCAATGTTACTTTCTTCCTTCAACCATACATTGAGTTAAGAATGAATGTGAAGATAGAATACAAAGTATAATTAGATTACAATTATATGCATAATAATATATTGTTAATACATATTATTTGTTATTATAATGTATTAACTATATGTATATATTAAAATTTAAGATTGCATTGCTCGATAAACTGGAATTAATCAACTTAGCAATAACTGACGATACATTTACCCTGCCAATTACAACCCATTAAATAATCTGAATGCAGTATTTATTCTTCCCTATAATAAAACATTAACAAAATCCTGGTACAGTAAATACACCTGGTACAGGAAAAGAGCTGTTATATGTACATATATAAATTGTTATTAATATTCGTAGGTATATGAGACTGTTTCAGGAGAACTTCTTTTTCCAGGGCTTGAATAAAGCTTGTTTATTTTTTTTTCAATGTAAGAGTTTCTAGCCTCTATATATTTGATTAAGTAGACAATATTCAGATGAGATAAAGTATAATAAAACGGATATGATTTATAATTTTCTTCTCATAATTTAATACTAGAAATAATTTTATTTTGTTTTAATAATAAGAATGATTCTCTTTTTAAATCATATATTTGAAAAAATAGATTAAATTTGATTTATTGGCTGGAACAGTTGATTTTTAATTATTATTCTTGGATTTAAATATCCATTTCAATTATTGATTGTTATTTTTCAAAGTTATAAAAAACTGAATCACGAACAACTCGAATAAATATAGTTGTAATTAACACTAATATCTCGAAAAACTAAGAAAGGAATGAGACGTGGTTTAGAAAATGGCTCGCAGTAACAAACCTTCTGGTACTTAGCAAGATGTGAATTTGTAAGGGTTGATTGCAGTTGTTGGAGCTAAATGGGCCAGCCTTCCGATAGCTTAAGCAGTTTTCGACCCTTTCTTCCACTTTCGTTTAATGCTCACGATTCTTTTTATCTCTGAGTGCTGCAGAAGAATTTTTTTTATGCCAATATTTTACTTTTTATCTCATGCATTGTTCGAAAGGAATAACAGTACTTCGAATATAATTAATGATGATTTTTTCTCTCCTTTATTTGTGTATGTTGATTACTTTGACAGTCAAATGTGATATTAAGATAAAATCCTTGCAAAATGTTTTTTTTTACTTTGATACAAATAAAGTAATCCGTAATGATCACAATGTCCCATTTGTTGCTTTTTTGGCCCCGATATCCGATATCAATCCTTGCATGATAAACGTTATTCCCACACAAACTCATTGGCTATAAATAGGGCTCGGATTCATATGTGTTAACAGATTTTTAGTCAAGTTAAATATCATAATGAACAACAGTTTAAAACACGTTTTAAGGCATTCTGATTCATCTAAGTCCATTTTTATTTCACGTATATTTACATATTTCACTGTAAATACATATTTTACATTTTTTCTAACATATTCCGTGACAATCACGATTTTGCTGATGGCTATGGAGTATATAATGCTCCAAGACGCGCAGAATGACAAATAATCGTTTCCAATTTTTTTTTTTTATTTCCTAACTAATTCGGTTACCTTGATCACGTCAAAAGGTCCTATTTGGGTTTCTATCGACGAAATATTGAATGTTGAAGGGAGATAAATTGCCAATATATTGATTAGTAGACTATGTCTCGATTCATCTTCATCACAGTTTCTCTTAAATTGTGAGGTTTTAGAAAAATGCAACCAGGCTACTAATTAAATTCACTTGGTAACAACCCAAAGCATGCCACTATCCAAGAGCATTTCTACTGTTAAAAACGATATCTATACAGAAGCTAGAAGAAACATCTAGGAGAAAGTGGAACCACAATGAAGAAGAAATTGCAAGATGTTCTGAGGACAAAGCCAGGCTGGAAAGAAATTATGCTTATGGAGAAGAAATTATGCTAAATTATGAAGAAGAATTTTCAGTATCTCATACAGCGAGCTTCAAGGCTCCATTGACTTAAGTGGATTTAGAGCGATCCTTCAGTTGTTAAAAAGTGATTTTATTTGAAATTTTAAAAATGTACGGTGTCCAAAAATAAAATTCTGCGTCCATAATAATTCCATTTTTAATAAATATACATACTTCTGAAATTATTTTAAACCATAAATATTGCATTTTCCGCTGATTTTGATTTCACATATTCTTCCCTTTTACTTACATATTATTAAAAAAAATAACCACATATACATATTTGTATATATATATATATATATATATATATATATATATATATATATATATATTACAATTTTTATTACATACAAACCTGGGCCCTAGTTTTAAACCTATCTACTTCTTCAATTCCTCCGAGGCGTCTGAAAAGAAGATGACCATTTAAGTTGAAATTGCTAATGGTGTACCACCACCTTGTAGTTCATCAATTCGCTTTTACCCATGTCATTATGTATCGTTGATTTATTTACGTGTTGTATTTTTATAATACAGTTGTAAATTTCAATAAATAAATTATTTTAAAAAATATTTGAGATAAAAAAGACATCTTGAAATTCGCTATAACATTGGAACCATAAGTTTCATACGCTGGTTTTAGGATTATAATCAAAAACATCTTTCCTAATTCATTTTCAAATATTTTTAAAGCAATTTACATTTCACGATCAATGCAACGGACATAAACGTTTGCTCAGATTCAAAGCTATAGTTCTCAAACCAGATGATTCTAACATTTAATGTATACCTCTTGAATTAGAAAAACACGTACACAAAAAATAATCTGTAAAAAATAAATACATTTTTAGAGAAAAAAATATTTACAAAAAATATGGTGAAAAAAGAACAAAGAATAAAAACATGTAAAAAATAACATAATTAAATGTATACATTTTAAAAAGAGATAAGTCGAAACAAAAAAAATCAATGTACCACTACAACCCAGGAAGGGCCTTGGGTTCAGTACACGGTAGTGACTATGTTTCCTGGACAAAAGTTGTGCAGGGCGGTGATAAGTTGTAGATCTCGCTCAACCGCCACATTTTATAGTGGTTGGGTGATCCAAGGGAGGGTCCTAGATTCCATAGCATCCATCTCCGGCTAGTAACAGATTAAATGAGAGTTTGCCAGCAAGCGGGATTTGAACCAAGGACCTTCGGAACAATATCTCAGCGCTCTACCGCAGAGCCCCTCCAAGTCAACACAAATAGTAGATGAATATTTATTTCAGAATATTTATTGGGAATAGTTATATCCAGTAGAGAGAAATATAAAAAAATATGCAATCGGAAATAAAAGGTGTTTAGTAAAGCGGACAACAATGATTAATTGGGATCTTTAATGATATCTAATTAAGTGAGAAGTTCCTGTTTAATTGGGTCAATGAAGGGACCATTTGACTAAGTTATCTGTTAGGAGACATGCTTCTCATCATGTCTTAACCGTTTGCTTAATGCAGCATCTGCCCTAGATAGTACAGCTAATTACTAATAATACTTAATCACAAAAGGAATATTATTTCTGATTTCGTATATTTTAAAAACTTTATTTATTGAAATTTCCAACAATATCACGTAAGTAAATAGAATGTATTGACACATAATGTCATGGATAAAGACGAGTAGAGAAACTATCCAGTGGCGGTACTCAAATAACAAATACAACTTACATGGTCACGAGGTCATCTTTTTTTCAGACGTCATGGAGGATTTTCGGGTTTTGAAAAATTAGCTGTTTGAAAATGGTGGGTTTGGTTAGGGATAAAGTTTTTCAAGAAAAGACTTTTATCGGATTCAGGCCAAATCAACAGTTTATGGGGCCAAATTGAAGTTTTATGGATGACTTTTTCCGTAATTAAGTAAGGAGCATTACGGATTTTACTTCGAATTTTGGATATTAAGGATTGGATACGGGAGGAATTCGATGGCTCAGTGGAGTCCCAAAACTACTCCTTAACTCCAAATAGGTCTTACAATAGTCACGTATATGAGTCTACTGTTATTGGGGAGAATAGAGTGTTTGCCAAGTAAGTGTTGCAGTTGCAGTTTCCTTTCGTTTCAGTCTAGTCTCAACACTCCAAGTTAAAAGCTTGTCCGGAGTTAGTCCTTAGTATCGTATCTGTTCTACAGGAATCAGAGGAATATTATCAAAGGAGACTGAAAGACATTATGTCATTGGTTTACAACGAACGATGAAGTTGATTTGACGGGATTTTCGGGAATTTAGTTTAATCCTCCAGTTTTGTCACCCCGAAGATTTTAAATGTTCAATCCTCCTGGTTTGTTGGCCAAGAGTTACCATGAATTGTATATGTCCAAATTATAAGCTACGAAATAGAGCATGACGCCTGATTATACGAAAGCTTAATGCGTGATTCAGAAAAACAATCTGTAATTTATTCAATCAATTAACTTAGAGGTTGACAACTCGCTATAAGTAATCTCATTAGACTTTCACCACACAGCCTGTTTTTAGTTTGTTTACTTGTAAAGGCGCAATAATTATAAATCTTCTGAAACATATGTAAAATCTTGACATATTTATAAATCTTGATTATTGTTGTTATATTTATGTTGCCTTAATTAATGAAGTTATATTCCTTAATTAGAATATCATATACAATCTTCATTTTAGCCGTTAGTGATGATGCTAGTGACTATGCTGTTATGAATTTATTAATTTTTGATAAAGGTATAAATGAATTTGAAAGTGGAATTGATTAAAAAAAATAAAAGCTTAAAGAGAAAAATTTAAGTTTGAAAGGTCGCATTCATATTCTTATTATTATGATTATAAACATTCACAATCATGATTATTATACACAATCAATAATATTGTAATTACATCTTTGCAATTACATATGGCCTAAACGATATAGTTGACTACGCCTACACTACATGCTTTCCGTTAAACCTGCATGACGGAACTATCAAGCAGGATTAGTATGCACGATTACTGCTTTGAATAAGGGGCGCAGGGAAGGGTATTTAAACTATTAACGTGGATAAATTTTTAATAATTATAAAAATTAGTATTATGAAATTAATCAAAATGTTATTTTTAATAATTGATTTAACAGCTGATTTCTAACTCATAGTATGGAAAAGAGGTGTAAAAAAAGTGAGTCTGGAAATCTACCTTGAATCAATAAGGATTTGTTGGAAAAGTGTAATCTTCAACACAGGGATACGAAATGTTTGAATGAGAATTCAGTTGGGATGAACGAAATTTTAATTTATGCTTTTTGTATACCGTATTTATTTTGTTTTTACCATAATATAGTTTTGTTGAATAATAATGAAAGGATCAAGTTATTTTGGTTCCAGCCGAGAATTTTAATCAGAGTTAATCCTTATTTTACACCTCCAGTAAATAAAAGTATATTTTTTAGTCAGAAACAAGTAAAAGTGATATTATGACTCATTAATCTTCAAAAATAAATGTTGTGATAATTATTTTTTAATAATATGCATTTAAAATTAAGTAAATTTTAAATATATAATATTTAGACGAAATACTAATTTTTGCAGCTATAGATTATACCTTCTTAAAAAAAATTTGAAGAATTACTATTGAAAATGTCTGTCTCACAGAAAATTCATAGCAATTCAATAACATTTTAAACTCACAAAATTCTTGTTTTCCGTTACTTACAGAAGAATATCTTTGTAGAGTTTCCGTAATTTTATATTTTCTCATTACCCAATAAATCAAAACAGCTTATTATCTCTTAAGGAAACTTATATTTAAATAATTATTATGAGAAGTTAGGAGAAATTCCAAATAAAAAACCTTAAATCACTAAAATTAAAACAGGAAACAAAAATAACTTTCGATATTTTGTCTTTTCAGGCATCATCGGGATGGAAAGAAAATAATAGCAACAGAAAAAACTGATAAAGCAAATTTCGAACTAAAAATGCAGCAATACATCAACCAGGAAACACGCCACAGCCATCAAGGCCCAAGTGCAACTACTGAATCAGAAGGAAGATTACAGGACACTAGATGCTAAACGTTAAAAGAAACAGCTGATAAAGAAAAGGAAGATAGAAAAGGCGAAATACACTGACCAATCTTCAAAAACTACAAAAAAATAAATAAATAAAAAGATCGTCATCAGTACTACCAATAAACTCTAGAATAATCTGGTTCTTTTTTTTTTAATTTATAAATCAATCATAATCTGAATTATTCAAATTTCAATTTTGTATATATAAATTATCAACATTAGTCTGGTTTTCACATATAGTGATACTCCGAACAATAATTAAATTATGCATTTTCAAGTAGGTTTTTTTATTAAATTAAATTAAATTATTAATAATCAAACATATGATGAGCTGCTCAAGCACAAAAGAAAATAGTATATCAACTCCCGAATAACAGGCCACCAGGCGTCACCAGTCTTGCCCAATACTGTAGAGTATGACGATAATGTTGATGACGCGAACTCTTGAGTTTTTCCTCTACCAAAAGTCGCTAAACGCGGCTAAAGATGATTTCACTTCAAAAAAGTAATCATGAAACAGCAAAAGCAGAAGACAGGAACCCTTATTAAAAAGAATAATATAAGTGGAAGAGAAAAGAGACATTATCTTGAGTGGACGTAAAGTTAAACAAAAAACTATAATAACATAAAGATCAAAAGCTCAAAAGAGACTTAAACACTTTTTCTATCAATCAAATCAATTTTATTTTAAGTATTGTATTTTTTTTTATTTCTTTTTCTAATTAACTAATGCTAGATACAGGATGCGGCCGCATTTATTATGATAATATTTAGTCATTTCTCTGCGTCGGATCAAAATTGAAACAATAGATCATAAAAGATCGAAGAGTTGGAAAGAGAACCGACCTCCCATAGAATTAGTATTTTTTGTTTTAGTATTACAACGGGGATATGTTAATTTTATACATAATAAATCTTTGTTACCTCTATTATTGGCCAGAGCTAAGCATATAGTTTTAACCAGCCATATTCATTAATGAAGTAGATTATAGGATAGTAGGAGATTAGCAAGTTGCTACCGGAGGAGGATTAGTTTGGATCATTAATTCTCAGCGGACGGCTTAAGGAGCAGCAGGGAATAGTTCAAGACTAGCGTCAGTAAGGGTATATAACCACGGGTCAAGTATATTGAGGAAAAGTGAGCAATGTTCACCGCGTTCAATGGAAACGATAACATTCCGAGCCCTCTAGAAGAGTTTTCGAACGGGTTCATGCCTAAGGAATTTAATATATATATAATTGGGGTTCATAACCTTGGAATAAACGACATTGCTTTCTTATGGTAAGCACTGTGAACCTGCAAGGTTTCTAACATTTAATTTGGTCGAAAATGATAAAAAAATAAGGGTGTTTCTACCAATTTAAAAAAAAAAACCTTTCTCGAAAATAAGTGATGCAGTATGAAGTATATAAAATTTAGCCCGGATACAAGTCATTTTCATCTTTAAAAATTAGGAAAATTCCTTCATGATTTTTTAAAAAAATGTATACACTTTGATTATCAGAAGTTTTTTTTAATTGGAAAAAATAGCACTTAAGAGAACATTTATTATCGATATTCAACAACTGATTCATACAAAATAAAATATAAAATTTCATATAAAATTCATTATAATTTTGTGCGTTCGAAATGAAGATTTGAATAGAACTGATTTAGTCTATTTATATGGATTCATTACTTCGGACTCTATTACTGACGAGATGAAGTGTGCCAGGCATAAAAAAATATTACATTTCTAGGTTTTGAACAATTGTTTACAGTATTCCAATAATTTTTTTTAGAATTTTAAACATGAATTTTGTCCAGCTAGCTCCTTTAATTGACTGCGCGTCGGCCTTCAGCATTTCAGACGGTCGGGGCCGACCACGGACGCAGCCTGTCGGGACGGATGCGATCACGACAACGGACGGTTGACATCAACCAAATATTGGTCGGTCAACCGTTTTCTACACAATTCTATTTTTACATCAACCCGACCATGGACACGATGCTCTGAGGTTGGTCCCGGCCGCGTAGAAGTGGCCTTAGATCCCACAACGCTTACACCTGGATAATATAATTTAATTGAAAGCATCGCAAAGGTTAAGATGAACTTTTACAGTTGTAAAACTTAATAACAAACGAATTCCAGAAAAAATAATAAGGGCTGATTCGACTGATAAGCATCCGTGAGGCATAACGAGTCATAGGTAGAAGGATTGCGTAAAGTGATCTTACGTATTTGGATTTTTTGGGCTGTAATCCTTAGTGAATGTTGATATTGGCATCGAGCGTTCGGTTTTGCTATGATTATTAATTGTAATAATTATTTATTTGATGATCTAATCACGCTGAAAAATATGTTGCATAAGCTAAGTATTATCACGTGCAATTGAGTACTTAAGATGAAGGAAATTCATTATTTTAGCATCACCTTAAAGAGCAGCATTATTTAATCCTCCAAAATTCAGCAGAAAATTATAAATTTTCTTATTTACTTATTATGTAGGCATTACAGTCCAGCCTTTTAATCAAAATGATCCCGGACCGGGGTGGTAACAACCACTCTCTGCAATCTTGAGCTATTTCCCTTTGTATTCGAATACCCAGCCGCTTTAGGTCCTCCTTATCATTCATCCGAGGACATTCTATAATTCTCTTGCCGTCCGGATTACCAAAGAGTATCTTCTTTATATATGTATATATTTATATTCTTTACAAATTCTTAACATCTTAGTGATGTCACTTTGAGCAAATTCGTGAATTTAAAACTATTCATCTCAGTAATTTCTGAGATTAGCTGCTGTAATAATTTGGGATGAACCAGTTATGTCGTTTGATATGTATGTACCAAATCATAATAATAGAGCATGAGTGACTAGTAGCACTGCATAAGTATAAGTCGGTGAGCAACTATTCCTTACCAACAGAGTAATTTGAAAGGAATGAATGTGAGACCTTATGGGATGAACAGAATTGGAGTAAACCATTCAATTAGTACGAGCTGGAGATCAAGGCAAACCGCTCTCAACTATGTAAGTCACCGATGCTACAAGTTCCCGTTGAATTACAACGGTAAAATCTTTTTAGGTTCTGATCCCTCTGATTTCAAACTCTCTCTTTGTGTTAGAACAACGAGTTTAATGACCTAAAATAAGTTCAATTTTTTTCTTCTTTTCTTTCTTTTTTTAAATGCAGGAAAATTGCCGTTTTCGGGATTCATCGGCCTCTTTCGGACTACATCCGAAAAAAATAAAAATTTTACCATTAAAAAATATATTATAATATAATACGGACACCTAAAATGTAAGGTTATAGCCAGTCATCTGGTTTTTGTACGCTATAATCTTTTTAGGTTTGAAAAAATTGAAAGTAACAATTGCGCTGATGTGTTCAATTTTAAAATTATACATTATCTTTCAACCATTTGTTTCGTATAACAATTTATCGTTTATTTGTGTTGGGAAGCAGTTTACCAATGATAAACATTATCCTATTTAATTATGTATTATCGATCAATTTATTTGAGCCATTTTTTTTTCATGACTTATAAAGCTGCTACCCATCTGGGTAGACCGAAGTTACCTTAACTCAATTTTATTTTAATTTGATCAAGAAGTAGCTACAATTTTCTAGATATTAATAATTTTGTGTTAAGCTATGTTATGCTGTGCAAAATTATGTTATGTTACGTTGAAGTGTTATAGCTTGGTTTCTGTGGACTTTTTTTATATTTCTTCATTTAGATCTTGGACCTAAGACATACTTATTTGGCTACAATTTATTTTTTAATTTTTTATTGTTGATTCGGGGACTAATACCGAAAGACCCTGTCAACGTAATGAATTGTTTTTTAATTACAAATATTTCTGGACTATCCCCGGGCTTGCAGCTAACGATATTACTCATACTACTGAAACGCGATGTTAACGAATGCCCCACCCGTTCCCCTCCTTATGATACCCTGTTAGTGGATCCCTCATCAATTACGCTGCTTTGATGATTACCACACAATCAACAGTGCTTTGATCGTAGGATAAGTAGCCTGGAAAGGGCTTTGTAATTATCGGTTAATACTAACCTGGCTTAGAAGACCAAAGAGCTGCCAATACCATTCTCTGCCGAAGAATTAGCAGTATCCATTTTCCCTTCATTATCTTTTATTCAATAATAATTCAAAATAGCACAAACCGAAATCAAAACAATTAGGTCGGTCGATTAAATAATAATATTTGTATTGCTATGTATTGCCGGCACCATGAAAGGGATGCGGAGCTGGGGAAATGTGTCATGTCGGGACGCATGAAAGGGAATATATTTTGGACAAAGAACAGACCTTTTGCTCCCCTTATGGTCAAGTTCCTGAGAAGGAAGGAGAGGGGGGGCAGAAAAAACTCTTGAGACGAGGCCGGAGAAGCAAGGAAGGCTCACGAAATAGACCCTGAGGAAGAGAAGGAGGAAAGCAGAGGAGGAGATCCAGCGAACGAAGCGGACGGAGAAGATGTCGAAAGCAAAGACCGACCTGTAACCCAATCTACCCCTGTTCACAGATAAGTTTAATTTATTTCCTGTAACGTATATTATGGCAATCCTTTTTATATAGTAAAATCTGAATCGTTAACCTTGTTTAAAATTGAATAAATAAACGACTCTTATTGTAATTATACATACCCTTACATACCCCAGATACACTATTTATTAATAAATAACATATTGAAGGTATAATAGATGCGTAAATTGGTAAACACAAGAACAGACTTCTTGAAATGAACCGAATGAAGATTAAGGCATATAAATAATAATTTGAGTTCTCATCCTAAATGAGACTCTGGATTCCCAAATATCAATATATATATATATTCAAAATATATTTAAGAATAGAAACATAGCAGTATGCAAAGCCGAAACTTAGTATTCCATCATTATAATTTATTCATTAGTGTTTTCAGTTGTAGAAATTATTATATATATACCTTCTTGCTGTGCTTGAAATGATAATTTTATTTAATAGTTTTATTTATTTTTATATTTGTATTTTTTTTTTACTTTTATTATTATTTTATAATTTATGTTTACGAATTTAATCTTAACTTTACTCTAACACCTATATTAACTTTAGTCCACCAGCCAATTTTTAATTTCTTATATTGTAATAATAACACTGTATAATAACCTATACATAAATGTAATTCTATAAATTGATCTGTACACCATATGCATTAATGTCATGTAATACGATTATTTAAGCATGGTGCATGTCCTAAGATTAATAAACGATCCATCTATGGGGTCGCCGTTAGGGGAAAAAGAGAAAAAAAATAATAATGTCAACATCGTTTGTCGCAACTTTTTCTTAAGTAGGAAAAGCCCTAACTGTATACTTTTTATATCTCAGAAAACAGCAACTGATACTTATAGTAGATAAGATATAGAATTATGATAATTTGTCATTTAGGATTAGGAAGAGGCATGGAGCAATAAAAAAAATTAAATATTTTTCATAGCTCAGTTGCAGAAATCAAACCAGCATTAAGGTACCCAATATTTATCAAAAGCCAAGAAAACCAATTATATTAATAACGACATGCTTTATATTAATCCGAAAATACTTTTAGGGAAAATAAAATAATCCTTATAAAAAATTAATACATTTTCTGATCATTAGGTAGGAGTTTTACATCACAATACGGCAGTGGTTTGATTTAAACGCTTCAATGGTTCTGCTTAATGCCTAAAGGGGAATGATTTGCATTTGGTTGAATTATTATTGGAATTTCCATTTTCGAATCGTTCCAGATTGAGGACTAGAGTATTCAAATTTCTAGAAAACAGTTTAATGCGGTAAAAAGTGTTTTCGATGCTTAATAAGAAGAAATAAATAAATACTAATTAATAATAATAATTGATATGTATTATTCGCGACTGCTATATAATATAAGTTTTAATGATGGATGGAATTATCCAGTCAATTATTTTCCACTCTAATATAAGTTTTAAGTTAAGTCCTCGTATGCTTTAATCGTGAAATACCGTTGTTTTTTTATGTATTTATAGATGGTTATGGTGGTCAAGTTACAAAATTAAAACAAATTGTTAATGTACAAATTTATAACCTAGTTATTATAAATCATGACATCAAGTAATCGTTGTAGTTTTTTTTTCATTTTGGAGGGGTTTTCCAGACATTATGGATTTGAACCGTAGCCATGTAATTTTGTGATTGGTCAAATATTATCATAATCATTGATTTAGTAGTGTTTATTTTTAATTTATTTTTTAACACTAATTTATTAAATTTGAATAGTACGACAACTGACGCTGACTGATCCAATCAACCACAACAACTCATCCTTTTCATATCACATTTTCAGCTGTATTCTGTCCTCCCGGAATTTCTGTTTCTTATAACCTTGAATCCTTATTCTCATCTCTTTGTCCGCGCTTCATTGCTGGAGGAGACTACAACTCTAAGCCCCAACGATGGGGCTGTCGAACATCCAACTCCCGTGGAAATAGCCTGTCGTCTGTAACATCCATCTATAGGCCTACATCCATCAAAAACGACACGACATCCTTGACATATTTATCACATCCCAGATTTCCACAAACCAAGCTAATACATATCAGATCCTTGGACGACCATTCATCAGATCATTGCCCAGTTCTCCTTTTATTACATTCAAGTTTCGTTCCCAAGCCTCCTCTTCCTAGGTTGCTTACAGGACGTGTAAACTGGGACAACTTCTGTTATGATTTGGAAAAGAAACTGGACTTAAAAATTTCACTTAAGAAAAAACAATACATTGATACAGCCATAGAAAAACTTACTTCAATAAAAACCACTTTAAATGATAATACCTCAAATCATAAAATTATTAATTATCAGAAGACTGACCTGTCACAGCATATTCGATGGAAGCGCAGAGCAAGATCGAAGTGACTCAGAACTCGATACCCAGCCGATAATTCTATCTATACTAAATTGACTAACCAACTAAAAGCAGAAATTAGAAAATTCAAAATTCATAAGTTAACAATCCTAACTATAAATCTAACGACTTCTGACAAATCATTATGGATGAACACCAAAAAGATCCTTCACTTCCAAAAATTTAACCATCCACTCCTTACTGAATCCAATGACTGAACAAGATCTGATGAAGAGAAAGCACAGTTATTCGGTTCCATTCAATTCCTTCCTAAAACTTTTCAGCCGCATTCTGATATCATGAATCCGTCTTACGTTGAATATATACAAAGAGAATTAAATATTCCCCTTCGAATGGTCCTTCCTCCCAAAGCATTTCATAATTCAGAAATATCGAATATTATTCACAGATTAGCTTCTCGCAAAGCTCCTGGACATGACCTCATCACGATCCACATCTTAAAACATCTTCATAGAAAAGCGCAGAGCTTTTCCTCACCTATATAATATAATGCTATATTCCACACTACATATTTTCCTAACCTCAGGAAATTATCCGTCGTAAAAATGATACCTAAACCTAAAAAGAAACCGGATAACCCTTCTTCTTACCATCCGATCTCACTTTTACCATGTATGGTTAAAATACTGGGAAAGCTCATCCTTAAACGATGGTACCCCATCCTGAATGCAAAACACATTAGCCCAGATCACCAGTTTGGATTCAGAACATCCCACTCCACTTTCCAGGAATGTCATCGTGTGGGGGATGTTGTTTCCTCAGATTTGGAACGTGAATTGTATTGTCCAGCGGTCTCCCTTGATGTTGAACAAGGTTTCGACCGAGTCTGGCACCCCTGGTTGTTTTAAAAATTCCATAAATTCCTATCTCCTACATACTTATCTCATTATCCAATCCTATCTCTCCTTCAGGCCATTTACAGTAAATCATAACAATGTCTACTCATGACTCTTTCTTTAATCTGCTGGTGTTCCTCAAGGCAGTCTCCTCGGCCCAATTCGCAACACAGTTTATACAGCTGACATTCCAACTCATCCTAATACTATCCTTACAACGTATTCGGAGACACATGTTTATTATCTGTCAATACTGATCCAGTTATAGCATCCCGAACTCTTCAATTCCATATCACTGACCTTGAAAATTGGTTACAAAACTGGAGGATTAAAATAAATTCCTACAAATATCATCAAATCAAATTTACCCTCCGACATAAACCAACGACATCCTGTCCTCCTGTATCATTTAATAACTCCTCACTGCATCCTGAAAAACAGGTCCGGTACTTAGGACTGCACCTTGCCAAACGCTTAACTTGGAATCCTCACACTAGACGGAAACGACAAGAAGCAGCTCGCCGTTTTAGGCTACTTCAACGTTTGCTAGACAAACGCTCTAAGGTTCCTATTAATTACAAAAGACTCATGTACATGACAACCATTAGACCCATCTGGACTTACGGAATAGAGCTTTGGGCTCCACTATCGAATTCGAGCTCAGCTATCCTTCGTTAAATTCCTCAAATGTTCCTTACTTTGCTAGAACAAAGTAATCTATAATGGCCTTAATGTCCCGTTTGTTGCTTATTTAACCCGAATCCGATATCAATCTTTTCATGACAAACTTCATTTCCACTCAAACCCACTAGTTTTAAACCTCGCAACCTCTTCAATTCTCTATAATCCTCCGAAGCGTCTGAAAAGAAGATGGCATCGTGACCTTCTAAGTTGAATTTTTTATTTGAGTACTATCACTGGGTAGTTTCTCTACTTGCCTTTGTCTCTGGACATGATTTATCTTTCATTATATTTACTTCATGTATTCTGTACAGTTGTAAATTTCAATTAATACATTTTTTTAAAAATAGCACGAATTTATTATGTATATAAAAAGTGTTAATATCCTTAACTATTTAGTTCAGTTCACTATTATGATGCATTATAAGACATTATCCCACTTTTGACAGATATTAGCCGACCAGAAAATTAAAGTAAAGCAAAATATTTTGGCCATCCATGCTGTATAAAAAACAATCAATAAAGAAATGTTATTTATTATTGATCCAATACATACAAGTATCACGAATCTAACAGTTTTCTTATTTACTTACCAGGAAATTCCTGCTCTTTCTATCCCAAACTGTTGGTATATAGAAGGCTCAATGGATACTGACTATAAATAAGTTCATTATCGAAATTATTATTATTATTTTTAAGTAAACGTGAAAATAAATCAATTGATTTTACAGGTAATGTTTAGTATGCTGTAAAATGATTATTTATAAGTAGAACGAAAAGCATTTTAATCTCCTGAAAAGAATGTTGGTCAATTAAAATTATAGTTTAAAATTGATTAACTAAGTTGTTATATTCATGAATTTTTTTTTTTTTTAAATCCGCTGTATAAACATTGACCCCTCTCTCTATCATGAAATGAATTTCGTCCTTTTCTTTCAGAGGAAAGGAGAACTTAATTTTCCAAAAATTTTAGTTTCATCGACTTCAACGTAATTTTTTTATTGGTTTGAATATTTTTTTTAGAATGGCATTGTAAAATAGACAAAATTTCCGATAACGTAAACAACTTTACCGTGAGTTTGAAACCATTTAATTTAAATCCGAATAAGTAAACTTAAAGAATGACTTTTGTAAATTTATTTTTAAAAGAGTATTTTTTTTTATCTATCAATCTTGCAAGATAGGATGCAGAGCGAACATAGTTAAGTAAATTAACAGAGTAAGAAATAAACAAAATATTTATAGACATTGTGATAATTACAACTCAAGAATAATCTTGATGAATATTAGTATTATTATAGCTATCAATCTTCCCTCGTATGCTGATTATAATATGAAGCAGTAACCAAGTTCCGACTTATTTTAAGTCGGGATTGAAACGGCCTATATACAATTCGGTACTTAGCAATAACCTCACTAATTCTTATTGCACTGAAGTAATCGATAGGAAGCAATCTATCTTTTAATTGGTTGAAGATAACACCATTATCAGACCTTACGTTCTTCTGCTTCCTGTTTGTGTTAATCGAACCCCGTCCGAGAAGGTCTTTGGAATATGACCTATATTCTCAGGCTAGAATATTCAATTATTATCCCAATCTTGTTCGTGAATTATTCTTACTCAACAGGAAGTCAAATAGATCCTTAGATGACAATTTTTTATTTATTTATTGATATTTACAACTTTATTGCAATAAAACAATAAGTAAATAGGCTAACTGATACATAATGACATGAGATAATGACAAGTAGAGAAACTACCCGCTGGTAGTTCTCAAATCACAAGTTCAACTAAGAAGGTCACGTGAACATCTTCTTTTCAGATGCCTCGGAGGATTATCGTGAACTGAAGATGAAGCGAGGTTTGAAACTAGAGGGTTTGAGTGGGAACGAAGTTTGTTATGAAAGGATAGATACCGGGCTCGGGCCAAATCAGCAACAAATGGGACATAAAGGTCAATATGGATGACTTTATTCTTAACCAAATAAGGAGCATTGAGGATTTTACGAAGAATTTTGGATTGTAGGGCAATGATCCAATGATACGAGAGGAATTCAAAGGCTTAAAGGAACCCTAAAGCTATACTCCGCAAGTCCAAATAGGTCGTCTGATGGTCGTGTAGATGAGTCTTTTGTAATTAATTGGGAGCTTAGAGCGTTTGTCTAGTGAGTGCTGAAGTAGCCTGAAACTTTGAGTGGTTTCTTGTCTTTTCAGTCTTGTATGAGGATTCCAGATAAATCGTTTGTCGAGATGCAACTCTAAGTAACGGATCTGTTCTACAGGCACCAGTGGGATATTATTAATGGATACTGAAGGGCCGGAAGTCATTGGTTTACGACGTAAGGTAAAAATGATTTGATGCGATTTTTGAGAATTTATTTTAGTTCTTCAGTTTTGGCAACATTCTTCAAGCTCAGTGATATGGGATTGGAGGCTTTGGGATGCAATAACTGGATTGGTGTTGACTGATAATACACATTTATCATCAGCATACGTGGTAAGGATAATATTAGGATGAGTCGGGATGTCAGCTGTATAAACTGTATAAAGGAATGGGCCAAGGATACTACATACTACCTTGAGGACCTTTGACAATAAATTGAAAACTTACTAGAAATAAAACAATAACATTATTAGACAAAATAGTATTTGTTTCATTGAATGTATGGCATACAAAAAAATTATATATTCATCCTTAGATAGTTATAATAATATTGAATAAAGAACTGGTTTACTATTTCTAACCGTTAAAGGTTAAGTATGATCATGGTAGACAGGTTGACGTAAGTCAAGAAAATATTAATGGCTTCATTAATATTTTAATTTTATTAATACTTAATTGATTTTCATAGGCGAGGCTATTAAATTAATCATGGATCAACCTACGCTTTAATCATGGCCCTGAGGGTTCTAAAGGTCAAATCAAAGGACGACCAAGAATTAATTGCTGTTTGCGCATCAGAATGCTGTTAAACAATACTACTTCAGGTTTCAACAATGATTCTCTATTTTTAAAATAAAAAGTTTCAGACTTGTAATACATTTATAACTATTGATGTAAAAAACTGTACATCTACACACCTCGATGGTTTTGGGTTCATTACATGGTACATATGGTATTGTTTTTAGACTAACGGTTGAAGGGAAGTAATAGACCCAGATCACACTCGTCCGGCAGCATGTTTTCCCCTAATAAGGGTTCCCACTTTATAGTGGCTGAATGAGCCCCAGGAGGGTCTTTAGACTCCACAGGGTCTATCCCCAGCTGGTAACAGAATAAATAATTTATCTGCCGTAGTCTTATTTTAACCCAGTGCCCATAGCACAGGAACTCACCAAACTATACACTGAGCTACTTCGCTCTCATTAAAACATAATTGGGTACGAAATAAAAATGGGTCGTTAAACAATGGATCTGACTAAATAAAAACGCCAAGAACGAGTTTCGAGAAAGAAAGAGGAGATGAAAACAATTTACGAAAAACAAAAATTGTTAAGAAATAGATATGTGCCAAATTTAACTTCAGCATAATAAAAATGCAATTACACAATCTTGAACAATGGAGTTGGCCCACCTCAATAATTTGTTTAAGAAAATGTTTTAATTTCAATAACTTTATTTTTTTAAGAAAAACAGCATAAACTAATCATGATATATTATTAACACACATTAATAAATTTATTTAAACAGTTAACCAGCATTAATAAAAATGCCGGGGTTTCGGCGAAAAAATGCGATTTTCATTAACCGAAAAACAGGTTTCTTAATTAAGTCAATTAAAAAAAACAGCTTATTCAACAAATTAAAAACACTTCTATTCAAGTAGACATGAGTAGATAATTCTATCACTTCGAATGAGACATTTCCGATTAACCAAAACCTATTAACTTATCCTTATCCATATATACTATATTACAGAAATTTTCCATTGTAAATAAGTTATGACTGTGTATTATAAAAATTCAAAGAGCAACGTGTAGTGTATAAAAATAAAAAGTATGCTTACCGAATCGGAAAAAAGTTCTTTAAGTAAGCAACAAAAAAATAGACGTAGTCCAAAATATTTTTACCGTATCATATCATTGTTCCACAATTTATCATTTACTGTTTTTGTTTTAGAAATATTTTTAAACGTTCGCTTGTTTGGAACTTGATGTTTCTGAACGTTTCTGAATTTATGTTCTTTGAGACGATGAGAAGACTACGTTGGCAAACAACTCAATTAACCAAATTTAAAACGTTGACAACACTTCGTGGGTGTAACATTGTTTTATGGGCGTATACCATATGAGATTACAGTCCATTAAAGCTAAAAAATCTAACCCTTTTTTGCAGATCAAATTTGAAGTCGGTTTATTCAGGAGAATTAAAATTATAAAAACTTCCCTTTTTTATCAATGCACTTAATTTCTCGACTGCCACTTTTAAACTTCAACCTGTTTTTATGGCTTCAGGTAATGTGGTTTCTAATTTTTTCCTCCCAAATTCTGGGTGAAATGTACAGCATAATGTTGATGACCAGACTCATTTCAAGTTATTTAGTCAGCGTTAAATTTCAGCCGATCTCCACACGAAATAGGCCTGTCCCCTCTATTGCATTTCCCTGTCATTCTAATTCAGCCGCATTGAAACAAAATCTGTAAAATCAAAAGTTGTAGTTCTACACACGGCTCGTCTTCAATCCAGTAAAATTAAAAGATAAGAACATGATTGATTCAGTTATTTTTATTCGTTAAATTTGTTCATTTTTAAGTTTATAAATATATTTTATTAGGGAGCTAAGTGGTTCAGTTGTAGAGCGCTGATTTGGCCTGCCGAAGATTCAAATCCCGCTTGGCAGACTTATTTAATCTGCTAGCAACCGGAAATGAATTATATGGGATATAGGTCCTCCTGTGGATCACCGAGCCATTAAAAAGTGGCTACCCAAAATAGCATGATGCAGGACAAATCACCTACTACTTCCTGAACCCAAGAACCTTCACGGGTTGTATCATCATTGTATGTATATATGGGGCGGAGTGGCTCAGTGGTAGAGCCTTGAGTTGCGATGCCTGGGTCCTGTGTTCAAATCTAGCTCGCTGGCAGACTTTTATATAGTCTTTTAGCAGCCGGAGATGGGTCATATGGGATCTAGGACCCTACTGGGGCGACTCTTTAAAGTGGGTACCCAAAATATGAGGAGAAATCTGGTGGTTTAGCGTGATTTAGGTCAAATCACCTCATTGTACAACCGCTGTCCATCAAGCACTACAGTCTCTACCATGTACGGAAGGCAAGTTTTAGTGATACTACAGGGTTTTTTAAATTTTTAAACTTAAAATCAAAATAATGTCTACTAAAATTATAACAAATTTACACTAATAAAGTAATAAAGATTTTCCCAATGATTATATATGATTAAACCGAAAAAAAATATTGGAGAATATTCAGGCAAAACTAAATCAAATAACGCAGCTAAGAACAATGACCATTTCGAATCAGACATTCTAAGAGCGTTAATATTTTGTCCGATTTATATAGAAGTTACTTTTGGGTGAAGTATATTCAACTAAAATGATATTAAATGCGGATAATAAAATATTATGAGCCACAAATGTGTTCGTTCCTTAATGAAAATTGAAGTGACGCCAGGAACTTTAGATATGCCCGTTCCTGGACCAACAGCTGAGGCTCGCTATTTTGGCATTGTGATTATTACAGCTTCGGTGTCAAGAAACTTCGTCAAACCAAGTTAGCTCAAAGTTTCATTCGATATATGATTTGCATAATTGAGAATATTCTAGAAACTCCGGGTTTAAAGTTGTACTTTGGTAAATACGTCAGAAGATATTAAAATATATTATATACTGGAAGATCGGCAACAAAGTTAACCGTTTATAATGGGATGCATATAAAGTTTGATGTTGATTTTGATGACCTTTCTTGTACGTGACCTCATATTAAATTATTATTTAAAATGACGAAACAAATTAAAATCTAAGCGTACTGAAGTAAGTATTGTTAAATTATCAATTATTAGTTTTTTTAGGACATAGCGAAAAAAAGAAATAATAAGAATAAGAATGATCTTCCGATGTTCCATTCGTTTCCATTACTGAGCCCAAACATTTAAAATTATTCACTCGCTTTATGACATTTCCTTCAACAACAAGATCCTCCTGATCATAGATCGTTGTGTATTCAGTTTTCCTGAAGTTTATTTTAAGGCCTCACATATTACATGTCTCTCAAAGTTTTCGTAGCATTTATTCTTCATCTTCATGGTCTTGAGCGACAACTGACAGGTCATCGGCGATCAGTAGATTATGGAGATGACTGTTACCTATCCTTACTCCCATTTTTTATCTCATTATTTTTAAGCCGTTCTAATGTAGATTTTAAATAGGGAGGGTGACATAGAGCAGCCTTGCAGTTAGCCTTTACAATCGAACATTGCTACCTATTTTAATTTGACACTGGTTGCTACTATACATCCTTCTGATAAGGTCAATCAGCGGTCTGTTAATATCATTCTTTTGTAGTGTTTCCAATAATAAGTTGGGGCACATTATCGTTTGTGTAAATTCCCAGTAACAAATTTGGATATAATTAAACTAGTATAGTATAATTATAATAGTATTATAGTATATAATTATACTATTATATTATTATAAGGTCTACTATTCGTACCTTATAATAAGAGGGTAAAAGTAAACTTCAGCTGCGTATATTACTATAAAAAACAATGAAGTGAAAAAGTAGTGACCTGCCGTCAGTAGTAACGGCTCGCGCCTGGTTGTTTAACAAAATTGTCAACAAAATCTATGTAGGAATTGAATTTCTGAAGTAGAGAATTATTTCTCTCGAGTTCTTATTTATTATTATTTATTGTTTGTTTTTTATATTAGCTGTCGATAAAATACAGATGTTTATAAGTATTTATAACTATCGATTACTTGTAAAATAACTTTCCTCCATCAATTTGGGATGCAGTGTATTTTAGAAAACATGAAATCCGGCTAAACCATTTCTTATTTATAAACCAATTACTTGATTCCTTTTACATTTTTTAAAAGCAACTAATACAATTTCTATTTTCAAATAAAAAAATATTTTATTAACTTTTTTAATTCAAACTTATGATCTTTTAAAAAAAATCGGGTGTGAGGAAATTATTCACGATATACTTTGTTGGAAATAGAATTTTTTCCCATATATCATTTAAATCTACAAAATTAATTCAATTCATTGTAAATAAAATACAAATTTTGTGTGTCAACTATTGTTTTAAATCTAATTTTACATAATTCCAATTTTAAAAAAATGTATATTTTTTTTACTTATAAATGAACCACATTATGATTTTAAGAAACAAAATAGTCATTAAGCATCATTAAGGAAGTGAAAGAGAAAAAAATTAGTATACCGTCCAAAATACGGATAGCGCCTGGTCGTGTTACAAAAGTCTTAGCGCCTGGCGGATGGCTAACTTGTAACGGGAGGTGATAATCACTTCAGACATTAAAGCTATGTATAATTTCCGGTTTATTAATTGTGATTTAATATCTTATTTCTTATATCGGTCGGAGGGCTGACCCTTAGAGTAAGTGAGTGTACCTTTTTCTGATAGGAAATATCTCTATCTATATATCTGTATATAGATAAGGAAATTTGCCCTAAGGCGTTTGCTATAGTTGACCTTATGTAAAGTGCAAGTGATTACTGTACTATTCTGGTGAGTATGCATGGTGTACTTCTTCTGACTGGGACATCAACTATTTTCATAATAAATAACAGTAATAATATAAATTTGTATCAATTTATACTGTGGTAAAAAGGTCTAATTATAAACGATGCTTGACATAAAAATGATAATTTTTTATTACCCTATTATCATGGTTATATTGAGAGGAAATGTCAGAACCTTAGGTGTTCTAAAGAATAAAGGCCACAATGTTAGAAACCGCAATAAAAGACTCATTAAAATCTTTATGGTTTAAATCCATACCTAAGGATTTAGTGTTTGCGTTTAACTCCGAATCTTAACAACACATTGTCAGGGTCTTGCTGGGTGTATACACTTATTGCAATAAATAATGAGGCTAATTACTTCTTCACAAGTAACTTCTAGCAGATTATTTCCCAAATTAAAAATCGGAGTTATAAAGTACAACCCAGCTGACGGAAATTTAAATAGAACCTTCATTTTAAAGTTTGGTATCTTTGATGTAAAATATCATCCGGAAAAGAAACCAAGCTTCTGAGTTAGGAACTCAATCATTGACTGAGTTAAATTTGAATTGGCATCGAGGGAAATTACAATCACCTGAAGAGATAAAGTCAATCTTGTGTTACCTCTTAAAGTCAATATAACCTTTCCATCTTCCTTGAACTTAAATTGACTTTTAAAAGTACAAATAAAAATATAATATATATGTTAATTTTTACAGATATATTATTACTCCCAAAATTATTTATGCTTTGGTTTTTGAAAACTATGTTTAAATTTTAAATAATTTCATTTTAACTGAAGGTAACGGGCTAGCTCGATGGTACAGCGCTGGGTTTCAGCGACGAAGGTCCCGAGTTCAAATTCGGCTGTGGTAGACAATTTATTTAATCTGTTAACAGCCGGGAATGGACTCTGGAGTCAGTGGGATCTGTGAACGTTCTGGGATTCACCGAGCTTCTTTGAAGTGGGTACAGGTAATTTGTACTTATTGGTTGAAAAGTGATCTAAGACCAATCATCTCCTAGTACAAAGGTTGTCTTAGAAACAAGACCATTCATGAGTTGAAGTGGTACATTAATTTTTTTTAATTTTCACCTGAGGTACAGCGGAGTGTCATTTATCTGAACTAATGTTGCCAGGGGTGGTTCGGATAATCAAAATTAACTAATATATATATATGATATAATATATATATATATATATGCACATATATAATATATATATATATATATATATATATATATATATATTATATATATATATATTGTATTTTAGTTCTTGAGTTTCAGTCTTTCTTGAACTTCTTAGGCGACGTTTCGAGACTAGGTTAGTCTCATACTCATGCCCTGACAATGAACAAATGAGCTTTTAGTAAAAACATTAAATAGCACACTAAAATAGATGTAAAATGACCTGTGTAAGTTGTAATAGATAGGGTGTACTTACAAGTTCCAAAGAATGAATCAGTTTTTCATTAATCAGTTGCCTCGCAAAACAGCATAAAATGTTTGTATTGCAATTGCTATGATCAATGAGTAAGTAATCCATTTTTTAGGAACAGTAATTTATTTAATTGTTGAATCATATTAGATATTGTTATTTTTATATATTATGAATTAATTAAATTTGCATAACACGAGCTAAGACCTTGAACATCCGATTTTTTGTTTACAGCGCGATTTTTATATTTCTCTATAGTTATCATTTCTTTTATATTCCGTTTGAAACTATTTTTCTCTTGGTGTATTATTTTAGGTTTATCAAATTTAAAGGTATGTTGTGTATTTCTAAAATGTGTAGTGAGAGCTGTTTGATCTGGTTTATTGGGGTTTTTTATTATTGAATCACAACTATATTTGTGTTGGTACGTTTTAAGTATTGTTCCGATGTTCCGAAATAGGATTTACCGCATTTATCTTCACATTGTATTTCGTACACGACATTTGATTTTAGCTCTAATTTATCTGAATCTTTGGTTTTTGTAAATCCATAACAGTCAAGATAAGTAGAAACCAATATTTATATATATATATATATATATATATATATATATATATATATATATATATATATATATATATGCACACATGTATAAGCATGCGTGATTTTTAAATTGTTTTATTAAAGATTCTGGGAAAAAGAAACTGCTGCTGGAGCGTCAGCGCTTAATTTTTCACCGTGAATTTCAATTAGCCAAATCCCATGTCGAATTTAAAATTTTTCAGCCAACCAGAACTTGCGGCAAATGTTGGGTCACCTACAAGCTTCATGTTTGATTCCAACGCTTTTTCACACAAAATGGGCCCACATCAGGGTAGTAAATAATACGTATTAAAGTCTAAGTTAATTTTTTTGCAGTTTCCGAGAAATGATTAGGGCCTCCTTATTGACGTTCATGGAAAAAAGAAGGCCCTCGACAAGCGTTCATTTTATTTGTCACAAAATTTTATTTAAAATAATAATGATTTTAAAAATACAAATAAGTAACTAGATGATCTGATCAAATTAATTAAAAATACATTGTGAATCGAGTAAAGAAATATATAATCATATTTCGAAGGAAGGAAGGTAAGTTACACTTCCAAAACTGCTATATCAATATATTGTGTCGTGAAATGAAAAAAAAAAAAAATCTTAAAGGAATCCAAGGATGAAAAACCATCCTCTATCTGCAAAAAATAATAATAAAAGAAACAATTAAATGAGAGAACAAAAATATAACAACTTTACTTTATGTTTTTATGAGCACAATTTCGTTCCGCGGAATTGCAATTTCTCTACAACGTGTGTCTTTATTTTGTTCCTTTCCGGTTTCAATTTAAGATTCCATTCCATATCCCTCTTGTTCTATTTTTATTTATTTTGCAGCATGCATGTACGATCTAATTTCGGAAATGATAAAAAATAAGAAAACAAGCCAAGGAATATTTCTACTAACATCCAATAATTTTAGATTGAGTATATACCTATATTTTTTTACCGGTTACTGTTAGCTTGGTAGAATTCAAAGAGATAACAAACCTTAAAATTTTTAAAATCGCAGACAAAATTAGAAACCCATAGAGAACCGCCTTTTTATATTATTTTAAATGGAAAATCATTCGAATCGTCAAATCCCATTCACGTGTAAACGGGATTTGACAGTAAAAGCCAATAAAGTATCAGAGAAGTTCCATTATCGTTACTCGATTTAATAACTCTAAGCAGTCGGAAAAATCGTTCAAATCGATAAAATCCATTAACCCCTCCACGAGATGAATGAGTAGAAAAGAATGAAAAAATATAACTGTTTTCATTTTATTGTGAAAAAAATGTATTCCCGATTAAACAATTTTAAATTAACAATTTATTACCTATTAATCTCATTCATATGTTGAATCAATGACTGAATGGAATGAAAAGTGAAATCAGTGGTGCAACGGATCCAATTCTTTCGTAAACGAAAATTATTGCTTTAGTATTTAAACTTTTCAATCATCGTGATGATGGGTCATTGTTTTCATTGTTTTATTACTAGTTTTACTGTTCCCCTTCATCCTATAATTGTTATATAACTCTTTAAAATTGTTTCGCTGTCTTTCTGTAATTCCATCTTAGTCACCCATTCTCATTTGACTTTTCTATCTTTTATTATTTTTTAAATATTGCCGTTTTGTATGAGTAGGTAAGAATGACTCCTTATTTTTTTAATTTTAATTTTTTAATATTTTAGTTTTAAATATTAGCTCTTTTCTTATTCTATAATTCAATCCTTTCTGTTGTTAGTTTCCTATAATTTATTTTAAATAATGCCTTTATGTCATTTCATTAGTAATTTTTTTATTTATAATTTCATATTGATTTATCTATTGATTTATTTATAAATTCATACTGACTTATTTTATTACTTTATATTGATCCTTACGGCTTACTCGATAATTTTCTATAACTATTCTCTCGGTTTTGTACATAAAGGGCTTCCCATTTTTCTTATATTTTTTTATCACCCAGATGACTAGATATGTTGTTATTCTTTACTGTATATTATTTTAATTTATATGTATCTTGCATATTTAAGAAGACCCTTGTATGAAGACCCTGAAGAAATTCTGCCTATCTTTCATCCTCAAATATACAAGGAAACAAATATTATTCAAGTTAAAAGAAATTGTTCTAACAAATAGCAATGTATCACTAATTGACGAGAAGGAAGTTTAAACGACTTTGAACGGGAAAACGGAGATGCTAGAGACTTTTTTTGGATAAGAACTCCGAAATGATCTACCGCCACATCCATCAAGTTCAAATCAGAACCGGGACTAGAGATCAGAAGTAGTGAAGTAGATTCTGGGGATGATTTATACGAGTTGTATGCAGAATGTAAATGTACCAAAGTTGAAGAGATATACAAAAATTAGATAGGTATTGTAATGATTAATAGTGTAGGCAGGCTTGGTTGGAGGAACAGTGGTCAGATCTGATTACGGGAGGGCTTCAAAGAGTATGTATAAATGGTAGATCTTTGATTATACAGAATTGAATAGAAAAATAATTTTATTCTGGGACCAGAACGGAACAAGATTTAATAAAGATATATCTGGCCAAAGGGCTACATTATTAGAATAATAAGATATTAACATAAAAACATGAAACCAAATATAAACTAAAATGTAAGTTCTGGTAGAGAATAAAAATCAATAAATAATAATATAAAAATATCATTCAAATTTACAATAAGAATAAATAATCTGAGAGAAAGATAATAAATAATAGCACCTAACAATATTAAAATTAATATCAATACGAGTGAAGTGAGCTATATTGATTTTAATGATTATATTTTTTGTTATATACATATGATTATTATATCTTTGATTTGGACTCAGCTCTTACTGAAAAGTACTAGATATGACCTTGAAATTTCGCTAACTTTTGTTGCTGTTCTGAAAATCTTGCATCACATGATGATCCACATTTCACCCCTATGTTCACAAACGACCAGGTTATATCATCGGATTAGTAAACATGAAATTAATCATCATATTGGAGCCCAAAGCGTCATGGAATGAACGGATATTAAATTAATTATAAATTTAATTTAAAAAGGATTACATTGCCTATCTTTGTATCAAGAATTAACAGCGTTAACATGTTTTCAAAATATTTGATTTTAGTAAAAAAGACAGATTTTATGAGTTAAATAAAGATAACGGTATTTTACTCAACAGCCAATGTATTTAAAAAAAAACTTAATAAAGTGAAAACAGAGAGGCAATCCGTGAGATTATTCAAAATTACCGTACTTTGCGATTTCCGCATAAAAATTCGGTATCAAGTGAAATTTTAATGGAACCTTCTGGTTCAAGTACTTTTAACAGGCTTATGAATTCAGAATCTGATAGGGAATTAGATAGAAGACATGCTAAATTATCTTACAACGAACTATTTTTATTCGAAAACGCTTAGCCTTTAAGAATAGTTACCAACCGTTAAAGTTCTTTTAAATTATAATCATGCAATGGTTGATATTTCGGAATTTCTCGACAACCCACAAGGAGTACTAGGATGCTTTAAAAAAAAACTGGCTAAAATATTTTTGACCCCAGTTGAATGATTTTATTGTTGAAATACGGTATTTAGTTTTATACTTCCTACTATTATTTACAATTTACAATATATTTCTGATTAAATAACACTTACATGAGCTGAGGCACTGAATCACCCTGGTAGGAAGGATAGACGAGAATGTGAGGTGCTAAAGAGTCCTCCTCTTCCGGGTTACGTCTCCTCCGCAGGACCAAGCAGGCTGCGGCCATTCCCAGAACAACTATCACTGCCCCGGTCACAGCTGCTATTACTGTAACCAGATTTACGTATTATTATAGAACTGTAATATTTATAATTTCAATAAGCTAATTACTACAATGATGTGAAGTAATAACTATGATGGCTCATATTCTTGAATTGTGGACCTTTTTTTGAGGGTCTATGATTACAGTAAAACCTCTACTAACGGACACCCCTAAATAGCGGTCACTCCCCATTACCGGACGATTTTTTTTGCACCAACATTTTAATACAATTTTTAAGGCATTTTAACCTCTATTTAACGAAACCTCTCATTAACGGTCACGGACAGGCTGTGTTGGTTAGAAATAGATTAAAAAAACCTCTAAAAGACGGACAGTATGACTTTATCCCTTTCCCGTTTCTCGGAAACAATTAGTTGTTTCCGGTCTAAGGAAACAGGGATAGTTGTGTTTACTTTTGAGTAAAGGTTTTCCACATAAATCCTTTTATTTATTCTCGGACCTGCTTTATTAAAATTTAGTTCTGTTCTAACCCTCGTGGCAGGCGGCTGAAAATGTCTCCCTCACGTAAGAGACTCACTTTAGAACAAAAAATAAATGTAATCGACTTTTATGATCTTGAAAAGTTAAAGGTACGTGCGCTAGCGGTAAGACTCAATATCGGTAGGACACAAGTTTCGGGAAGACTCAAAAACCGTGCGATGTTTTTTTTTTATTCTACTTACCTTTTAAACACATGGGAAATTGAATAAGAGAGAATTAATTTGTACAAATACATATTTATAAAAAAAATAAAACCTCCCTTTAAAGGACTCCTCTAAATAACGGACAAAAATATTTGCACCAGGGCTGTCCGTTAATTCGAGGTTTTACTGTACTGGGTAGTAATAAAAATCAATCATAGCATTGGAAGAACAACTCCTACTTATGATATCTACACTGTGTAAATTGTTTCGTATTTCCAACGGCTACTTAAATATAAGGTTGCTTTTTCACGTCCAATTTCTCTATTTTTCTGAATTGATGAGAATTAAGTATTTAAACATGGGAAGCCTGTTGAAATACGAAAGATTTACATTCTTGGCCCTATTAAGTTTTTTTAAGATTCCATGAGTTATAAATTCTATCCCTATAAATATAGATTTGTAATAAAATCTTCGACATACGACAGTAAAAAACTTTAGCAGTACGTAAAACTGTTTCCCCTTCTTTAAGGACATAACTGTCTGCAATATATGAAAATTTGTGTAAAATAAGCAAAAAAACTTTAGTAACACAAAAAAAGTATTATTGGATAACACAAAATAGATATTATTGGAATGGGTGTAATCTAATTACATGAATGTACTCTAATTTTCATGCTTTATTTCAGGATCATAAGATAGTGATCCTTTAGCGTTGCCTTAGTAAAAATGACAAAAACATCATTTTCATTCACAAATTTCCGAAAAAAAATGACAATTTAGTAAATATGTTTTTTGTCACTAATGCGACGAACTATTAATTATGCAACTAATCAAATAATTTTGTACAGTTCATTAATTTAACTTTAGGAAAACATTCGTAATATAATAAGTGCTTAATCATTATGCTCGATGTTTGTAAGACTAGAATAGAGTACAAAAGTGGCTAGAGTCTGGGACTAAATCCCTTTATAATAAAAAATATGAACAGAAAAGAAACATAATATATATCTGGCCAAAAAGCCACACACTACAAAGAATTAAGTATTATAAAACTGAAAATTAAAAAAAGAAATAAAATATACAAATAATTTCAAGATACTAAGCAATTAAAGAGAATAAATTAATTTGTTTTCTGATTTTTACTTTAGTAAAATACAGAGAGCTTTTGGTTAGTAGTTTTAAAAAATAATAGAATAGTAATACAGAAAAAGAATGTAAATAATGGTAATACTAAACATTGCAATGAAGATAAAATCAAAAATATGGCCATGAGTCAATGATTATATATTATTATTATGATATTACATCAAAATATGGAAATTTCTTGTAATAAAGCTTGTATTAAAGTAAGGAGAACTTATATAATTCAAAGGTATTATTTTTTGGGTTCACAAACATAAATCATATGTGTTTCAACGGGTCAGAGCTATTCTAATACTTAGAGATTAATAATATAATTGTTATATTTAGGATTCAATACTGTATAAATATTGTGATCTTATGAACTAATATATTTATTTTTTGGGTCTCTATAAAATGGGCAGTCGAAAAGAATGTGATTTAAATTACCACGTGATTCATTTAAGCACAGAGCTTTCTACTTACTCCAAATCGGAAGAGTTTCTCCCACAGAAAGCCATGATTAACGATATCGAATGCCTTCCGCAAGTCTATAAACACTGCGTAAGTCTGCCTTTTGGGTTTCATCAGTTGTAACTGGATAAGACTCGATAGAGTAAAGTGACCATCAGTGTACCTCTATGTATCCTAAATGCATTTTGGCATTCTGCTAGGGGATTACGGATCTCGGTCCAATTGGAAAGCCGATCACCGACAGCCTGGGTGAAAATTTTTGTAAGCGAATTCATCAAATATATTCCTCTATAGTTTTCATGGTTACGTGGGTCCCTTTTTTGAGCAGCAGCATGTCAGACTTACACAAAAAGCACGCAGTGCTGCTTCTTCGGTTAAATTATTGTTAAACAGAATATGAATAAATTTTACGCCATTTTCAGGGATTTTTTTATAAAATTCATAAGACAGACCGTCCGGGTCTGGTGAATTGGAATTTTCACATTTTTCTAAAGCCAAATTAATTTCACTTCGTAGAAAAGAGAAGTCAGCGTAAAAGAAGGGGTGTCGAACATCCATTACCAAAAAATATTTTGCTTGAACAGGGGCTTAGAGTTGAGAGAAATAATTGACCCAGGAATTCATAGCAATTTTGTTATGATAAGAAGTTTTAACAGATTTGTCTTTCTGAGCGCCTCCCCAGAACAATTTAGCATTATTTATACTACTGAAGAATTTAATAACATTTTAAAAATAGGAGCTTTTCGCAAATGTTATTACATTTTTATAATTTTTCTTTTTTTCTAAAAAATTTCTATATGTATTTATATCAAAGCTGTTATTTACAAAGTATTTGTATGTTTATTTCATTTCCACTTTACTTTCACCGCAAAGGGGAGAAAACCAAGGTCGATTTCTGAGCAGCTCTTTACTAGCTGTGTTGAACGATTTTTTAAGCTGAATAATATTTAACTCACTAGCAGTGGTGTATAAAATTTATTAAAAAGAATCAGCGAGGCTGTCAACGTCACCCAATTGAGGGAACTCCATTAATTTAGTTTTATCATTATAGAGCCCTGATTTAGAATCATCCCAAGAAGTTAATGTTCCAATATTAGTTTTAGACTTATTTTTATTTTAGAGGAAGTATGAGAGTTGTCACTTAGTTTCTGACCAATGAGCAGTATGCACGAAATAGTCGGATATTAAAAAATCATCCGAAACAAACATATCCCGCAATACATGAAAGAAATTAATTAATAACAACAATTTAATACATGAACTAGGATGCAATCTTTTCTTTACAAAAAAAACAACACAAAATGACTTAACATCAAAATCCATTATTCAATAATGATTCCTTTCAGCAACTTACTAGACTTATGCTATTATATTTATTAAATATTTTCTAAAAGAAAACGCGTTTTTAATAACACTCTTTGAAGAGGAGATTCTCGCTACCCTGAATACCATTATTCATTTGAAGCACATTCAATCCAAAAATAAAATTACTACAAGAGAGCATTACAAGGGAATGGTATTCCGTATTCGACGCGACGAAAGAAAGTTTTTAATCTAGAGCCCAAATAAAAAAAAAGTTCCCCTACTGCTTCATATTCTATGAAAATATTGTTTCTACCTTAGCCGTTCACGAAACTTCTCTCTGAATACTGAATTCTCTGTCGAACTTTTTTCATGGGAACAAAGGGAAATATTATACACGTAAAGGGCTTTTACTTTGTACCCTTTACGATTTTAAATAAGCCTGTGTAAATAGTATGTAATGTTCCATGTGTCAATATTAAGCTCAATTATTAATGAGTCATTCATTCAAGTAGGTAAGCCGGGATATAATTTAATTAATAATTGAGCTTTTTATTTTAATTCTCTTGTTTATATTACTGGAGTACATATTTTTGAGTCATTCATTCAAGTAAGTAAAAAAACCTTTTTCTAGTCAAGCATTTTTTCTTTATTTAAAAATACGTTTCAATATTCTTCAGTCATTTTCAATTTACATCTCTCATTAGTCCATTTTTTATTTAATTTAAATATATTTTTTAAATACTTATAAATTTGCACATCTTTAACCTAAATAAAAAGAATAATCCAATAATACATAATTATATAAAAACATGTCCTAAAAGAGAGAAAATAGATCAATATAGACTACAAATTACTAATTTATCTTATTTGACCTTTCATGATACTTATATATTTTAAGGAGAAAACAAATTAAAATATTATTTTAATATAAATTATCATAACAGTCCAAAGTTCAATTCATAAATGTTAATAATCACCATGGAGTACATTGTAAACTCTAAGTATTATAAGAAAAATTTACTAAAATCTACTAAAAGGTATCTATACTTTATTTCAGTATTTTAGGACATGCTTTTATATAATTATGTATTTATTGGATTATTCTTTTTATTTAGGTAAAAATGTGCAAATTTATAAAATATATTTAAATTAAATAAAAATGGACTTATGAGAGATGTAAATTGAAAATGACTGAAGAATGTTGAAACGTATTTTTAAATAAAGAAAAAATGTTTGACTAGAAAAAGGTTTTTTTACTTACTTGAATGAATGACTCAAAAATATAAACAAGAGAATTAAAATAAAAAGCTCAATTATTAATTAAATTATATCCCGGCTTGGACAAATCGTTTCTCTTGAAAATAAAAATAACAGTAACATTATTTTATATATGTACAAATATATGTACTTTACAGCAATTCATTATTCTTTCAGGAAAAAAAACACATCTCTTGCATTTTTACTATTTTCTATGTCTATAATAAATTATCTGTTCACGTTTATAAAAGATAACAAAACGCGCGGTTTAAATGAAATTTTCCATTTTTTTTTATTTTCCGCAGACGCTGTTTTCTCGCATCTTTTCTAAAGGACTCGGAAAATTTCCCGAGGCAGAGTAATCGCGGAGCACTCAGCCTAATCACGGCTTCATCTCATTCCAATCTTCATGGCTTAGCTTGTCCCTTTCTTCCATTCCTATTTCCGTCTTTTCTTCTTTCCCTCTAGTAATAAAACATCGTGATGTTTCGTTGCGTAGGTTTAAATCTTCAATGTTAGAATCAAATAAAGTATAAATCGGTCCCTTTACTATTTCAATGTATATTTTATTTTGACAAGAACAAACCGTGGTTAAAAATATTTCTGTTTTAATTGATAATATTATAAGATTTGATTGATGACCTAAAGTTATTGAGTATACTTGTGGCCAACTAATCCCTAAGTTTTGATATATCTTATGTGTTGTCAGCAATTTAACTTCCTTGACCTTTTACCTGTGTATGTATATATA